>LPNX011205436.1:166661-313903 GCA_001517045.1 Pseudotsuga menziesii | reverse complement strand
TACTCTTTCGGGATCGATCTTTATGCCATCCTTGGATATTATATGGCCTAGCAGCTTTCCCTCCTCTAATGCAAAATTAGATTTCTTGGGATTCAGAGATATACCGTAATTCCTGCACTTCATGAAAACTTTCTCCAGGTGACGCAGATGTTCCTTGTCAGATTTGGAGTAGACTGTGATGTCATCCATGTATATCACCACAAAAACTCCGATCTCCCCTGCAAAAGCGATGTCCATAGCTCATTGGAAGGTGGCTCTAGCATTCATCAGACCAAAAGGCATCTTGGCATACATAAAAGTGCCCCATGGTGTGGTAAAGGCAGTCTTCTCCTGATCCTCTGGCAGCACTTTGATCTGATTATACCCAGAAAAGCCATCTAACATCGAAATTCTTTCAGCTCCCACCACTTGCTGCAGCATGTGGTCCATCTTGGGTAGAGGATATTTGTCTTTCATGGAGACCTTATTCAAATTGCGAAAATCTATACACAGTCTTATCTCTCCACTCTTTTTTCTGACAGGGACCAAATTAGCAACCCACTTGGAAAATCTGAGCGTTACAATGATCTTGGCCTCAAATAACTTCTTGATTTCCTTCTCAATGATAGGGAGAAACTTAGGGTTGATCCTCCTGAGATTTTGTTTAAAAGGCCTCTCTCCAGGATTCATAGGAATAGTGTGCTGTATGATAGAGGTATCATATTCTTTTAGGTCTTCATAGCTCCAAGCAAACACATCAGTGTACTTTTTCATCAACTTTACATACTCCTCTTTCTCCCTTTCAAGCAGCTTCTTGGATAGTTTGATGATTTTAGGATCTTCTTCGGGGCCAATATTTCTATCTTCGACCGCATCACCAACAGGTTTTACTTTGGGGTTCTTGGCAACATCATTTTGATCAAAGAGCCTTTCTAAAGGAATCAGGCCTCTTGGTATGAAATTTTTTTTGAGCTGGATGATATCTTTACCTCCCAAGGTTTTCCTCAACTTCTTAGCGTCTTCTTCTGACTCAACTTCTTCTTCATCTTCAGGGGTCCTATCATTGCCATTTTCATTTTCAACCTGATTATTCACAAACTCTCCTGACAACTCTAGAAACCTCCGGATCTGCCTATCATCTTCGAATACCTGCCAGTATTTGTAATTGTCAGGAATAGAAGGTCTGTTCAAAACCTCCACCTAATATTCCTTTTGACTGGTCATTGGAGTTTCGAATTTCCTAGCGGCTACTGCCAAGGAATCAGCCACCATATTGTCAACCCTGGGAACCACCTGAATTACATACTCTGTAAAGAAGTTGCCAAGCATATCCCATACTTCATTTCTGTAAGCCCTCATCCGAGGATGCTTAGTCTGATAACTCTCATTTACCTGATTTATCACCAATTCAGAATCTCCCAAGATCTTGACCCTCTGAGCCCCCAGACCTTTCAAAGCATGTAACCCCAATAACAGGGCCTCATACTCTGCTACATTATTAGTACATTCAAAAAGCAATTTGAATGACAGATCTTTGAAATCATGGATAGGGGAAATGATGTAGACACCAGCTCCAGCACCAACCTTCGCCACACATCCATCAAAATACATGATCCATTAGCCTTCTTTTTTCTGCTTTGCTTCTAGAGCTTGCTGTTCCAAAACTTCTTTTTCTTTATTCACCTCGTACTTCTCCTGTTCTCCAGGTCTCTCTCGTAATGCAGCTTCTAAATCATGTGGGGAAATATCGTTAAAAAAGATGGAAGATCCCAAATTAGTGTCAACAGCATATATATGATGGACTTCGGGCTTATCCTGACTGCTGACCACATAAGGAGTTCTTTTCTCGCTATACAGCCTTCTGCTCCCATCAGGGACTAGGATGGTAGCGTATGACATGTCCATCTGCAAGCTGCCTTTCAATTTGGAAGTCCAAGATCTTGATAGCAATACCCCAAATTTCGGCGGGATGTCTGCCACTACTACATCCATGACTATGGTCTTAGAAGGGAGTTTGTTCAGGGTTACCACCATGTCCTTAATTAGTCCCAGGCATTTTACCTTCTTGGAATCAAAGGAGTACAGATCTTTATAGGGCCTTGTTACCTCCAATCCTAGACTCTCTACCACTCCTTTGGGCATCAGATGATGTGACGCCCCGGAGTCTAACATAGCATTGTGGACCACTTTGTCGAGCACCTTCAGGCTTAGGTAGAAGGGAGGCACCTCTTCGCCCTCTAAATTTTCAGCTTTTGACCCAAATGATATAGCAGGATTATCATCACTCACATTTAAAATGTCAGACTGCCCTTCACCTTGGTCTTTGACCATTTTTGAAATAGTATCTCTGTATTCAGTGTTCCTCAATAACTCATTAAATGGAACAGAGATCTTCAGTTTAGACAGCTCATTTTGCAGGTTAAAACCAGCACTAATCTTTTCTACCTCAACCGGAGTCGCCTTTTTTATTACTTTATCCTGTTGTACATCATTTTCAACTTCTTTGTTCATAGAAGTTTCTTTCTGTTGCCCCTTTCCCTTTTCTGCATTCGCAGAACTAGAGGAAGGCTGAGCTGGATTCGCCTTCCCCTTATTTATAGGGACATCTCTATTTCTCAGCCGCATTTTCCTTTGAACATCATCCATTGCATGTAAGTAACCCCTCTGATATGACTCATTTTCGAATTCTTCATTTGCATCTTCCTGTGCAAACATATTATGTTCTTCTTCAGTGAGATATATCTCTAAGTCTTGTTCCCCGAACAGGTGGATCTCGTTTTCCGGTGGGTCTTCTTCATCGCCAACAAAATTTTCAGGGAAAGGTGGGCGGACGGGTTGTTCTTCTTGGTTTCTTGGATTCCTCTGGTCCCTTGGCCTATTCTGGGGGGGAGCAGGAGGATTTGGCCTTCTGAAATTCGGATTTCTGATCTGGGGATCCCCTTGCTCTCTGTTGAAAGGCCTAGTGTCCATGGTTAGCTTATCCATCAACTTGTCCATAGTTTTTAACATCATCTCAAACTTAACATCTGCAGCAGAAGATGAAGTAGAAGGTACATTTTCTTCTTTCCTTCTCCTGTCCATATCTCTATGCTTCATCTTTCCACTAGCCATCATGTTGGCTTCCACCTCTAGAGCATCAGTAAACATGGTAGCAAGGGTTGCCGACTTCATTTCCCTCAAGGAGAAAGCGAAATCATTATCAAAAGCTCCAGCATAATGCAGTTTAGCAGCTGCAGGGGAAGGTTTTACATCTTCTGGAATAGAATTGTAGGCCCTCATGAATCTGCTTGAAAATTCATGAACAGACTCAAAACCTCCTTTCTTGAGACCATTATATTGAGACAAAAGTTGCAGAGGATTCAGTTTGTCATCCCACCTATACAGGAATGCATTCTGAAAGGCCTGAAAATTTATTATAGATCCTTGTGGAAGGTCCTTAAACCACTTCTTCGCCTCTCCAGACAGACTTTGGGCGAACAACCGCATTTTGACATCAGGTTAGTCCACTTCTTCCAGGTCAATGAAATCTTCAAACTTGGCGACATGTTGTTTTGCAGTTACATCCCCTTCCCCGTCAAATAAAGAAATTCTTTGGGAGTAATTCTGGGGAAGGTCATGTAATGCAGCGGGTAAACGCAATCGAGCAAACCTAGCGGCCATCGGTCTGGGTGGGTTTACCGGAACTGAAGTATCTTGAGAATGTACAGGGGCAGATGTTTCGGCTCTAGAGGTTTGTTGCAAGTATTTCCAGAGGGAGTCCAACAGATAGGATTCTCTCCTATGAGAGTTGAGTTCAGGGTATCTAAGGCCGGATTCGGATCTAGTTCTCACCAGGGTATGCACGGTACTGACTTCCCCTTCTGTATCAGTATGAGAATCCGGTGATGACGAGGGGCCAAACAAAGGGAAATATAACTTTTCTTTACTCTTCTTTTTAAACAATCTTTCTGGATCTTCAAAGATTTTCAGAATTTGGGTATCAGAGTTACCTCATGTATGTCTCCTTGAAGCCAGAATGTCATTCTTGAATTCTGGATAATTTCACAGTGAAGTCACCAGGGAAAATGTACAACCTCCTTTTGTTTTCAAAATCCCTGTTTGCCCACAGAAATCTCTCTTAATCCTTGTCGTTCTCCCGGGGTAGATATGCACTTTCGTCCCCGGCAACGGTAACAGTTTGTTAGCACTCAGAATTGTACCCAGGTTGTAGGGGGCACACTCCGAGGTAACAGCAAAACCACTTTAGGAAGATATTGATATTTCTCTCCCAGAGAGGGATCTCTCAACACAAATCTTACAAAATCAAATGATAAACAATATTTAAGCATTCATTCATTTGGCTGAAACCAATCACATATCCATTGGGCATGGAGTCATATACAGGTAAACGATCATAAAGATACATACACGAGAACTATCAGAGGCAAGATAATCACATCATTACAGTCATTAAGTTTAATCTGGGTGAAAAGGAAGAGATGGGAAAACAGTCCATCAATACAGAGCGTCTAAGACGAATTTCATATCAATTTTAGCAGAAAAATCGTATAATATCTGAAATAATGAATAGAGCATAAACATATGAATTATACTCATTCAACACTGCATTCCAGATACGAAACAAGAACAAAATGGAGTGTTACACAAAGGAAATAAGAAGCACATAAAGGAAATGGCACAGACTGCAATGTCAATGACACATGAATCTCTAATAGGAAACTTCTCATGCATTCACTTTATTACTCAAAATAGATATGTCTTTCCAAACCAGCAACTCTCTTGATGGGATCCAACCCCCATCTCATCAAAAGACACCAATATATAGATTAAACAATAAGTCTGCTCCCAGCAGATCAATAACAGAATGACCAGCGTAAATTAGAGTTTGTAACTAATTTCCTACACCACTAGGAAGTTGTTACAATTCCATTCCTAACTGATCATAGAGTATCACATCAACTGAGTAACAAACTCGGCCACACAGCTCCACGTCCGCGCTTCATAAGCTCTTTGGTATATGCCACCTGTTCCCTACCGAGAAAGATTAAGCTTTGTTTTCCCCAGCCGCTCTACAGCCCTCCATTGCTCGACACTTGGGGTGTCGCTTTCCATCATCTCCCGGATGGCTACCTCGAGTTCCATGTAGGCTTCGTAGGACTTCTTAGGCAACCTGGTTCTGATAGCCGTGAACTTCTGCAGGACTTTGAAATCTTCAGTTAGCACGTCCACAATGGTTTGTCCAGACAGGCTCTTTTCTAACTCATTAAACTTCTAATGGTCCATACGAGCCCTGACAATCAGATTATTATAATGTTCTTGTGAGAGCATTCGACCCTTCTCGTTCCAGAAGCATGGCAACCCGTCTTCGATCAGCCCTTCAAACTCCCTTTTGAACCTGTTGACCTGTACCATTAATTGTTCGGATTTATCCTGAACAATCTTCATTAACTGGTGCTTGTGAGTAATTTTCTTTGCTGACAGGACTATTGAGACTCTGTCCTTTATACCCAAGTCATGCAATCTTTGGTATGTTAATGAATTCAGGAAATTCAGGGTATTTTGGGCTGTAGTGAGAGGCCTCTTCGCCATGTGTTCGTTTACCACTTTTAATCTTTGCTGAGATGCATCTATTAATCCACACAAATCATCAATGTAAATAAGGTAGTGCCTGAACTTAGTGACCTCAATACTTATGGTGTCCCAAATGATATGTTTCACCCCTTGAAGGGGGCCCTTCCCAATACATTTTTATTTCAATTCCTCAACCTTCTGTTGTAATTGGCTCTTGTCCTGTAAAAGCTGCATTCTGCTTTCCTTCACCTTGGTTAACTCGGTTTTCACCTTTTCATTCTCTGCCTGCAATTCTTTAATGGTCTCCTCCTTCAAACTGACTTGGGACATAGACTCCAACAAGTCGTCTGCAGAAAAATCAGCTAAGGGTTTTCGGATATCTACAATAGATAATTCATCGCCGGTAGGGGTTTGGCTTATTAGTTCATCCATAATCTCTTTCTCTCCAGTCTGATCTTTTTTTCATTACTGAGATTTGGGACAATAGTTCTTCCCTTTCGGAATTCCACTTATCTTTGTCCTCTTGTAACTCCCCAGCCCTCCCTTTGTACTCCATCATCTCCTGATAGATTTTGTCTTTCTCCTCCTGGAGGGCTAGCAATTCAGCTGACTGGACATGTTCTGACCCTGGCATCTTCAACTTCTTCTTCAGAACTTGCAGGGCATTATCTTTTTCTTCTAGCAATCTCTTCACAGCCTGGGTGTTGTCTGAACTGGCGATGTCCGCCTACAGTTTCTTTACCTAAACAACATTTTCCTTATTCTCCACTTTCTCGTGTCTCACTTGGATTTCTAACTTGTCAACCAACGCCTCCAATTTGTTGATCTTCATCATAGCCTGCAACAGGTCCGAATAAAGAATGTCGCTTGTTTGCTTATGTAATTGTATCTTGTCTGGAGTACTTATCTTATCCAGACGGATCTCTATTTCGGACATTCTTTTATCGTTCCCTATAGCCATCTTGAAAGTATTCTTCTCCGCGTCTCTAGCCGAGACTAGAGACTTTTTAGAACTCTACAGGTTCCTTACCCTTGGAAGCAAATTTCTTGTTTCTTCCAGGGATTGCTTCCTCTTCTCTAGGTAGCTCGTCTTGAGCTCTTCTTTTGATTTGAACAGGGAACCGGATTCTAAACTGTTACTATCATCTTCTAAACCTTTAAAGGAAAACTGAATAACCTGTACTGTCTTCAGGGGAACCAAAGCAGCCTTTTTGGAAACTCCGGACACCCCTTCCTCCACGATCTCACTTCCTTTGAGCAGCTTCGCCTTCTTATGGGATGTTTGCTCATCTACTTCCATATTCTCTGCTTCGGCCAAACTTCTCTTGGTAGCAACACTGACACCTTCTGTGATCTGGATCTCTGAACGAGATGCAGGATTTTCCTCTGTTTCAGCATGGGACCCGTCAGCGAATGTGAGCAAATTAGCTATCTCAGATAATCCTGGTACGGCCTGATGTTCAAACGGCTTGTTTCTGTTTGCCTGCTTTCTTAACGAAATCACCTGGTATGGATCATAATTCATATTTACATCTTTAACAAAATCCATAGGTTCCATCAACCTTTCTATACATGTTAGGGAACCTTTGCCTTTAAAAATGAAAGGGCCGACTTTAAAAGGAAATTTAATATTTAAAGACTTCCTTAAAGCACCGAAGTGCTCCTCTTCTGATAACAACCTTTTTCTCATAAACTCCAATGCAAAAATTCTTGGAGTTAGAAAGGAAGGCAACCTGTAGGGCTGACCAGTATAACCGTACACTCTCAAAACCGTGAAATCTTTGTACAAGAACCAGTCTCCCACCCTCCCTTCGGGTGAAGACTGCATCAAATATTTCATCTCGTCGAAAACCCTGGGCAATTCTCCATCGAACAGCAACTTGTATACTTCGGACATGACCGAATTGGCGAATTCGGTCAGGTGGATTTGCGTTGGCAAATCAGAAGAGGATAGAGTACTCAAGAACCTCAATTCGGTAACATTGGAGCATATTAACATATGAAGCAAATGTGTTTGGAATCTGAAAAACTGGACTTTGGGAAACTCAGTCAGCTAGAGGTGGATTGCCTCTGCTAGATACTCGTCTAAATTAAGTACAGGGGCTGACTGGGACTCGGGACTCAAAGAATTGACTTTTAGCAAGAAACCAAGGATAACATGACCTATATGACAATCGTCATCTAGGCCCAACACCTGACAGACCAAAGACATCACTAACTATATCTCAGCTCTAAAAACATGCAAGGGGTAAGGTAAGGAGAGGTTTTCTAGGGACTGTCCTTCCTTCAGGATACTTGACAGGAATCGAGAGCGAGCATCAATTGGGCAACTTCGGAAAAACTCAGCAAGGATGGCTTTATTCACGGACTCACGGTTTCCGGGATAATCCTCGGGTAGATTAAGGTTTTCTCTAACTACTGCAGCATCAATTTTACATAAAATCCTAGACGCAGACTGACTCACTATGACCCTTTGAGAGGGGGAGTAATTTGCCGTGCACCATTCGGTAAATTCAGGGAAGTGGAGGGTTTGTTCCACGGCGAAAAAATATAAAAAGGACTTACATACATTTAAAACATCATTTCCCTGTAAAAAACAGGACCATAATCTATCTTTACTACCAGCCACACTTCCTGTAGACAGGAAAGGGTCATAGACACCTCTGTGTCTGTCTACCAGGAACTCTTCTATTTCTTCCGGGACCCGACCAGACACAGAAGCTTCACTCTGTTGGTCCATTTCTCAATTTATACTATGAATGGGGCGCAGAAGTTACAGGATTTGAGGTCCTACCTGGCTCACTGTGAAGGCGTGTGCTCGGAATGCGCCTTGGTACTTGACAACTGGAAGCGCCCAAATCGACAGGTCCTTTTTGCCGGGTCCCGAGAAATAAAATAATCATAGAAGATGTCAATTTCGCCTTTATAGGACCACCCTGATTTGACACGTGGGAGGCATTTATTTCCGCAACCACTACTTGTCTCTAACCCTCGCGCATCTTTCTTTTCCGGGTTCATTTCTGACCGTCGATCCCTTCTGTGTGAATTCCTGGCCCTTGGGTCACATGCCACATGTCCCTTTTCCGCCGAGCCTCCTCGCTTTAACCGTCATGCAACTTTGGGCCCCGGAGTCATCTGCAGTCGTCGATCTGTTTTTCCTTCGCGGGTGGGCCGTCGGATCATGCTTCGTCTACCGATTCCGCTGGGCTCTTCCATCTTAATCCGCTGAGCAACTTTGCTCAGCGGAATCACCCTCGCCCGTTGATGTGATCCGCCGTCACTACTACACTGTCAGATCAAGTGCCGTGTACAAGATTCCACCGGGTAATATGGAATTATCCTCTGCGCTAGTTCTTCCTCTGGAATTCTTCTAGGCCGTCGATGGGATGCCAAGCGTTCAACAACCGTCCGATCTTGCGTCACGTACCATATTCTGCCGGGTGCTGGGGGTTTATCGGGTGCGCAAGTCTCCATTCCGGAATCGTTTTCCGTCGTCGATCCACCATCCTGCGATCTCCAACCGTCGGATCGAGCGGCACGTATCCATTTCTGTTGGGTGTTCTAAAGGTTATCGCGCGTGCACGTTACCTTTCCGGAAACCAACACGCCCGTCGGTCAATTCTGTCTTCAATCCTCGTCCGTAGGATTAGGAGGATTATATGCGATTCCGCTGGCCCTTCATTTCCTTATCCACCTTGCACTTTCAGCCAGCGAATTTGACATGGGCCGTAGATCATATCTGAGCAATGTTAAAACCTTTGATGTGTGCAGGCTGTTAGAGGCCCAAAATTCCCCTATCTTGCTCGTATGTTCTGGATGGCGGAAAGGGTATAAACCATTGATTTGCTTCTCCTTTCGACCATGGTTCAGGATCTTTTCTGACTCGGCTGCTCTTTAGATTATCAAGCCCCCTTTGTACTATATCCTTAGCCCAAAGTATTTAATCAACAAAATCTCACCTCCCCTTGGTCTTGCATCTTTTTTGTAAAATACAGGTGTTAACAGGATGCACCTCCTTCACCTGCAAAGAGAAAATTGTCCAAGTACAATCTTATACATGTATATATGACAGGTTAGATGAACAATATATAGATTTATTAATAAAAAAATTTCATTAAACATGATACATGAAAGAGACTCAACACAAAGTTGGAAGAAGAATTCGCTTTATTAACAATAGTGAATGAGATAAGTGTACAACCCAACTCCTAAAAAAAGGACTCATCTCCAACCAAAGGAATTTGAGTTCTACTGCTCCAAAGAATTCTAAATATATACCACCAGCATAACTTTTCTCTCTAAGATTGATTCCATTAATGCCCTCCCCAAGGCCTCTATTTATACTTTGGGAAATAGAGTAGTTTCGAAGGTTGAGGAAGTTCAAACAGTTGAGTAGTTTAATGATTAGGGCTCAACAAATCTCAATTAATCATGTTTTATTATTTTTAATGTCGAATGGATGTGTACACGACTATTGATACTGGCAACCTGCTTATAACACGCGTTTTTCTATAAGGGAAACCCACGTACAGATCTATACGTGGGTTGCAATGAGAATAGTCGCGTACAGTACGCGGGTTGTCAAAGAAGATAGTCGCGTATGTACGCGAGTTGCTGTGGAGATATTCGCATATGGAAATCAACATATAGAAAGGTAAAATGGCAAGCTGTTTGGATAGTGAATGCATCTCATGTCATTCCCATCTATAGTGTTTAGGAAACCTTCAATCCAAAAGTGTCCTTTTGTATACCAACATAGGAAGTCTCAGCACTCGGACGGAGAAGTTCCATTTGGGTTGATAACACCTAGAAAATTCATCTATGAAGGTGAGTACATATTTGGATTAACTCATGGACATATGAGGGAATGGATGAGAAATTTCACTATGGATCAACTCAAGGGGTGCAGAGGTTCTCTCATGACTAGATCTCTCATACTTGTGCTCTGGGTTTTTTTCTAGGATACAACCTCGACATACTCCTTTATAAAACTTGATCTTTGGTAACCCTATGACCATATATTTGTCACTCAAATCAAGAAGATACTTTTAGTTAAGATGGAAAAATATTTCATGCCAAATATTTCTTGCTTCACTAGCATGAGTAAGAACATCATAGGGGTTTGAGTGGGGTAGAAAATGAGAAAACTTGTATACCTTCGAAGTGTGATCAACAACACCTTTTTCTATGAATTTACCATTTGAAATATCTATGATTTCAACTTCATTAGGGGAGAATATGAATTTTTTTGGAGACCCAGTGTGAGTCATCTGATAGACTGATAAGAGATTAGAGGCAAGACCTAGAACATATAACACATTATTGAAATTACCATGGTTAGTATCAATCCTACCCTTTCCCATATTGTCAGTCATAGATTTATCTCCCAAAACTATTGGTTTACCTTTCGACATGTCAAGGGAGGAAAATATCCCCCTTGTTCAAATCATATGTCTGGAAGCTCCAGAATCAATGATGAAGGTAGGAGAGCTTGGTGTGCCAGCAACTAAGGCATGAATTGTCTTCTTGTCTTATGAATTTGATCCTACTTCCCTATTCTTTGAGCAATCAAGAAGGGATATTTTTTTCTTCTCCAGGAGTTGGGTCAACATGTCAATTTTCTTTTTCATACAAGAGCTCTTAGGATGATAACCCTTATTGCAGTATGTGCATTTGTTCATTTCTCCTTTGTTCTTCTTCTTTTGGAGGTTCTTCTTGGAGACTGAGAACTCCTCTTGAGACTTTTCCTTGTCTCTCTTTTGCTCAGGTGGATTTTTAGCTTTTTTTCATGCTTTTTGAATCCACCTTCAAATCTCCAGCAACCAAAGCTTGGTGTTTGGAAGGTTTGATGGTGCCCATCATCACCAATTTATCTTCCTCCTGAGTGAGGGATTCCATGAACTCAAGAAGCTTAGGAATATTCTAGGCTTGACCTATCAATTTAGTGGCATAGAAGGTCGAAACAAACACTGAACAGTTAGGACCAATATTTGAGAGATTGGTCAAAACTAGTTGCTCCTCCTTCTTTTCAATCCCACATTGTTCTAACTACAAAACAAGGACCTTAAACTTGGTAAAATAGAGTTGTAATGATTTGAAGCTATTGGGAATCAAGGAGTTCAATTCATTGTTGATTTGATGTCCTCTCATCTCATATTTCTTTCCAAAAATATCTTCAAGCTTCTCCCACACCTCATTTGGAGATGTCAATGAATCAAGATGAAAGAGGAGGTCTCTTGAAATACTTAGACACAAAAGACCATAGGCCTCATCCCTCCTATTGTGCCATTTGATTTTCTCTACAGTTAAATTGGTTTGTTCATTAGCAGCCATGGTAACCCTATAGATACCTTTCGATCTCAACAATATCTCCATGCTATCTTTCCATTCGAAGAAATTGAATGGAGTCAATATGATCCTTTGAGATTGGTCCATATCTCAGCTCCTATTCCCTTCAGTTATCAGAATGCGTTCCTAGTCAGTCATTTCAAACCTATAATACAAATTTGGAAGGATATAAATTGATATACAATGGCTCTAATACCATGTGGAAATTGAACCCAAGTGATAGATCAATTACACTCACAAAATAGCTAATCAAACATGCAAAATTCACACAAAAGGAGATTGAAATTGGAGCATAGCTTAATATTGTATTGAAAAAGTGTACATAAGCCAACCATATGAATTAATAGGCTGATAAAATATATAATTACATGAGATATTCAAAAGAACTAGATTTCCATTCAAATTGGTATAAAAGAAGGATTACCAAAAAAAGTCAAATCCTCCAGAGGTGCAAAGAGGACTTTCCAAATATATGAAGATCCTCATGAATTATCTAAATCAAGTGGGAAAGATAATAAGTGGTGGAAATAAAAATAATTCATTCTTTTATTTGGAGAAAAGGAAGGAGGATTATGTGGTCAAAAAATAAGGCAAGTTTCCCTAGACTAGATTTTCCTTTATGTGGTAAAAATGTTGTAAAACAAGGTAGATTTTAGAAAAAGCAGATATACATTTTGAGGAACCAAAAATAAAGAATAATTACTAAATATGTTTCTAGGATGCTTCCAAAGTGTGCCATGACCCAGTTTAGCAAGTATTGACTTCTAGGAACATGTGGAAGTCAACTAGCATAGAGAGGGAATCTAGTAATATAGGAATAAGACAAAAATGATTTAATTAATGTCAAATATCGGTAAATATGGGTTGATTATTCTAATATAAATGACTGGCCATTTGCCCATACCACCATATTCCCACCTTTCCATCTTCTTATAACACCAGCCTCACTTCGAATATCATCATTGTCATATCGGGTTCATCTTTGGGGATAAATCCTCCATTAATGATATGATTACATTGCCGATTCTAGCCACATGCCACTTGGATCTGATATCATTAGATGTTACGTCAAAATGTGTTGTCATTCAACTATGGTAACAATCGTCATAAAGTGCTTATGTGATGGATGATCACCGTATTTCGGTTGGCGGGATTCGTCCTCTAAATGACAATACTGACTCTTCTGTTTGTTCAGCCTCTCCCTTTGGCATAGTCACTTCCTCTGTTGTAACCATGTCATTAAACACAACCAATTTATCAAGCACAATCACTCTCTTTCATGCAGCTATTGTTCTGTCGGTGTAGCCCCTCTTCTCCATTAGACTACTGTTCTCTCATCATAGCCCTTCTCTCTTGGCCCAATCACATCTTCTTTCTATCTATCTTTCTCCTTATTTGTGTGGAAGCTCAAGAAGTGTGTAGTGTTGTCTGGTTAAGTATATTAAATACTCTTTATCTAGTGTTTATTTTAACTATGTCGCAACCCTTCATTTGTTACGATAAATCCTTCTAACTATGTTAATGACTCCTACTTGTGCACAACCCATTCTGGCATGCCCTTCTGCTTTCTGTCTACCCTACCTCTACTTATATTTTCTTTCTTTCTTGTTCACTTATTCCTTTTCTTATTCTTCTTCTTTTTTAATGCACAGTACCTTAGGATTTAAGCGGTGCTTCCCTCGTCCGATAGGGCTTAAAGCGGATTCCATTCACAAGCTTTGGAAGCACCACCTCATCTAACTGTTGTAATTGAACTACACCCTCAAAGGTAATAGAATTAACAAGATAAGGACCTAACTAGTGTATCTGTAACTTACCTGGATGCTTCAAGAACTTGTTGTCGTAGAGCAGCACTAAATACCCTTGTTGAAACTATTTTTTTTTATATGGAGATCATGCCATTCCTTCTGTCATTCCTTCTTGATGTGTTGATGGAATATTGCAATAAAAAGGTCTTCCTCAAGCTGTATTAACTGCACTGTGCGCTCTGCTAGCGCGGCTTCATCCTTCATGCCTGTCGTGGCTACAATGCATAGAATGGGGATGATGTACTCCATAGGAATGGCTGCCTCTTTCCCATATACTAATTTGAATAGTGTTTTCCCCAATAATCTCTTCCAAGTGGTGCGATACGCTCATAGCACAACTAGAATATTCAAATACCAGCCACTGCAGTTAACATTATAAACCTTTGTAAGTGCATGCTCCAAGATTTTGTTGAAGGATTCAAATACCAGCCATTGGGGTTAACATTATTAACATTAAGGTATAAGTGCATGCTCAAAGATTTTGTTGAAGGATTCTTTGGTCCTGTTTTCCTGGTGATGATATGCTGTACTTTTCTTATGTTGTATCTATAGTTCCTACTTTAATGCGTGTACTGTGCGGTTGATAGAATGGTTTCCCTAGTCGCTCATGAATTCTCTCGGACATCCAAACTGTATCACTGAAACCATTTGTTGGGTCAACCCTTCAAACAAAAAAAACTAGTCGACAGGGGTCCCCTCTGTTGACACTCAACTTGTTGCGATCTCCCTAAGCATCAGCCCAGCTGGGTTTTACCCCATCTAGCAACACCCACAGAGAGGATGAGGTCTCACCCAATATGTTCAACGGAGGGTTGACGGAACTAAGTTTCCACAGTATAGAATAGGGTTAGCAGCATCAAACAATTCATCAGTTCCATAACTATATCAGATCAACTTATTTACCAAAAACCATACATCATTGCACATCATTCATTCATAAGAAATCTACCAATGCCGAAGCAAATATTAGCCAATAACAAAATTCATAAATAGTAAACATTGCATCATAGAACCATATTTCATATTCATTAAACATTCATCATTGAGTTTGCAGGAACAAAAAGATAGGAGAAGATAAAAGAAGACAACAACAATTCAGATCAACATCTGTCTTATCATATTAACTTTTCCCAATCACCCATAGATCAAAACAGATAACATTTCATCTCCAACAGATATCAACTTCTATCAATCTGTACATAATGGTCTCTCTCCATGTTGTCCACCCTAATATTAACTTCTATTTATATATAGTCTTGCACCTTTACATTCATGGTCTACTTCTAACTAAGTCCTAACTGATTTAACTAACTAATGACCAATATACACAAAAAATGGTCAACAAGTACAAAAAGTGACACAAAATAATCAAAAGTAGTCTATATTCCTCCTATCGCGCTATATTTGTCTTGCACGATATCTTCTATGCTTGCGTAACATCCACGATGCTACGCAACTTAACCCAACCCCTTTCCAACACCTTTTGGACCTTCTTGAGGATTTATACATAGAAAGGGTCAACTCTGTTGACCATTCTAATCCTCTCATGTAAATCCAAATAGGTTTGAATTAAAGTCACCTCATATATCATATGAGTTCGTCGGCTCAAAGCATCCGCAATATTGTTCCCTTTTCCCTTTATATGCTTTAGCTCGAAATGGTACTTGCTAAGGAAAGCCAACCATCTGGTTTACTTGGCATTCAGATCCTGTTGCTCAAATAAATACTTCAGACTCATATTGTTTATCTTTAGAAGGAATTTCCTTCCCATGATATAGTGCCTCCACATCTTCAAGGCGTGGATGATGGCAGATAACTCAAGATCATGTGTGGGATAGTTTTCCTCATGTTATTTTAACTTTCGCGATTCATAACAAATAGCGTAATTGCTATGGAAGAGGACTCTTGCGAGCCCTTCCTTGCCTACCTCTGTGCAAGCAATAAATCCCTATCAGGATCCGCAATTCTTAGTACGAGTTCAGTCATCAAAAGCTATTTAAGCTTTTGAAAACTATCCTCGCACTTGGTCGTCCATAATAACTGATTTTCCTTCTTTTGCAAAGTAGTCATGGGAAAATATATTCTCGAGAAGTTCTTAATGAACTTTCAATAATATTCCACTAATCCCAAAAAGGATCTAATGTCGATGACACTAGTAGCGGTAGGCCAATATTCTATGGATTAATCTTTTCTAGGTCCACAACTATCCCCGTCCCAGAGATGATGTGACCCAAGTACTGTATATGTGGTTTGTAAAAATCACATTTACTAAACTTGGCATAGAGTTGGTGTTCCCGTAACACCTGTAGCACTTTGTGAAGGTGCTCCTCATGATTCTCTTTACTCTTAGAGTAAACTAGGATGTCTTCTATAAATACCAACACAAATTTATCCAAATATTTATAGAATATATTGTTCATCATACACATAAAGTTTGTGGGTGCATTGGTCAACCTAAATGGCATTACTACAAACCCGTAGTGATCGTACCTTGTACAAAAGGTGGTTTTGTGAATATCCTCATCACAAATCTATACCAGATTGTTACTAGATCATAGGTTGATCTTTGAAAAGATCTTGGCTCCTCCTACTTGATCGAACAAGTCATCGGTCCTAAGGAGTGGGTATCGATTCTTGATATTCATTTTGTTAAGATGATGGTAATCGATGCACATCCGCATCGTACCATCCTTATTCTTTATGAAAAGTATCTGTGCTCCCCAAGGGGACATACTTGGTCGAATATATCCTTTCTCTATCAATTCTTGTAATTGCAGTTTGAGTTCCACCAACTCTAGTGCACTCATGCGGTAAGGGGCTTTCAAAGCCAAAACTAATCCTAGTGTCAGTTCTATGGAAAATTCTAGGTCTCATTTCATTGGTAATCTTGGGATCTACTCAGGAAATACATCGTGAATTCTACAAGAACTGGAAAGTCCTCTATGTGTTGTTTTATTTTAGCTTCTATGTCTTTCAATGTTTACTGCAAATAGCTTGCAGCCTTTCCTAAAGCACTTCTTTTGTTGTAAACCAGATATCTACCTTACACAAACACCTTGAATCTTTAATTGATTCCCTTGGATATCTCTACACAAGATTTACTTGTGTAAGAAATTGAGCATGACATGGTGTTGTTCCAACCAGTCCATGCTGATAACTATATCATACTATCCTAAGGGTAGGATGTTCAGGTTTACTTTAGTAGGAAAACCATTTAGGTTTACCTCACAATCTTTAACTATTTCCAGAACTTTCTGTTTGGTACCTGTGGCTAATTGCACCAGCCAAGGTTTATCATGTTTAACTTTTCCTAGTTTACATACATCCAAATTTTAGTTGATACATAGCTCTGGAAAGCACGAGGGTCAATCAGTATTGAAATAGAAGCGTTTAACATCTTACCTTCTATCTCAACCATGGTAGCCTGATGGTCTTCCTATAGACCATCCTAGGATGAATAAATCAGTTTTGTTCCAACTATGTCCTCTATCGTTGGTTCTTCATGTAAGTTGTGCAAGACACCATTGGTCTTATTCTTACAGTCTTAGGCATAATGAGGCCCTTGGCATTTCTAGCATTTAATTTGTAGTGGGGAAACATTGGCTCCCCCATTTGTTGCTGGTTTGTTTACATTTGGGGATAGTACATATGGATTTTTACTCGTCTTATTGAAGTTCTTGTTGGCTGGAAAACTATTGTTCTATTTTTTGTACAGTGGTGGGTTAAATCCCTGGTTGCGGTTATTTGAGAAGGTCCTAGACTTGTCTCTACTTATATTAAGGTTATCTTTCCTCAGTTGTTGATACTCATAGAAAAGGATAGCTTTGTGTAAGGTGGTGTCAAAGGTTTTAGGAATGTCAAATTCAATCATTTCCCAAAAGTTTGGAGGAAGACATCATTAAAAACTGGTGTATTTTTACTTCCTCATCCTTGATGTAGGGTACATAATGCAACAAATCCAAAAATATGTTAATAAAAGCATCCATCGTCATGTATCCCATACATAAATTGTGAAACTCTTTCACTTTCTATCAAATAACTTCTCTGACATGTATTTTTCTTGAAAAATATTGCAAAACTTACTCCACCATATTTATCTTAACTCATATTTCTTGGTATGCTTCAAGTCTCTCCACCATCTAGTTGCTTTTCCATTTAAGTTATAAATGGCTAGACAAGCTTTCATTTCGCTAGAGTAGTTATGAACTCGGAAATATTTTCTCATACCCAACAATCATTCTTCATCTTTTTCCCCTGTATTCATATCTCCTTCATAAGTTGGGGATTTTATTTTTAGGAACTCTCCCTAAATATTGTCATTGTTTCTTAGTTTCTTTTGCACGGGGAAAGAGAATCATCACTAGAAATACTGTCCTAATCTCCTTCTGGAGGTTCAAGGGTATGTTATTCTTTTCCTTATTCTCTTGGGCTGTTGGCCTGTTTATGATAAAATTCTTTCTTGAACCTATTTATGGAATGGGTGGGTTTTCCCTATGAGATTCCTTCCATCATGTTTCATCGCAATGATTCATTAATTTATTTTTGTTCCTTTCTTTCATTCATATTATCATCTTTGAAAATCTGCAAGTATTCTTGGAGAATTTGTATGGTTTTCATTATATAAAAATTTAGTTCCACCACTAGTTCTGCTTGATGGGCTGGGGTATTCAACTTCTCTTGTCATCTGTTATCTTCTTCAGTGTTCATGATCTTCAGTGTTCTTTTAAAATCTTGCAATTGCAATTTTTTAATAACAGGAAAAAATTTATGTTAGTTAACAAAATTTAAAAGCATACTTTATTTTCCTTGCAACAAATGTTTGGTATGCCCATTGGTCTCTTAGTTTTGAAACTGGGCTCTGACACCACCTATAATGTCCCCAAAACTTGAATTTTTTTTTATTAGGCTACTCAAATACTACCTCTGCTAGAAATTATCTAACTATGCAGAATGTGTCGTACTTTGTTTACTGTGTTGTGTTATCGTAAGTTGTTCTTACATCATGCTTTCATATTTCCCAATATGGTTATTAATGTAATACTCATGTTGTCATGATGTTGCTTACTATATTTATTTATGGTTATTCATTTATATATATGTTAGTTGTTTCAGTTTCTTCTTAGTGGATATAAAGTCTGATTACTATTGTATAAACAATTTCGACTTAACTTGTTATTGGAAAAAGGGGTGAAGTGGTGGGACATGTTTCCCTTGTAAACTTCCTGGAAGGTAACTATTTTCTACTTGTAACCATGGGGCTTACTTAGTTCTTATGAACTAATTCATTTCTTTCCTTGTCGTGTGCAGTTGAACTTGACGACGGGAGCTGCTTATAAAATGTGAACAAGACATATTGCCCATTTCATCATTAGCACTCAGCTTGGACAACGACATATTTATAGTCCTATCCTAGTGACGGCTATGATGGTTCTTAGTTCATATTTATGCCAGGATAGATGGTTCACCAGCCTATGTTGCGTAGGTCAATATCGTTATTTATATGGACTTTAAGACAACGATTTAACTACTATTGCACTTATTGTTTATATGGCACACATTTTATATGGTATTAACACTTTATAACTTGATTCATGTTTTAATATAGTATTGGTGTATAATTAAAACCTTAACATTAGCCTTGCATGGCATCTTTCATATGCCATGGACTCTAGCTCAACCCACTTATTTGATTCACATATTGGACATGTTGTATAAACAAGGTTCTGCATTTAAGGGTGGCATGAACTATACACTATGGTATTTGATTAATGTTTTTGGAGGCCAGGGTGGCGAAATTAATGAAAATTGGGATGCGTGAGACTCAAGATTAGGAATTGGTCTCTTGCATTGGTTTGGGTTATTTGTAGAATGGATGCATGATCTCTACCTCTGCTCTGTGTGGAGGCGTGAATCCTGGGAGGTTGGCCATAATGGGAGGTATATGTATACCGCTCTGGTGTAACAACGTTTTTTTTATTTAGTTTGGTGTTCAAGAATACTCCTTATCATATCTCTTGTTTTGTGTTGCAGGTTGCAGGGTTTGAGGCAATGTGGATCATGGGTCATGGGTTTCCTTGAGGTCAATACCATACCCATTCGGGTAAGCCCTGTTGTAACAAGTTTTTAACATGTCATTGTTAATGTGGATATGGTGACAGAGTTTGAAACTTGTCATGGGTTGAATGTCTGTTTGGTTTTTATGGTTGCGATTTGGAAATGGCTTCATGTGTAAAGAATCATAGATGCATTTAAGAATTGGGGCTTATGTTGGGGTTTAGTCCCTTAAAGCTGGGACTTAATGTATTCTCGTTTTTGTTCATGGATTCGTTGTGTAGTATTATTTCCTTGGTGAACATTCTCAGGATCTACAAATTGTAAAAAATGTCTATGTTTGGATATAGTGATAACACCATTGCTTGCAATGGTGCAAGGCCAGGGTTATATGACTGTGTAAATTCTTACTTGGTTTAAAATGGATGATATGTACAGTGTTTACAATCTATGTGTGTTTATTGTTTATTTATATACGATGTTTGCATACTGTTTAAATCGTGGATATCGTTCTTACTCTTTGGCATTAGTTTATCTTTGTGTGGATTCACGATTCTTGTTGTAAGTTATTATATGGAAATGCTTGACATCATTGTTTGGACTTGGGATCCATGTCATAGTTGGCATTAGCATTCCCGCCATTAGAGCTGAGACTATGTAATGACTTATCATTTTCAAGGTTTACTTGTTGTTTATGGTTATGTTGTGTATTTTAAATTGTGAGGGCCATGACTGTGGGAATAACCCTTTGATTATATATTGATGCTATTGGCATAGCGTTGATAGGGTTTTAATGGTAATGTTTAATGTTTCATATGAAAAGGGGCCATGAGCCACAATGGGTAAATAAATTTGGGTTTTCTAACCTATGTGTAGAGATTAAGTAGATTTGATTTATGGCATGTGTATTTATAATATCGTGGTATGTTTCTTTGATGGTTAAAATGATACAACATTTAGGATATTAGTGAATCGTATAGGATCTGATAGGGTGACTTGTAAACAAGTGGATTCCATGGTATTTCATCAAGGGTCATGATGGATGATGTAAATACTTGTTTAGGATTTGATCCTGGGTCGTAATGGCTGATGTAAATACTTGTTAGGGCATTCATAGCCATAGGACTCGATCCTATGACCTCTTTTTATCTATGCTATGTTTTAAAGAGTTTTCTGCATAATGATGTGCTCAATTTACTATGTGGAAAGTTATTGGGTTATACGATTTGGTAAATTATGTTTTGTGGTTTGATTATTTATGAATGAGATGGATGTATGTGGATTGTTGTTTAATTATAATATGACTTCATACCACTAGATGGTCTTGATATCTTGTTTGTATATTTGATTTATGGATTAATTTGGTTAATGAGGGATGATATTGTTTATAACTTGGTTCTTTATATTTTATATGCATACCTTGAGAGGTATTAGATGTTTTTAGTTTTATCTTATTACTTTGGTTTAATGATTATTCTTAGGTATAGGATAATGTGATTATAATGTTGTTTATCTTAAAATAATGGAGAATGGTTTATTTCTTATGCTATGTTTTAATCTACTTTAATTTAATGTGTTTTATAACTAGTTCTTTTTAGGGTTTATACTAAATAATATTTTTACTTCTAATTATAGTTCTTCTAGCAATATGGAATATACTAATAGAATCCATAGATAATTATACATATACATAGGTTCTCTCTTAAGTAGTTCTAGGTGTTAGAAATAAAATTAAAGATAGAAAATAAAATCCAGACATAGATTTGGAAGAACAATCATAAACTCCTAAATCATTCTCGAAAGATATATGGTTTACAAATAAAGTGTAAACCCTCAATTATTCTAAGAGGAAATAATTGTGGACATAGGGTTAGAAATATAGCATAAACCCTTATATAATTTAACAGGAAATAATTACAGACATAGGGTTAAAAATATAACATAAACCCTTAGATATTTTAACAGGAAATATACTAGATAATGGAATGGAAAAATCAAGAACCTCATACCTATAAGGTTAAGCTATTCCAATGGATGAAAAGCTACACACTCAGTTACCCAGCATTATAAAATTCACAAATAGATATGACCTCTGTATAGATAACCAAATCTCTTGGGAACTACCATGTTCTATCCAACCATGACCTAGAACCATTCTTGGTTTTCATCCAGATCTCCCTGAGATGGTTCCAACATGCAAGTAGCGTAGAGCTCCCAAGGTAAGTGTTCCCTAATTGGAATATCAGGTCTTAATTAGTTCTCCTTTTTTCTCTTAGGAAAATGTTATCCAAGAACTCTATTGAGAATAAACAGGCAGAAATAATGATTCACGAAAAAGATGGAAGAGATCCCCAAGCCTCTCTTTGGATTGGGAATTTATAGGAAGACTTTTCAGTCAAAGGGGCAGTTAAATCAAGAATAATTTGATTTCTTTATTTAACCCTTTTATTTGATTTAGTAACTTTTAATATTTAACTTAGTAACTTTTAACTAGTTCCTATTTTGACCTTTGTAGGTATTATAATATTTAATTATCTTTNTTATTTGTCAACATTTGTCTTTAGGTATCATATAACATGATCCCTAAACTTATGACACTTTCTTCATTAGTGCCGTTAGATAGGTGGTTATGTCTACTAGGCTAGGAAACTCTAAACATCTTTGCATGTTGGATTCCCTCGTACAACATGGTAGTTCTTCAGTACTTGATGAGATACATAAATTTGAGATTTCATTTAATCACTTATAAATAAGTCAGATGAGATCAATATTTTACTCAAGTCATTTTCACTCAACATAATTAATTGTTTTAAGTAACTCCTAGCGCTTATCCAAATCCCATACTCAACGCTAAAAATAGGGAGTTACAAACTCAGTGCGATTCCATATCTCCTCGCTCAACACTAATTCTAGGATGTATTTGTAGGATACACCTAGGGATACAATGTTCAAGGATTCGATGTTCTAGAGATTATGCTCAACATCAACTTGGAAGGCTCTAGGGATTATGCCCAACACTTTCAATTGTCTTTTCATGTTCTTCAATGCTTCCTTCTCAACACAAATTTTTACATAATTCATGTGTTCTAGAGCTTCTCTCTCAACACAACAAAACACTCATGTCCTCCAGAGCTTCTCGCTCAACACAACTTAAACAATCATGTGCTCCAAAGATTCTTTCTCTATACAAACATTCAAATACTCATGTGGTCCATAGCTCCTTGCTCAACAAAAAACATCTCATCAATCATGTGCTTGAGGTTCCACACCCAACACATAAAATCAAACATAAACCATATGTAACTGGATTATGACCAATATATAAAAAAATCATCATGTTCCTATGCAATGGGGTTCTAGACCCAATATACCAAAATAAAACATCAAAGTAACATCATAATCAACGGGGCTTATGCCCAAAAGTGTTAGGACAAAATTCAGGATATTACAATTGCACTTCTGAACAATTATAACTTCTTTGTAACTGAACATAACAAGTAGTCACCCAAGAATATAAAAATCCTATATAAGCATGTACACTAATGTAATTTACAGATTCACATTCCTCAATCTTTCACGGAGAACAAGTAATAAATTGGCTCAAATTCTTATATATTTTTTGTGCGTATCCTTTCTGTCGATCCAAGTGTATTTATTTATTTTCTTGTTCCTTTTATATGCTTCTTCCATAATAGTACTTGAATCATTTAGTCGACTATTGTCCCCACCGTACACCTTGGCATGACCTGGATCATTGGTATTAGAGTAAGATCTTGTTCAAAGATTAATTTACATAAGAACTTCCATCGAATTTATCTAACTTATTCTTATTCAAACATGCTCACAAACTCAACAAGACAAATAGACACTTCCTTCGACTTCAGAAAAGATGGCCGAAGAAGCAGGAAATAGACATGAAACTAATGATACAAAACAATTGATATAAAAAGATCTCACTCGCTAGAGAACCTAAATGTTCTCCTAGTTCAGCGAGATTCTCATGAGATTCACTTCAATCTCTGGGGAATACTTGACACAACCTCACTCTCATAAAATCAGCCCCTTCAAAGTGAAAACGAATCTGGACGTACCGAACCTTGAAGTTAAGATTGACACAAAATCCGTCAACAATTGGGTACAAAAACTGGAATATTACTACTTGGTAAATCAAATCCCTCAAGTAGAAAATATCACCATTGCATCCTTGAATATATCCACCTCCGTACACTCCTGGTGGGAGAATCTATAGACAAAGATGGAAAAATAAGGAGACCATATAGACACATGGGTAAAATTTGTCGAATATGTCCGAAAGGAGTTCTACTCACCCAAGTATCTTGAAAAATAGTATAAGAAGTGGTAACAACTAAGGCAGTGGAAAGACCAGTGCATACAAAGTTACATCGAGAAGATCTATCAACTCATGGCTACACTTGGAGTCCAAGAAGAACATAAATTGATTGTCCTGAAGTATGTTAGTTGTTTATCCCTATATATTCAACAAGAGATGGAGTATCTTACTGTCAGTATGCTTGTATATGCATTTCATTATGCCTGCAAGATTGAATCTAATTATAAAGGAAAATCATGTTTTGCAAATGATCCAATAGGTCAAACATCTGACAAGAAGTCACCAACTGAATCTGACAAGTTCAAGAACCCTTCTTAGCTGACTCTACCAAAGCCTAATCATCAAAAGAAGAACTTTAAAAAATACAAGAGGTATTAGAACAAACAAAATCCTACTGGGAAATAGTGTGATTATCCCAGTTCAACATGGGACGATACGTCAGAATGCAAAGCTTGAAAGACATTTTTGGAAAAAATTTCAACATTTGACTTGTCATAAACAAAAACAATATTTTGAACAAATCAAAAACAATATTTGAACCACACCAATACATGTGTTACATGATTTGCATTAGCCCTTTGATATTGAGATGGATGCATCGAACTATGCCCTTGGTGCAGTGATCACTTAGTCAGGTCACCCAGTCATGTTTCATTCTGAGACTTTAAGTGACACGGTGAGAAGGTACTCAACGTATGACAAATACCTGTACACCATTACGCAAGATTTTAAGCAATGGGGACACTACATTCTTGGCAAGGAAATGGTCATTCTCATTGACCACAAACCTTTTCCATTTTCTCCCTCCCGGTCGACACTATAGATAACTCAAAAACTAAAGTGGATTAATTACCTACAACAATTTCAGTTTGTAATTAAGTATCAGAAAGGAAAAGACAATGTCGCAGCCGATTGTCTCAGCAGAGCACCCATTACTCTGCTGTCAACAATAATGCGTATGTAGGGTTATGACACCACTACTTTGTCACAATTGTATTTGGTATACTATGATTTCTATCCAATTTATTGATAGCTTCAGACCGATAAGTTTTCTACTACCGACTACTTCCTGAAAGACACCTTGCTATACAAGCTTGGACAACTTTGTGTACCGACCAGTGAGCACCAATAGAAGCTCATTTGGGATGCACACTATAGAAAGAATGCAGGACATTTTGGTGTCACAACAACACTTGTTATCCTCCAAAATCATTTTTATTGGCCTTCACTTAAATATGATGTCAACAAGTGCATTCGATCATGCATGGTTTGTGCCATTGTTAAACCGCTGAATCGATGAAAAGGACTGTGCACACCCCTTCCAATTCCTAGTCAACCATGGGAATCCATTTCTATGGAGTACTTGACAGGATATCCTACTACCAAACATCAGCATGATTTGATATTAGTAGTAGTCGATAGATTTTCCAAGATGGATATACTCATACCATGCAAGAAGACTACGACATCACAACATACTGCTCAACTCTTCTTTGAACATGTGTGGAAACATTATGGCCTCCCGATGACCATTAGTTTTGACATAGATGCTATATTTGTCAGCACCTTTTGGAAAACTCTCTAGAAACAACTCAACATGAGACTCTCTTTGTCGACAACCTTCCATCTGTAGACAGTTGAAAGTGGTAAATCACTTAGTCGTATAATTGCTTCATATGTACAACCACAAGCATTGTCGAATGTGGGATGGAAGCCTTCCATACATACAACAAAGCTACAATCATGCTCAACACAGCTCTATGGGTAATATTCCATTTGAGATCTCTTAAAGAATTCAACCCTCAATTCCTATTGACTTAATCAGTGCCTCGACACAATTGAATGACACCGACTTCGAAGAATGAGAAGTGGAGAAATCATTGAAGTTCAGAGATCAAATATACAACATCCAGAATAAAGCACAAGAAATGTTGCAATGAGCTAATGCAAAAGCTAAGTGTAATAACTAAAAAATCAGTAAACATTTAAAATTTTTCATGTGACATAAAATGCAAAAGTCGCTGCTAAAGTACCAGTAACGGTTAGCAAATAATAAACAGTTTTTGTAAGAGAAACAAAGATTACCTCTTTATAAGATTTTGTATAACTTGACGGCTTATCTTAATGAACCGTGTTAGCACTGTTTCAACTTAGCAGTTGTAATATTTTTCCAGAATGTAGGAAAGATATTATGTGTTTTACTAATGCTATGTTTATTATTATTTTTCTTTTGTCAAGTAGGGGAAAGTTTCTTAGGGATGATCGAGGCTTACTTAGATTATAGCTAACACAGTGGGGCTAATGGTTCTATAGAGGTTTTAACAGGTAAGAATATGTTCTAGTAAAAATAATTTATATATTCAAGTCAAGAAGATACTTCTCAAGCATGTTTATAATGCTAGACTTAGAATGTTTAAATGCAACTTGTCTTCAAAGAGGTAATGTTAATCTTAAATTTGCTGTCGAAACTCGATACTGACATTATAACAAACCTCATATGCATGGGTTAAATTGCATGATCAAATACTTTCAAAAGTTATCAAATCCCCTGGATGATTATGATTAACCTCCTAATGAAAGATTTCGTTTCTGTTTATAGTAATTTTGGTCTAGAGTTTACCTAGGAAGAAAAAAATTTTGCAGCTTCAACTTAGATCACTCAAAGACATTAGATGTATAACACATTTACCCTTATCATAGGGTTTTCTAATTAGATGCTTTTCTAAAATATAAACAAACTATACCGACTCTTAATTATATATTCATTGCTAGGAGTTTAGAGTTACAAATGAAAATCTTATATAATTTATGATAACTGCACTTACCTAAGTCCCCAACTACCCACTACAATAAAAGAATTGGATTAAGATTCTCTTCCCAGCTCAAAGAATTTTTCTTTAAATTTTTTTACAGTATTTTACTTTGAATCCTGTTTACTTGTATCTTATAGTTCCAATCCTAGTGTACCCTTCAGCTATAAGTTATGCCTTACACAAGGTTGCTTAAAAAATATTTTCAAACAAGGTTATCGGTTTAAATAAATATAGTGAGAGATCTTATATTGCTTTGGTCCTTGTTACCAATTTACTCTTCAACTCTAAAAACATCAAAAGGTTAAATCAAGTAATCATCCGATCTCCTTCTTAAGAAATTCATGGATTAAAACTTGTCCTTTACCTATGTTTGATAAACAAGGTTAGCAAAATACATTACCCTATCATGACTTATAACAAAACCCTATAAGAATAATCTTTTCTTAATAATATGGTTGATGGATTTGGCATTGAAAAGATCAAAGAACAAAACATTATTAGAAGTCAATATACGATATGATTTTAATCATTAACGTTGATTGGTAATCATCTTAATGCAGATAATAAACTACATATAGGACTATAGAGAAGTTACCCACATCGATTAAAAATCTAGAAGGAAACATGGAGGTGTTTTGTCCATGGGTTGGGTTGACTTATAATGAATCCCTAACCCTCCTTTTTGAATTGCAACAAAACCTTCGACCAGGTGCAGCCAAGCTACGAGCTTGTGGCTGCCATGGCTCTATCAAACTTGCTTATCTATAGATTTCCTTTCGACAAAACATTGTAAGCTTAACTTGGTGAGGATATAAGGTGTTTCTCAATCCTTAAAGGTTGTTGTAGCATTTGGTTCATGTGGAAACTTCTTTTCTTTAAAGCTTAGAGGACTGTGAGTTTATGTTCTATTAAACAACCATAGTTGATAGAGATTGTAAAGATATTTCTTCATTTTACTTCAGATTCATGAATCAGTGTCTTCAAAGCCTCCGGCGAGGTGCCATTAAGCAGTCTTAGGTGACTGGTATCCACGACTTTCTTCAACTGAAACGCTATCAGGTAAAGACCCAACACAGGTTTTTAATTGAAGTTGATTTTAAATTTGTTTAATTTATTAAAAGATTTGTGACCAATGGATGGTTACTCCGTGTAGTTCCTCTTTATCACTTTGGATGATGGAAGCGAGCTTATTCCTTCAATTTCCAAAAATACAAACCCTGGTAAGCCCCAGTTGGGCTAAGGGTTTCTCCTGCATGAGTATTATGGTGGTTGGAAGATGAAAATACTACGCTGCCAGTTATGGACTCGTCCTGGCTTTTTCTTGTTAGGTTTTTACTTAATGTTGTTTGTTTTTATATGACTCTTAAACCATATAGGGTATTAAAAGTAAAGATTTTTAAGGCTTAAATTAACTAAGACTTAAGGGTTAAGAAAGAGCCCATACGGCCTGTAATGATGTAAAAACTTCAAGTTTTACTTTCAGCTTTAAGCCGTAACCTTTAAGTGGTCTTTGCAAGCAGTTTACTCAATGAGACTTGTAAACGACTTATAGGGTTATGGAAGTATTGGTTACCATTTTTTCTTACTATTTGTTTTAAATTGTATAGTTTAATTTTAAGCAGGCTTAAGCCTCAACTGGTATTTATAAAGGCCATAGGCCATTACCCTCATTTTATCTCATTTCTATTTAAAATTTTGACAGTGTTATGTAATTTACAATTTTCATTTGAAATGGAAGATTATAGTGATTTACTGTTTGAATTTATACCAAGCTATTAGGTGAAATTAGTACACTCATTTTCTCTTATATTGGTTACTATTTGTGGACAACCTACAGTTTTGAAATGATAGGGATTTTTTTGCAGAAATGGTTTTAATTTTAATTTCCTATTTTACTTTCAGTAATAACATTTACAGATTTTAAATGTTATGTTAATATTAAGAATCTAAAAGTCTGTTTTTAAGGATTAAACCTACCTCCTGTAAACCCTAAATAAATCTTGAGGGTTATAGTAAAACAACATCTATTTTTCAATACATAATGTAAATATGAACTAGGAGTCAATTATTAACAAGACCTAAGGAATACTATCTTGGTTAAAATTCTAGTACTATCTTTCCACTGTTTCTATGTTTTTTTAATTAACTTTATCTATTATGTTTCTAATAATTATTAGTGATGGTAATGCCTTTGTGAATAGTATGTCTACAAATGATTATTATATATATTCAGTTCTTTTCCTGAAAATTAGTTAATATAGATACTTTCAGTAACTAGAGAAAGTACTACTATTTTCTGTAATGATTCACATACAAACTATAAAAGAAATCATTTACATTTTTCATTCAAAGTTGATAAACAAATTATCCCATCTACTTAATCAACCAGTTGTACTAGAGTACTACCTACATAAGGCATGGAAAAATACAGTGTGGTAAATTATTTTTATTTACTTTTCATTTAGCAATAATATTACTATTTAAAACATAATCTACAATCACTAATTTTATCATTACACAACACTTTTTTCTGCATAAACCCTAAAAAACAAAAACATACATATGTTTGAAAAACTAACAAACATTTACTGAATATAGTAAATAAATTATAAATAACCTAAACAAATAAAACATGTCAATTGACGAGGTGAAAATAGCTTAAGGAGGTTGTTCCTCCCAACCAGCTCCTAGAGAAGGCTTAGTCTACACTTCCTCAGGACCCCCGAGCTTGTTTCCTGGTCCTCCTAGTAGAGTACTGGGTCAAGGATGTATCCTTAAGACCTTCTGTCACCTTACTGGTCAAATTTCAGCAGTAAACCAAACCTTCTCATAGCAGTAAGAACCTAATCCCAACAACTGCATAAGTTCAGTTCTCAGTAGTTAACCCCTCAAACTCACTTCCATAAATCCCCTCCATCGAATTTCTCATGTGTACTTCATTCACACTGAATGATCACAATTCCAGAATGAGCAGCCTCAGCTGTATTCAATGGGAAGTTTTATAATAATGACTAGGTCTTCTGGGTCAATTTTTACTTAATGAGCCACCTGATGCAATTCAACTTTCTTGGAGAATCATGACCACAAATATAGGGAAGTTTCCACCTAAAACAGTTAGAATTAGTTTGAGGATGCTTCCACTTGTGAGTATACTCTCCACCCAGTCGCCTCCACCAAGTGACCAGTTAACACTCTTTTAACAGCTTCCCTAAGCTGGTGTCTCATCATTTATTTATTTATTAATAAATTATTCTAAAATACATTAATTATTATTGACCCCACTTGGTCATCAATTAAAAACTTAGCATAAAATATAACATAATGTTCATCAATAACATTAAATTGTTTTGCAAATTGGAGCATGTGACACTAAGGCAAGACACAACAAGCATCATATTCCTCATTCATTCCAAATTGGCGATCAGGTCTGGTCACATCTAAAGAAGGAGCTCTTCACTAGCCCATACATAAATATGAAGCCTTTGTGATATGGTCCATATAGTATCCTGAAACAGATTGATGAAAACATTTTTCAAGTCAACATTCCTTCATGCCTTTTCCTACATCTAGTTTTCAATGTAGATCTATGTCGACAATACTATGCACCATTGTTTGAACATAATGACTTGCAGACAACAGAACCTGGAGAAATCCATTCATATGTTGAGTAACATCTTATTTGTGACACATTTGTGTGATGACTCATATGCCATGCAAGGATGAACTCCATTCCCTTATTTCAGGTGGCTAAAGATGGATAACTCCCTCTGCAAGGGAAATGGTACTTTGCTATTGAAGTAGCCAACAAGTTTCCTCACCTGAACGAATACACATTGGATTCCATTGTTTCTTAAGGAAGGAGGAATGATTTGACCAGTAGTGGGAAGGTTTTCTAACTACTTCGGCATATTCTCCTTAACAGGTCCTCCTCGACATGTTTTCATTGATAGGTTCACCTTGACAGGTCCTCTTTGACATAAAACATACCAACATGATTTGTCTATGATGGTTGTACGTCCGAACCCTTATAACTTATTTTTAACTAAACATAACAAGTAGTCACGCAAGTGTCTCAACATCCTATTTATGAATGTACACTAATGTAATATGCAGATTCATATTCCTCCTTATTCCATGGAGAAGAAGTTATAAATTAGTACAAATTGTTGGATATTTTCTGTGCATATAATTTCTGTCGACCTAAGTGGAATTCCTAATTTGTTTTTATTTTTATATTCTTCCACCATAATAGTACTCGAATAATTTAGTCAACTATTTTCCTTTGTGTGCACCTGGGCACGACCTGGATCATGGAACATCAAAGTCATAGGTTCAAATCCTAGCCGTAGAAGTGAGTGCATGTGATCTTATCTTTACCCTGTTGATGTATATGTAACTTCGGAATGTATTCTTATATGTATTTTATATATTGTAACCCGATGTTTATTCCAGGATGTTTCTATTATGTATTTGAGTCATATTGTCTTACCCCGATGTTCCGATCTGGAGGATTATTAATGTGAACAAGTCATATCAAGTCATTAGGTAAGTCCCCACAGTTTCAGGGCACTTGGGTTATTATACACTAATTAAGGTGTAGGCTCGAGTAAGTAATTGTAAGTTAAGCCTACATGGTTGAGTGCACTTCAAGTCAACAGAAGAATATAAATAGAGAGTGAGAGTCTCTCTATTTATCACTTGTAAATTGCATCACTTGCTCTCTCAAGTGTGGCGCACCTTTGGAGAAGGAAATATTTTGGCTTGACAGAAGACAGAAGGCTACTGTTGTGTTGGGAGGTCATATTACTATTTTGGGTTTCAAATCTTGTGGTGATACTATCTTAGAGGAAGTTGAGGGGTTTTCTCCATTTATGGTTTCCCCTATCAAAACTCTTTGTGTCTCTTGTCCCATGTGATGTGCTTGTTATTCTCTCAGTGAAAAGATCCTAACATAATGCTAGCTTAAATGTTGAAAAACTAACATAGGATCATATCTAACCTGAGAAGAAGACATTGTGCATCTATAGAAACTAGGCCTTCCTATTTTGTGGATCTTCCTCCACATATTTTCAGCAAAAGTATGCTAAGATGACTCTCCATTGAAGGATGCATCTTTCTATCGATGCGGAACTCAATTTCAAGCATTTTTAGCTTCGATGTGGAAATTAGGGCTTTCTTCAGAAGAGGAATTTTTGAGTGAGACTAGCATAGGATTTTTCTCCTCATCAAAACCAAAGTTTAGAGACCTGGATCAATAAATTTGGTTGGGTGAAACTCTGGGAAAGTCAAACCCTAGTTTGACCCTGAGCTAGGAGAAACCCTAAATACTAAAACTGCTAAGTTTTGGTACAGTCGCTATATTCCGAGATTGGAGAAGTATTAGAAGCTGAAAATTATAGGGGCCGAAGATAAGATCCTGATGAACACTGTATCCAAATATCAGCCTCATATTCGCTATATGTTTGGAGATATGATCTCTCAACGTTAGGGTTCCATCCTCTTCTAGAAATCATCCCTAAACAGGACATCTGGGGAGATCTGCAATATATTGGGATACAGAGATCCAAATGGAATTCCTGAAGATGTTCCAGAAAGGGCACGGAATTTACTTTCTTTTTTCCAAATATCAGACTCAGAAAATGAACCAGTGACACGTTGCATGGCGTACAACTTCGCTGTTCTGAACAGTCCTGTAACAGGTCACCTTCGGAAAAGGATCATAAATCCCAAATGGTGAAACCAATTCTGATGAATCCTGTGGTGTTGGATTAGGGACATGCAAGGTTATCTCATTAAGATATTTCATACATAGAGGATCAGTAACTTCGGAGATATCACAGAAACAATAACAAGAATTTCTGCAGAAGAAATCAGAAAATTAGGGCTTCCTGTTTCAGGAGCTTCCCTCCACTGTTTTCAGAAAAGGAGTACATTGGACAACTCCATTTGAAGATATCTATCTGTTCATCCAATCAGATCTGAAATATTCCAAGTTTTGAAAATTAGGGTTTCTGTGACAAACCCTAGATCAACAAACTCCGGGACAAGGACGGACACCTCAAATCGGTAAGATCTAATCCTTTGCTATTTTCATTTGAGCTTCTCATTTCAAAGTGATCTATCACAACAGCTTGATGATATGCTTGGTGAAGTTGAAAACTTCCAAGCATAAAAGTATTTGATCTCTCTGAAGAAAATAGATTGGACACCTACATGAGTATAGCGATTCAAGTTCCAGAGGGAGATGAGGCTAGAAGCCTTACACAAGAAGAACTTGGTCAAGGCCAAGAAGATCATGGTTGATTCAATCATGAATCAAATTGTACTACAAGTGTCTCCCTAAAGACACCAAAGATGTTTTGATTCCTTGACCAAGCTATTTGAAGGAAAGAATAGAAATCCAAACATGACCTTAAGAAACTAGTTGAAGAATGTGAAGATCCAAAATGTAGAGACCATGCAGCCATAAGAGTCTCTCAAATCAAAGAACAACTTGAAGCGGTAAAAGAAGAAGTGAAGAATACAGAAGTGGTGATGGCCACCTTGAATGGCCTCCTAGGATTGTGGGATTCATTCATTCGAGGAATGTGTGCCAGAAGGAAGTGGTTACTTTCAGCAAACTCCAAGAAGAAGAAGAAGCTTGAATCGTACGAAGAGAAGAGAAGATGGGAGAAATTGAAGATCAAGCGCTCACCTTCCAAAGAAGATCCCTCAATCAATGAGGAATATGAATATCTCAACTCTTGAAGAACTTCTTATCCACCCTAGCATTTGGATAAGAAACGATGATATCATGAATGAAGAAGACGGTGAAGTCGAAGGTTCAAGAAGAAGTCCACCTACGAAACAAATAAAGATAAGTATTCAATTTTCATTTCATGATATTTCTTTGTTATGCATTTGTTTATATTCAGTTATTGTATTATGCATGATAGGATTTTTGCATTAATGACAGTATACTACTAATATGCATGGGATGGGTAAGTAGCTCATGGTGCTATACAAATTCTCCATTGCTCCTTATCTAGAATGAAACCTCTTTGCTGACATATTGGATTAGTGCACAATCTCAATGTTGTCCTGGTAGAGATGGAAGGCATCTAGAAAGTTTCAGTGAGATATGGATGAATGTTGTATTGACTAAAGTAGTTGCATGATCATATATTTATGCATAAGTGTTTTCCAGTATAAATATTCCCTATGAAATGTTTCTAACCATACAATTGCATTTGACTTGTAGGAAAGAACACATACATAATCGCCTACAAGCAAAGAAGAATGAAGACTTGTTCCGAATAGCAAGTGACGACATTTCAAATTGACGAATAATATGATGAGTGCAGTGACATCATTGATGTAGAACCTTCCAGCCACCAAGAAGAAAGGGAAGACCAGTTCTAGAAGAATGATGTCAGAGCGCAATATCGAGACCTGAAGAAAATTTCATAGTTCCATCATGCAGTAGATGGAAACATCATGGGATAACACATACATGATGAGCTTGAAGAGTATCTTAACCTTTTATACAAGGTTGATAGAGGATGAAAAGCTCACAGATGGGTGCAAGATGAACCTTTGAAGAAGTTCAAGATAGAGGATCTTAGTATCCAGTGATCCTAGATGGATACTACTTGTCACTCCAATACAGAATGTTTCAGTGCATAGAGTACGGAAGACAGAGGGAGTATGATGCTCCGCTTTGGAGGGAGTGATTGCAGAAGAACCTGAGGTTTGACATGGTACGACAGGATGGGAAGATTACTGATGATTCTAGGCTTTACTGAGAGTAAAGTGGATTCCAACCTTTGATCCAAGGTTGAAGGTGGAAGACCAATGATGTTCTTGTTATGTGTCGATGCACTATTGTTCTAGGTATGGTGGTGTGGTAGAATACAGATGGAATCTTCCTTGGACAAGGGAAGTATGCAGTAGAGATCCTGAAGAGGTTCAGGATGATGGACTGCATGGATACAACTATGGCATCAAACCTGAAGCTATTGAGTGATGCTTTTTCAGAGACGGTTAATGCTACAATGTATCGTCAGATGATTGGGTCATTGATGTACCTGAAGAACACAAGACCAGACATTTGCTTTGCTGTGAACACCTTGAGCCAGTACTTGACAGATCCGAGAAGTGTTCACTTGATTGCTGCAAAGCATATTCTGAGGTACCTGAACGGTACAATTGATTATGGGCTCAAGTACGATGCGAATCAGAAGATTAACCTGGAGGGTTATGTTGATTCAGATTGGGCAGGCAGTGCCATCGACAGGAAGAGTACTTCGGGATGTTGCTTCAATATGGGATCAGGTGTGATCTCTTGGTTTAGCAGGAAGCAATCCTGTGTGGCACTGAGTACAGCTGAAGCAGAGTATGTCGCAGCTTGTTCAGCTAGTTGTGAGGCAGTATGGCTGCGGAAGCTACTGTCTGATATCTTTGATCTCCATTTAGATGCTACTTGTATACACTGTGACAACCAGAGTTACGTGAAGTTGTCAGAGAATCCAGTGTTCCATGACAAGTCGAAGCATATCGAGATCAAGTATCACTATATCAGGGATATGGTGCAGAGAGGAGCAGTGAAGCTCCTGTATGTTGTGACAGAGGAACAAATAGCTGATGTATTGATGAAGCCATTGGCTAGGCTGAAGTTCGAGTACTTCAGAGAGAGACTTGGTGTTCTCCAGATCGAGGCTTCCTCCCAGAGACAGTGATGAGTCCCAAAGCCATTCTGACGAGCAGGTCAGATGTAAGGGTTGAGCCATTCTATCATGGTGAGAGGATTTAGTTCCTTCCATGTCAGATATGAGTGCTACAGATCCAAAGCCATTCTGACGAGAAGGTCGGATGTAAGGGCTGAGCCATTCTGTCATGGTGAGAGGATTCAGTTGCTTCCATGTCAGATATGAGTGCTGATTGCCATTCTGAGAATGGAGGCACCTGGTCAGTTACCAGGAACACTCATTCTGGTATTGAGAGAGCCATTCTAATGAGCAGGTAAGATGTAAGGGCCGAGCCATTCTGTTCATGGCTAAAGGATTAAATTCCTCCCATGGCAGATGTGAGAGCTATCCATTCTGTCGAGTAGGACAGATGTAAGGGCTACTTCCATTCTGACGAGCAGGTCAGATGTAAGGGTAGTGCCATTCTGTTCATGGCTAAAGGATTTAGTTCCTTCCATGTTAGATGTGAGTGCCGGCCATTCTGTTGAGTAGGACAGATGTAAGGGCTACCGCCATTCCGACGAGCAGGTTAGATGTAAGGGCAGTGCCATTCTGTTCATGGCTAAAGGATTTAGTTCCTTCCATGTCAGATGTGAGTGCCGACCATTTTGTCGAGTAGGACAGATGTAAGGGCTACTTCCATTCTCTAGGAGAGTGGAGGCACCTGGTCCGTTACCAGGTAGCTCAGTCAGGGACTAGGGGCCATTCTAACAAGGGTGTAGGATTCAGTTCCTACCAGGTCAGATGTGAGTGCACAAATATTTCATCATTGTGGCGGAAGTGGTTCCAGCCTGGTTGAAAGTCTTCCATCATTGTGGCGAATGTGGCTCCAGCCTGGGTGAAGAGAACAGAGTTCTTTCATCATTGTGGCGGAGGTGGTTCTAGCCTAGATGGGATTGTGCCCTTCTGACGAGTAGGTCAGATATAAGTGCAGAAATCTTTCTTCATTGTGGTGAATGTGGTTCCAGCCTGGTTGAGAGTCTTCCATCATTGTGGCGGAGGTGGCTCCAGCCTGGATGGGATTGTGCCCTTTTGACGAGTAGGTCAGATATAAGTGCAGAGCCATTTCACAGATGTTAGTGATTTGATGTCCTATCATGCTGGTGAATGTGAGTGCTGGGCCTTTCTGATGTGATTGTAGTTTACTACATGATCAGATGTGAGTGCTGGGCGTGCCTTTCTGACGAGTAGGTCAGATGTAAGTGCTGGGCGAAGACCTACATGAGGGTAGGCCTACAACCAGCATGAAAAAGGGCTGGCTCTATAGAAATTCCTATGATGAGATAGTACACACATGACGATGACCAGTGGAGATCCAGATCGAGCTATGATCCAAATCCAGTTATGATGACTCCGAGAGATCCAGATCGAGTGATGATCCAGATCCAGTAGTAGTGATCCAAATCGAGTGATGATCCAGATCCAGTCCAGTGATGATGGTCCAGATCGAGTGATGATCTATATTAAGTGATGATGATCCAGGTCGAGTTATGATCTAGATTCAGTGATGATGCTCCAGATCGAGTGATGATCTAGATCCTGTGATGATGTCCTATGATGATCCAGATCGAGAGATGATGACTTGAAGATGAATATGACTTGAAGACAAAGAATACTTGATGACAAAGATGACTTGAAGATGAACATGATCCAGTGATACAGAGAAGAAGACCACTGCTGAAAATTGTGTCGAAAGAATACCTTCCTAGTTAAGAGGGAGTGCTGATGTATATGTAACTTCAGAATGTATTCTTATATGTATTTTATATATTGTAACCCGATGTTTATTCCAGGATGTTTCTATTATGTATTTGAGTCATATTGTCTTACCCCGATGTTCCGATCGGGAGTATTATTAATGTGAACAAGTCATATCAAGTCATTAGGTAAGTCCCCACAGTTTCGGGGCACTTGGGTTATTATACACTAATTAAGGTGTAGGCTTGAGTAAGTAATTGTAAGTTAATCCTACATGGTTGAGTGCACTTCAAGTCAACAGAAGAATATAAATAGAGAGTGAGAGTCTCTCTATTTATCACTTGTGAATTACATCACTTTCTCTCTCAAGTGTGGCGCACCTTTGGAGAAGGAAATACTTTGGCTTGACAGAAGATAGAAGGCTGCTGTTGTGTTGGGAGGTCATCTTACTGTTTTGGGTTTCAAATCTTGTGGTGATACTATCTTAGAGGAAGTTGAGGGGTTTTCACCATTTATGGTTTCCCCTATCAAAACTCTTTGTGTCTCTTGTTATTTTTGTGCTTGTTATTCTCTCAGTGAAAAGATCCTAATATAATTCTAGCTTAAATGTTGAAAAACTAACATACCTAGAAGAAGATCCGAGAGCAAAGGGAGGGGAAAGGGTGGGAAGAGAATCACCCATAAAGACAGAGGTAGTTGAAGAGTGAAAGAAGAATAAAAAATCTCTTTGATAACCCCTTAGAATATGGATTAGAAAAGGATTCTGTCTCATTCACTGAGTGTGTTTAATAATTTAAGGGTTTAGATTATGTGTCCTACAGTCATTCAATTCCAATTTCACAATATTGTTATCATATGCATTTTATAGTTTGGAAACAAGCCTTTCATTTTATCTAATAATTGTATACATGTAATTCAGCATCATCCAAATTGTATATCACTACAAACTAATGTTATTTCATCACTTTCAGTTCAGTTTTACAAACTAATGTTATTTCATGTGCTTATGTTATTGCTATGCTTGTTATTCTCTCAGTGAAAAGATCCTAACATAATTCTAGCTTAAATGTTGAAAAACTAACATACCCAGAAGAAGATCCGAGAGCAAAGGGAGGGGGAAGGGTGGGAAGAGAATCACCCATAAAGACAGAGGTAGTTGAAGAGTGAAAGAAGAATAAAAAATCTCTTTGATAACCCCTTAGAATATGGATCAGAAAAGGATTCTGTCTCATTCACCGAGTGTGTTTAAGAATTTAAGGGTTTAGATTATGTGTCCTATAGTCATTCAATTCCAATTTCACAATATTGTTATCATATGCATTTTATAGTTTGGAAACAAGCCTTTCATTTTATCTAATAATTGTATACATGTAATTCAGCATCATCCAAATTGTATATCACTAAAAACTAATGTTATTTCATCACTTTCAGTTTTGCAAATATTAGACTTGGAGGAATCTCTGTCCAAGTTGAAAGTTATACATGTTCCTGGAATGAAAGGAAAGGTAATCTTGTTTATCATTAGTTGTTTCCACTCTTTATATGCAAAGAACAAAGAACATAAATATCCATCTAGGATTTCATTCAAAGTTTCTTTATCTTGCTTTAGAATAGACTCATGCGATTAGTTTAAGGATTTCAATGATTTTCTATTATGATTGCAAAAAAATATAGATAAAAATTAAACTGTATACCGATATATAATATCAAGATGTCGTCTATATGAAGAGATCAAGTCCCCTTTTTTCTTCATAGTGAGTTAGTACATCATTCTTTATGTTTTGAAGGTATATGCTTGTCACAGTGACATGAAATATTGATTAGGATATGTCATGAGTTGTTTGTTATATATGCAACCTTATTCATGTCTCTAATAACTTCTCTAAATTATTTGTATACATCTCGAGTCAATCCTAATGTACTTTTTCTATAATTTTTTCAAGACTCATGCAACTTCACCATAACTAGTTCAAACCTTATGAAACTTCACCATGGAATCATCATGCCTTTAAAAACAACCCTTAGCCAAACATTAGAGGAAATTTCAACTCAAAATGGGCCATTTAACTCTAATTCAAATTCCATGTCATCATGTGTTAGCCAATGAAATTACATTAAATTTGGAATACTGTATACATATTAAACACTTTTTAATATAAATTTGGGGATAGGTATCATAATATAAACTACTTTTTTGTTTCTATTTTCGACATATCTCCTTGTGTTTTTACTCAAATTTTGATCGTGAGAGCTCGTTGGATGCAGAATTAAATTCCACAACCAACAACATGCAATCATAGGTACTGAAAGGAATGATAATATATGAAAACATTGAAGGGAATGTGGAGGAACCTATGCATAAACAACCAAGAGTTAATCATGTCTCTGAGTCAGTGGAACGAGTTGTAGTGATTGATCCTAATGTATTGGAATCCTGTGAACAGTAAGTGAATAATTTGAGGGAAGAGTTTGTCAAGGAGAAGCTAACACTCAAGCTATATTTATAAAATGGAAAAAATAATATAAATATTCATTGTGAAATTTGTGGCATTGATTATGGAATGGGGGAAGTACCCTTGGTATCAGGAACAGTTCGTAAATTCAAAAACAATCATATGAAAGTAGGTTCCCATCAACATCACATTTCAATGTTGGGAATTAATGAAATTCCTTCATGTAATAGAGAAAAGAAGACAAAAATGGATAGATATCAACTTGATATTGATCAAGCAATCAAAATTCTCCATGATTTCAACCAAACACAAGAGGCTAACTTGTTCAAGGTGGTGAAAGAAACACTTGAAAACTACGAGGACAAGAAAAAAGTAAGAGTGAAATGCACATGATGCAATAGAGGGTTCTATTTGGAGTAAAAAAATGGTAATATTGTCAATTATCTAAATGAACACATGAAATCAAAGAAGCACACTCCTACTATAGATGAGGCTTCACATGATACAATTGTGTTGAGGAGTGGAACAGTTGGGAGACCAAAGAATCCTACCAATGATAAGTCCTGACAATCTTTGAATAATGTTTTTATGCCATCACTACCATCACCATTACATGGGGTTTCTATAAGTTCACGGGATTCTAGTTCAAGTGTTTTAATTACTCAAGTTTTAATTTAGTTTGAATTTGAATTTTCCAATTAGTTTTATTTGTTATTACTTGTTAGTAGAAGTTAATAGATAATTTTACAATTTGCTTTTCATCTTATTCTAGGACAATTGCCTCCCCCGATATTACTATGTTGGGGGTATTTGTATCCATGTCTTGATAGCAGATGGGAGATATTGGAAAAAAAGGTTCGAATGGAAGAGAAACATGGTGGAAAATTGTGTTTCATAGAGGAACATACAAGGAGAGTGTTAAAATTGTTGTGCCATTTATATCTTAAAGGAATGAGTCAAATATTATTTTTGCAGTAAGAGGAGAATGAAGATACACACTGGACAAAACAAACCACACAAGAAACATATGAGTATAGCTCAAGTAATTACAGTATCATTGTCATTAATTAAATCTGTTGTTACAATAGTTTGCATTGGAAGAATTCAAATCCACTAGGAAAGAAATCAAATATCCCAACTGGATGTGATTGTACCTAACTGACTAGTTAACTTAGGATCTCTCAATCAATATAGGAATCCAAATAGCTAAATCTATATGTCTAAAAAACTCACCCAATTAGTAATAAACAGTTAACTAAGTCTGACTAAAGTGGTAGGTGAGAAAAGGTGCCTAATCCACATGCATCCATGCATAACTAGCACTAAGTGAACTGATTGTGATCTAACTGAATGTAAATGAATGTGATGCACAATTTTCTCCTTCTTCAAAATTCTGATTTTTGGTGCATGCAATCCTATAGGAAATTACTGTAAGTTCTAGATTAATGAGAGTGAATGGATCACTCATATAGTCTGATATTATTTCCAATATATCCATGGTATTAATTATATGCACATCAGCAACATCATTAGAGATAGAGAAATCAAATTTCTGTTCCTTTTGTGAAACAATCACTAGTAAACTATGCACATAATTTAAAGAATCACTATAGAATTTTTGCAAATAATAGAAGGATAGTTTTTCTTGAAAAATAGAGATTCAAATTCCTTCTTCTAGATCATCCATGTGAGGAGATGATATATCAGATATCTCATACACTTTTAGAGTAGTAGGACAAGGAGTCACTCCAAGGAGATTTTCTTGAATTCAAATTGACTGTAGGGAAAATTATGCTTCTTCTTCATCTTCAACAATTTATTTTTTTGTAGGAGAGGGAATGAACTCATCATGTTGGATTATATTTGAACCTCTCTCAACATCTGGTATTTTAGAGTCATCTCTCATATGACTGTTAGGTCCTCCTGATAGAGGGAAAGTGATGAAGTATTTCCTGGAGGAAACCATGTGATTGGATGCTCTAGATCTTGTCAAATAAGACTTCAGAGGAGTGAGTCTTGCATGAAAGAATCTCTCGTATTCTTCATTCTAGTATTCATCATCAGACATCTCTGCAATTTGTGGAAGGGAAATATTTTTCTGTACACATAGATCTTTCAACAAGTTGAGGTGTTCTTCATGCACGAGTCTTCTAGATGAAAACCCCTATTACAATAGGGACACTTTTTCTTTTTGAACTTATTCTTTCTCTTAGAGTCAGAGGCTCCTTCAGAATTCTTATGATTCTCTTTAGGATCCCTCCCCTTATTTCTCCCTTTAGCTTGTGCTTTGGTAGATTCTGTCACTAGGAGAGCTTTATCTTTTGAAGTATGGATGACTCCCATCTAGATCAACCACTCTTTCTCCTATATTAAGGACTCAACAAAGGAATCGAGTGAGGGTATTTTCCAACTAGGAAAGGAATCCCTTGTCGAACAAAATATTGAGACAAATACAAAATACTCAGAACCAAGTTTTCTAAGAATGGAGAGCACATTTGTTTCATCCTTTCTTTCTATTCTGCACTGTATGCCTTGGAGTGCACCAGACATGAATTTAGTAAATAATTCTTGTACCGTCTCAAAACTGTTGGGATGTAAGGCTACCAACGCGTTCTCCAGAATGTGTCCCCGAAGCTCATCTTTCTTTCCAAACATGTCTTCAATATTCTCATAGGATTCTCTAGGAGTCCTCAAACCTTCAAGGTGGAAGAGGAGATATCTAGATATGTGAGTACATAGATAACCGAAAGCTTCATCTAGGTGGTTCAAAAACCTGTTTCTTTCAACTGACTGATGGGGCTCAACCTATTAGAATTTGAATCCATGTAGATCTTCAAGTAGATAGTTCTAATAATTTTTTCAGAAAAAGAATGGAGAATGAAGATACAAACTGAAGAAAAAAAAACAAACCACACAGGAAATGGACATGTATTGCTCAAGAATTTACAGTATCATTCACAATAATAAAATCCAGTGTTACAATAGTTTACATAGGTAGAATTAGAATGCATGGGATATGAATTCAAATATTCCAAGTGGATATGAATGTATCTAACTGAATCTCTAACTCAAGGTCTCCCAATCAATTTTGGAGTCCAAATAGACAACTCCCTGATGACCAATAACTCCAACAACCAATGAAAACTATTTAACTCATTGCAACTGAGTGTGGTAGGTAGGAAAAGTGCTCCTCCCCATGCAACCTACATTATCCATGCATTGGCAGTGCTAGCTTAACTGTTTGTGAAGTAACTGAAGGTAACTAGGGGATAATTGAGAATAAGTAGTAATAAATCCAACTAACTGAAGTAGGTTGGTGTTGGGACACCCAATGGCTCCTAAAAGGTAATGATTGATGCATATGCATGTAGTAAGTGGAATTTAACCTCTAGTAGTGTTCCCCACACTCTAATGACTGGTGCATGTGTCCCCATTAGGCCAATTGGACCCAATGGTAATAGTGGACCTAATTAATTAATTAAGGTTCCTAAGTTAGGCTAATTAATATAATAGAAAGTATGAATAATGGAGGAATAATAATCCTAACACCCCCACTGAATCCTAACTTGGACAATTGTTGGCCCTAGTAACAAGACCATAGGTCACCCATTATATAATCTAAGAGACATAATACAAACGAGGTAGGAAAACCTCTTGGGAAAACCCCCCTCAAAATAGGAACTGAGAATCAAGATTTAATGCCCAAACGAGACCTGATAAAGGAAAATCACTTTTCAATGAAAGAATTGGTAAAAATATCTGTAATCTAATCCTCTATTGGACAATAGTGTAGTGTAATGGTTCTGTCATGCACTAGTTCCTGAATGTAGTGCATGTGAACATCTATGTTCTTTGTCCTCTGCTTCTGAACAAGATCATGGGATATTGATTACACTTTGGTTGTCACAATAAATATCTACTGTAGGTTAAGTATAAATCCCAAAATCTGTCAAGATGCCATGTAGCCAAGTGGCTTGAATAGCTGCATTCACATCTCCCCAATACTATGCATCTGCTAAAGAAAGTGCAAGGGCCTTTTGCTTCTTGTTAGACCAAAAAATTGGCCCAGATCCAATCATGAATACAAAACATGAGGTGGATTTCCTATCATTTCGATCTCCTTCCCATTCTAAGTGTGTAAATCCCGTGAGATCCAGCTGTGCTCCAGTAGCATAGTGGATCCCATAATCGATAGTACCCTGCACATAGTTCAAGATCCTTTTTCTTTCCTTCTAGTGAAGCTCATGTGGCTCTTGCATATATCTAGAAGCATCATTCATAGCATAGGATATGTATGGTATTGAATGAGTGAGATACATAAGGATTTCAATGAGGTGTCTGTAGAGAGTGTTGTCCACCAAAGGTATAGAACCACCTTCTTCAAGCCTAATTCCTAATAGAAAAGGGTAGTGGGCTTCCTTACAATCCTCCATATGGAATCTCTTAAGCATGTCTGATGAATACCTGGACTGTGAGATCATGATTCCCAAAGTATTTTGACTTACTTTAAGACCAATGAACTGTCTTAATTGTCTTAAGTTAGTCACATTGAATGATTTATTAAGAGAAGACTTGATGCTACTCAATCCAGCAACAAAGCTTGTCGTAATGAACAAGTCATCCACATACAATACAACTAGGAGCAATAAACCCTCCTTCTTCTTCATGTAGACATGGCAATCATATTTACACCTTTCAAAATTCTGAGAGACAAGGAATACATCCATATTAGAGTACCATGCCCTTGGATTTTGTTTGAGTCCATACAGTGATTTACTTAGTCTGCAGACTAACGAAGAATCATTAATAAACCCCTCAGGTTGTTTCATATATATCTCCTCCTCCAAATCACCATGGAGGAAGGCACTCTTCACATCCATGTGGTGTACTTCCCATTTCTTGTTAGCAACAATGGCTAATACTAGCCTGATGAAGTCCATTCTAGCTACTGGAGCAAATATCTCATTGTAGTCCAAGACTCGGACCTGCGAATACCCTTTTGCCACCAACTGAGCCTTGTAGTTGGTTGTGGTCCCATCAGTAGCTATTTTGGTCTTGTATATCCATTTGCGCTATACTAGCTTCCTTCCTGGAGGTAACAGGACAAGTTCCCAGGTCTGGTTGTCATGTAGCAAATCAAGCTCCTCATCTATGGATTCCTACCATATAGGATCATGGAAAGCCTTCGTTAAGGATTTAGGATCTGATCCAAGCATCATAAAACACCTATCAATAAGAAGAGGATATGTGTGAGAGAGTGCTACACTCTCCTTCTGATACTAGGACCTCATTCTTCTTTTGTCATCTAGATCCCCAACACCATCACTAGCTTCTTCTATGAGCTTCTTAGCCCATTTAGGCTACTGGAATGAGGTAGATGATGGATATGGATCTAAATCTCTTTGAGTTGTAAGCTCAATTTATGGATCAGACCGGGATGACTCCTCTTCTGAATCTGAAATGTCAGGATTTGAAACTAAAACTGCAATAGGAAGTGAAGGAATGTTTATACCTTCATCATCTTCGAATGGAAGCTGTGATGATGCTGGAACTGAGATGGCATGAAGTAAGAGAAATAGTATGCCCTGGAGGCATGATCAGAAATTCCTTTCACTAGATTCTCCCCAATTGCGATATTGGTGATCTCTACTGAGTCAGGTCCAAACAATACTTTCTTTGGTGAGCCAATATGGGTCATCTGATAAACAGACAACGTATTAGCTATCAGAGAGGGCACATATAGGACATCTCTGAACACACCATGCTTCACTCTGACGGTTCCCTTTCTTGCAACTGGGATTTGGGAATCATGTCCCATGTGAATAGTGGGCCCTTATTTGACACTAATATAGGAGAAGAGATCCTTGGAGGCAACCATGTGGTTGGAGGATCCATAATTAGTCAAATAGGTTGTAGACCGAGGTGGTACTACTTTCAAAGAATGACATCTTTCATGTTTATTATTAGACTGGTTTTCTCTTTGAATGTTATGATTGTTCAGAAGAGCATACATTTCATCAAGTTCCTTCCTCATACAATTATCTTCAAAGTGATACCCTTTTTCACAATAGGGACATAATGTTTTCCCAAATTTATTCTTCTTAGAGCCGAATGCCCCTTCATAATATTGTTGGTTTTGTTTAGGCTTCGAATCAGCTTCATTTGGATCCTTCTTCTTTGATTTCCCCTTTTCTTGTGCTTTGGAAGATTTAGTAACCAATATAGATTGATATTTGGAGGTTTGCATGACTCCCATTCGAATCAATTTGTCTTGTTCCTTGATTAAGGACTTGGAAAAAAAATCTAATGAAGGAAGTTTACAATCAGGAAAGATTTTCCATTTGGAATTAAACATAGAGAAATATACAGAGTACTCAGGGCCTATTTTTCTGAGTATGGAAAGATCATTCTTCTCATCCTTCTAATCTATTTTGCATTGTATGCATTGGAGCACTAGAGAATTGAATTTAGAAAATAATTTCTCAATAGTATCGAAACTATTGGGATGTAAAGATACCAACTCATTCTCTAGAACGTGTCCTCAAAGATCATCTTGTTTGTTAAATAAGCTATCAAGTGTCTCTAGGAGTCCTCAATCCTTCTAGATGGAAGAGGAGATCTCTGTAAATATAAGTGCATAAGTACCCGAATGCTTCATCACAACGGTTTAGGAACTTGTTCGACTCTACCAGCTGATGAGGCTCAGCCTCCCATCCATGTATGATCTTATGGTAGCCATGCTTGCACAAGGACAACTGCATATCGATCCTCCAATCAAGATAATTAGAAGTTTGTGAATATTCATGGTTCAGGATTTTGAGAACTCGTTGTTATCCCTAAAGTTGAACCTAGACTACGGGATTCAAGCTTAAGGAAATCTTTGTTTGAAAATGTAAAAATCAAATGAAATAAAATAAAAAACACAAGCTGGTATTAAACCAGGTCTAACAGAAACTTACAGTACTAGAAAGGTACTAGGCGAATATCACTTGTTTGTACAGTTTTCACAGTTTAGGTATGAAATCAAAAACCACACAATTTACAATGAACAGGGCTGGTATATATCACAGATGGGTAAATACAGATGTTCATAAGAAGATCAGAGCATGTGATAGGCTGGTAAATCAATGAGGGCTGCAAGACAAACTGTAGAGACCATATAACATAAAATACAATACAGCATTCAATAGCAAGGATTCTATGATCCTGAAAACATGAAGTGAAACTGTTACTGTGTATAAATATTTAAAGATAATTGTTCCTCTTGAAAAGAATTATAGTAATGGAATATTAATGACCATATACTTAATAGAATTACCAGAGAAATAATTCATGCAATACAAAAACAAATCATCATCATACTCCATTCATAAACAGAACCTGTTTGAAGATGCAAAAAGTTAAGGCTACACAGAGTGCTTACAAATCATCAAGCATGGCTCCCAAAACTGCCAACCCCCTTCTCTCTAGTCGAGAGCTATTTTTGTACCAAAAAGACTCTATCTCGAAACTTAACAATAGATCCTATAAGTCTGGATCGAACTTCCTTCAAAAGTGGGAAGTCAATCCCTTACAAAATGTTTTACACTACAGGTGTTATACAAATGTCACATAAAATATTACGAGTTCAAAATCAAACAACATTTAAACATCTACAAGCTTCTAGAAGCTTCAGCTAAAGTGGCTAAGTCATTAAGCACCTGGGAGCACCTTTGGAGTCTAGCCAATTCCATATCTTTATCATTTTCCTTTTCCTGGGCTTTGAAGTGCTCAAGTTGTTTCTGCATAGCTCGTTTCTCTTTGAGGATATTTCTAGAAATCATCAAAAGTTTTCGAAACTCTGCCTCCTTTTCTTCCATGTCTTCTCGTAACCTTTTGTTTACTACCATTAACTTTTCATTGATATCCTGCAAGTATCTGGTCTTTTCGTTATATGTTTGAAGAGATATTTGACATTGACCAAGTTCTGGAGTAATATCTATATCTTCCCCTCTCATACAATCTTTTTCTTTAGGCATATTTCTTAATTTTGAACCTTCATCAAGATTATTTTGTTCATCTGTACAAAACATTTCTGGAATGGAACCTGCCATTCCTTGTATGTCAATAAAATCCTCCATATTCTCAGAATATTTATCCTCTACTACGTGTATTGTCCCTTCACTTGTAGCATCCTCTATAATTACCACCTCCTTATCACCTTGCTGTACTGTTCCTTCCTCCATCTGCATTTTCTCCCTTAATCTCGTTCTTGGTTTACCCTCCTTGAATAACTGTTTGCAAATTGTATTTTTAGAAGCAATACATTTAAATATGTCACTAAGATTTTCTGTATTTTCTTGTGTGCAGGGTGTTTCAGGGTCTAAATTGCCCTGTACAGGCTTACTAACAGCATTGACTTCTTTACTCTTATGCTTCTGATCTGTCTCTGTAGGGTTTACTATCCGCTGGCTGGCATCATCAATCATCTTCTTACCCTTTTCTTTAGGGTTCTCACTAAAACCTAGCTCTTCCAACAAAGAACCCCATGATCTTTCTTCCTTTTCAAGCTGAGTTAAAACCAACAAATTAATTAATCCCTGGTGATAAATTGATCTAGCCGTATGTGAGGGGTGGTTTTGTACCTTAGAAATAATTTTCTGAAGGCTTTTAAGTAGGTAAAAAGGAAGATTTAACTGTGTAACACCATGAATATGCATTAGAAGTTCCAAGTGGCACTTTAAGACCCGATCATACCTTCCATCGCAAGTAATATAGTTCTGAATCACTTCTAATGGCACTCTCCATGCTGGCTTCATCCTATTGACATGAACTCCGTTCTTCCAATCAAGTTTTTCATTACCAAGGATCAAAAACTCACTGAAGTCTTCTTTGAATTCTTTTTGTTTGAACCACCATTCACCTTCTGCAGGGACATTGATAGCTTCAGCAATAGAGTTTTCATTAACTCTCACGGTTAGGCTCTGTAGCTGGACTCTGTCATCATTATAATTCTCAATAAAAGCCATTGTTAATTGGGAATGATATCCCTGCAATTTATCACAGAAACTAAACCAACCTGACCTCTGTATCAACTTAGCAGACCTTGGAAGTTGCTTAATCCACTCTGTATTGTTGGGTTCCAATCTGCATATGAAACCTCCAGGCCTTTTCTTCACAACCACCTCTGGCTCCTCCTCTTCGATTTCCTTTGACATTTTGAAACCCTACAAGGATTTCAACTTAACTGTGTAGAATAATAATACTTTATGTCTCAAATAAAACAGAGATAGTTTGCTGCATACGGCTCTATGCTAACATCTGGGATGTGAATACATCTCTTCTTGTGCTGGAGGTAAAAATTTGTAAGCTAACAGAGGGACAAATCAAATGAGATTTGAATTAAACTAGTGGTAGGTCTTACCCCTAAAACCTCTGTCAAACATTGAAAATACCAAGGTCTTCACGCAGTATGGTCTTGAACAGAGTATTTTACACTGCAGTTGAGTGCTCAGGAAAAACGGTGTTGAAACTGAAATGCAGGTAGGCATATGTACAGTATATTATAACCCTCAACTGACCATCTATAGGGTTTGAAAATAAACCCTATTTTTCTGAATATTGCATAACGTAGCTCGTGAGGGAAAATAGTGAATGAAACCAGCGCTTGAATACTCCTCTTCAGTAGAACAATGAAACATGTTTTAGGGAAAAATGTACATTAAGCTATTTCTACCATGATGACCACCAGCATTCATTACATGAATGGTTTCATTTGTGAAAAGACAACACCTGTGTTTTTTTCATTATTGCCACCGTATTGACTCATTATTTCATGGTCAGGAATATAAAAACATATAAAACGCCGAATGCCAATGATCAAAACTTATATTCATGACTATGATAAAGGCTTATATTCATCAAATATTTCATGAAATAAATCATAAAACTTTCAATAGCAAACCATATGTACATTATACCACCCGAACTCAATATGCTGCACGCTCACAATATGCTGCCAGTTTGGAAAGACGCTGCCAGTTTGTAAAGATTCACCCTGTAACAGATACTCCTTTGCACATATATAGGTTTTTAGTTGATGAATAGAACTTTTGATGATTTTAGGTAACTAAGGGAATCATAAGGGCAAGCAATCAATCAAAAAACATAAAACAAAATAAAATTAAAACAAGAAAAACCAATCCAAATCAAAAAATTTGGAAATACACACTAGGAAAACCCTAGAGATAACACTCGTAATTGCTCTAGATGGAAGACTTGAAATACTTCTCACAAGCTACATAGCACCTGTCAATTTCATAGCATTGCACACTAAAAAATATAAAATGCTAGAATCATGCTTTTCCTCCTGGCATGAACATGTTTTGAGGGTCTGCCACACCCTCTCCACTGCTCTGAATAAATATATAGCTAGCAAATTTTCATAGGGGACTTCTGTGGAAACCCAACTGCTTCTGATGTTCAATGGGGAGAAACAAGCATGAAACCTTCCTAAGAAGGCTCGGATACCACATTAGAATTTGAATGCCATTTATATCTTCAAGAAGATAGTTCTAATAATGTTTCCAACAAAAGAATGGAGAATGAAGATAGAAACTGAACAAAACAAACCACATAGGAAATAGATAAGTATTGCTCAATAATTTATAGTATCATTCAGAATAATAATATTTGGTGTTACAATATTTTACATAGGTATAATTTGAATGCATGGGACATGAATTCCAATCCTCCAAGTGGATATGACTGTATCTAACTGAATCTATAAATCAAGGTCTCCCAATCAATATCGAAGTCCAAATAGACAACTCCCTAATGACCAATAACTCCAATAACCAGTGACAACTAGTTAACTCAATGTAACTAAGTGTGGTACATAGGAAAAGAACTCCTCTCTAGGAAACCATGCATTATCCATGCATTGGCAGTGCTATCTTAATTGTTTGTGAAGTAATGGAAGGTAATTGAGGGCTAACTGAGACTAACTAGTACTAACTCCAACTAACTGAAGTAGGTCGGTGACGGGACTCCTAGTGGCTTCTAAAATGTAAGGATTGGTCTAGGAGGTGCCCAAATGGATGCATACACATGCACTAAGTCAAATTTAACCTCTAGTAGTGCCCCACACTCCAGTGACTGTTGCATGTGTCCCCATTAGGCCAAGTGGACCCAATGATACTAGTAGACCCAATTAATTAATTAAGGTTCCTAAGTTAGGATAATTAATCTAATAGAAATTATGAACAAGAGAGGATTAATAATCATAACACAACCTCCCTTCCAAGTATTATCCTGTAGTATCCAAGATTTCACAAGGCCATCTGCATATCTTCCCTCCAATCAATGTAATTGAAGTGTGTAAGGATCCGAGGAGTAGAAGGTAGAGAATCCATAATTCTCGTTCTGGAAGAACACAAATCTTCACAAAAGCTACATAGCACTTGTGGATTTTCACTACAAAACACTAAAGAGTTTGAACTATGTTAGAATCATGCCTTTCCTCTCGACATGAACACTTTCTCAGGGTCCGTCACAACCACACTGCCACTCTGAATAAATTCAGAGGAAGCAAGGTAATCTTTATAGGACTTCTGTGGAAACCCAGCTGCTTTTGGTGTTCAACGGAGAGAAACAAACATGAAGCTTGCTTGAGATGGATCTAATACCATGTTAAAATTTCCATTCCATTTATATCTTCAAGAAATGAGTCAAATATTATTGTTGCAATAAAAGGAGAAGGAAGATACACACTAAACAAAACAAACGACATAGAAAACAAATGAGTATAGCTCAGGTAATTACAATATCATTGTCACTAATTAAATCTGATGTTACAATAGTTTACATAGGAAGAATTTAAATCCATTAGGGAATAATTTGAATCTACCAACAGGATGTGACTTTACCTGACTGACTAGTTAACTCAGGATGTATTAATCAATATCAGATTCCAAATATATAAATCCAGATGTCTAAATAACTCACACAATTAATAATAAACAATTAACTAAGTCTAACTGAAGTGGTAGGTGAGAAAGGGTGCCTAATCCACATGCAGCCATGCAATTAACTAAGTCTAACTAAATTGATTCTGATCTAACTGAATGTAACTACCAATTAACTAATATTATCTAGTTCCAACTCCAACTGACTAAAGTAGGTTGGTGCTGAGACACCCAGTGGCTCCTAAAATGTAGGAATTGATTTAGGAGGTGCCTAAACTGATGCATGCAAGTGTATTCAGTGTCATATAGCCTCTAGAAGTGTTCCCCACACTCTAGTAACTAGTAAATGTGGCCTTGTTAGCCCAAGTGGACCCAATGGTACTAGTGGACATAATTAACTAATTAGAAACCCTAAGTTGGGCTAAATAATCTAATAGACAATATGGTCAAGGGAGGATTAATAATCCTAACAGAGAACACTATTTTACTATGGTACTAAATCTCGTATTAATGATACATACAAACATATTCATTGCAATAGGTTTTCTAAAAGAAGAATATCTTTTGATTCATTGACATGCATTTTTTGTAGGTTTATACCTAATTCTGCTGGCTTTCCGATAAATTTATATAGTGAATCAAGGAGAAACATCAAAAGAAATGGGATAGATATAGGGAAAGGGAGAAGGTTGGACCATGTGACTCAAGATGAACTCTAAATTATTCCAAGAGACACAAATGGTACAAATAGATTAGCAATGTGGTCCCTTTGGTGGGAGAGGAAAAATGTTGCTATATTGTCTATTAGAACGAGGTCTCTAAGGGAAATGTTGTTTGAATCTACAGGAAGGAAGGATGTTTTCAAGTTTTGCAAGGATGTGTGTAAGGCTCATAAGAAAGAAAAAATACAAGGTGAAGATACAGTTTGTGAATTTGTTCAAGATATATTTCACATCCTAGTTCGTTCAAATTCCGAGAGAAGATATAGTGCATCCACTAAATCCATTTATGAGATGATTACATTATGGGGAGGTCCTATATTACATAGCTTTATTATCTTGAATTTGTATGTACCTTCGATATCTATGAATTTAAGCCAAGTTAGAAAATCATTGAAATATATCCCAGGGGAGCAAGAGTACATTTTTTAGGCAATCAGAAAATATTCATTAGAGGAATTTTGGGGTGTAAAATGGGCCTCCTAAGGAAAATAATAAAATAATAGTTAAAATAATAAAATAATATTGATTAATTTTAGAGGAAGAAAGAAAAAAACTACTTTTTGTGTTCGTATTTTCGACATATCTCCGTCTGTTTTTACTCAAATTTCGATCAGGAGAGCTTGTTGGATGTGGAATTTGATTCTGCATCCAATTATTACCCACACTGCATACTTTTGGCAGACCCCTCTACCCCAAAAAAAACAAATACCTAAAAAAATGTGTTGATGATGTCATCATCACATTTTTTCAGGTATTTCTTGTTTTTGGGGTAGCGGGGTCCATCAAAAGTATGCAATGTGGGTACTCGTTGGATGCGGAATCAAATTCCGCATCCAAAAATCTCTCCCAATTGAAATTTGAGTAAAAACACAATGAGATATGTCGAAAATACGAACAAAAAAAGTAGTTTTTTTTAATGACAAATATGTCAATTCAACCATTATGGTTGACTTATTTTATTGAAATTCTTTTGGTTCTTGAATTCCAACTCACAAAAACTTATTTTGGAATGTTTTCTTATAAGGCCCATTTTAGACCCCAAATTTCCTCTAATGATGCTTCCCATAAATCCAAACATGATATAGAGGGCCCAATTCTCGTATTCCTTATTGAAGATGAAACTGTTGTGAAAAATTATGTCTGGTGGGTAGAAAAAAGTGATACATTGGTGGGTTTTTGCGGTAAGAAAGGAGAACATAAGTGCCAATCAAATTTCTTGGTGACTGTTGGTGATGGTGTTGCAGGCTATGACATTAGTACAAATTCCTTCAAGAATTGTGTGATTGGCCATTATGCACATGTTATTATTGCAAATCCTTTACATGAGAATATTCCTCATTTGTTTTTGGTTTTTCATCCAACGTGCAAGAAAATTTATGCAATTTTTTTCCATAAACAATGGAAAAAAACAAAAGAACTATGGAAGAAACTTGTGGAACATTTTTTAGGACCTATTATTGGTCATTCCTCATATGGGGATAGTAGGAGAAGAATGCTTATGTTGAAGGATTATTAATCAATGACAAGAATGTGATATCAAATTCCCTAGGAAGGGTGGTGGCTAACTAGGTTCTATGATGGATTTAAAGTAATAAGACCTCGTGACCAAGATTACGTCCACAATGGAAAAAATCTAGTGAATCCTTTGTTTAGTGGTTGATGAGATTTGATTATTGGAGAAGATTTTATTAGTTTTAATCATGTAAGAATGGTTTATAACACTTTTAAATTGTATGAACACAAGCTTAAAGTTGAGGATATAGAGAGGATTGATTTCAAAAATTGGTGTTCAGTATAATGCATTGCTTCAAGGCATGTCTAGAGGTGCTTGAAAGAAATGAGAATTACAAGTGGCAACATAGAGAGGACATTGAATACAAAGACCTATCTAGCAATTGTTTCTGAATATATTGATTTTGTTTTTCTCCTAGTTTGACTCTTTGGGAAAGAGTGTGAAATTGTTCAAGAGTCCATAATTTCTTCATGTTATGGCTATGTTGGGTCAGAGAACAAGAAAATAATAATGTAAACATTAATTTCATTATAAAAGAGGCATATCAAGATGTGAAAATTTATTTCCACTTTGTGGTTTTATTGATGAGATCATTTCATGATCAATTCTCTAACTTGCCATGTGCATTGCACCTGACTGGGTCAGCTGTATGTGAGAACTGTAACAAACCTCAAATTTCAAAGATAAAAAAATTCTATAACCATATAGCTTAAGACATATTAAAAAAATACCTAACTGTTATGATAAAATACAAACAAAAAGACACCCTAGCCATATGGAATGATCCTCATTGCCTTAACCTTAGAAACCACAACACCACCTACCCATACCCCAAGTATCATGCAGAATAAATTAAAACTTATTTTTTCTATCTCTTTCAACATAGACATGGGTCATGTTCATCCTTTTACATTAATTCTCAGGCTTAGATACCACTGTAACAGTCATTCCTCCATCGATAGATCCACTTTACAACAAAAAAAAAATCATTTTTGAATTGAACTGACTTTTTCACCTTCCTCTTTCTACAGTGGAAATCGAGAATAAAAAACAAACAAATCGATATCTTCATTTGAGCACTTTCCACCTTCTGGATTCTGCATATGCTTTCCACATCGTTGATCCATGTAGAATCAACCTTGACCTTTGATCTTGATTTGATGCAGAAATCATATTTTAGAAGCTCCAAGTTTTGTTAACTTAATTCCTTACTTTCTACATTCCTCATTTCTCCTTGCTAATGTGGAACTCAGAAATTGGAAACTCAACATTCTACCTTGTCTTTTTTCCTTTTTTTCTGCCTCCCACAACTTCTATAAATTGTTGATCTCCTTTGCGACTTTAATCCCAACTATTGATATGATTTCTTTTATGGATTTCACAATGAAACCTCCATGACTATTATCAATCATTGATCTTATTTGTATATACAATATCGATCATTGATCTACTTCTGTTCAGATACAATATCGACCATTGATCTAATTCTTTGAGGATACAATCTTGTATGTTGATCTACTTATATGCGGATTCCACAATGAAACCTATACGACTATTATTAGCCGTTGATCTTCTTTGTGGATGCAATATCAACCATTGATCTACTATTTTTGTGGATCGATGTTTAGCCTTGTGGATTGCAGAAAGCATGTTTTCTTTCAAGTTTTTGGAAATAAACTTCCACAAAATATGTTTTCTACAACTTCTGTGAACCGTCGATCTCGTTGCAGATTAGATCTGGACCATTGATATTCTAATTTTATGGATCAATGTTTAAATTTGTGAATCAATGTTTAAGACTATGTATTCAATTGGTTTCCAGTTTGATTTGGGGTTTTTATTTATTGTAAGTTAAACCGATCAGAAGATTAACTTGATCCTTAACCCTTCTTTGATTCCATCTTCCTTTTTCATAGTTTTAATAGTCAATCCCTAACTACACTTAGTTGATTGAGGATTGAGACAAAAAATTTCTTACCGTTTCCTCTGTGTAGGAAAAAAAAAATTCATCTACAACATAGGCTTAATATAGATCTTCGCTATAATAACATTATAGATTTGGTCCAAATTCCAGTAAGAAGAATTTGATTGAGTGGAAACGATACCAACAGACAATGCCTAGTTAAATGTAGGAATACATGATACATTTTTTAAAAGAAATAGATGATTCAATCCATTATATACATAATCATGAATTATAAACTCTTCAAGTATTGGATTAGAAACTATATCAACAACAACTAGTTCTACCAACTTATGCTTTGAACAAGTTATTAATCACTACAGTAATAACACTGCACATATCTAATATACTTTAGAGAAACAAGGATATTTGTTCTACAGAAATGCACAAATATACTACCTAGAGATGTAACTATACATAAACATTTCACATACACATCCTAATGTAGCTAGAATTAGTCATAAGAAAAACAAAGTAGGAACCTGGCACCAATGTTGGGAAAAAAAAAGTGGAGAGGATGTTTCTCCCAACCAAATCCCAGATCAGCCAAATTACTTGCTTTAGAACCCCCGAGCATGTTCGTTGAACCACAAGAGAAAAATATCTTAATCCGCCATCTCTTGTATTACACAGCTGTTAATCCTTGTCTAATGCTAGACTCCTGCTACTCATGTACATACTATTAAATAGTATTTTTCCTAGGACTTGGTCATTTATGAGACTCCCACTCTTTAGCACTCAACTAGGAGTAAAAACCTGATTTTTTGGGATGATGCGTCCTGCGTCATGAGTTCCCACTCAGTGGTGTTTGCCACTTTTCATTTTCCTCTTGTGGGTCAACAAACACTCTTCAACAACTATATCCCCTTTACTTCCCCTTCATCATATTTATTAAATATAGAATTTCTTATTATAAAATGTTTTATTATTGACTTTCCTGTCAAAGAATAATAAAATTGTAATGTCCCCTAATAACCTGTTAAAAAATGCATAAAAAAAAGTTATAAACATAATTCCTTTCACATGAATTTTGGCTATAACCTTTCATAACAGTTCATGTTTAACCAATAACAACATTAATTTATGCAATTGTAAACACTACTGCAATTAGAAGGTCATTTTTTCACTGAGACATTCTTTCTAACTTCCACCTTCCATAAGGATTATACCTTTCCAGTTTCTGCATTCCACATGTAGATTCTGGGTTGCAGAAATTAACACTGTTAACCTTTATTTTCTCGTTTTTCCTCCTTCCAACCTTCCACTGCAGATCCCAAAAATCAGAAATATAGATCCAACAGAATCGTTTCCTCGTTTTTGCATTTTTGCTGAGAAACTTTGGAAATCGAAAAAACAATAAATCACCTCCTTTATTTAACCACTTTCCACTTTCTGACTTTTGACTCCCCGCTATGGAGCATGGAATTCAAAAACCCAACCAATCGTTACCTTCCTTTAACCACTTTCTTCCTTCCTCCTCTTCACTGTGGAACTCAAAAGTTGAAAAACCGAATTTTCCTTAGAACTTTTGGCTCCTTTCCGTTTCCTCCTTACTCACTTCCACTGCAGAACTTGAAATTTAGAAACCCAACATTTCCTTACTACTTTTGGCTCTTTTCCTCTTTCTGTCTTCGTCCCTTCTGCTGTGGAACTCAAAGTTCAAAAACCAACATTCTTATGAATTTACTTTTCTTTTCCTCTTTCCACTTTCCGCTATGCAGATCGTGGATCACAAAAATCTTACCTTCCTTACAACTTAACCTTTCCTCTTCCTCTTTCTGCCTTCCTCTGTGCGGATCATGGATCACAAAAATCTTAGCATTCTTACAACCTTAATTTTCTTTTCCACTTTCCTCTTTCCGCTATGTGGATCACAGATCATAGAATCTTACCTTCCCTACAACTTTACCTTTCCTCTTTCACTTTATGCCTTCTGCTATGTGGATCACAAAAATCTTAACATTCTTAAGACTTTACTTTTCTTTCCTCTTTTCTCTATGCAAGTCACAGATCATGGAAATCCTACCTTCTTTTTCCTTCTCATTCTCCCCCTCCTGAATTTTGTCTTCCTCCCTTAACAGGATGATGCTAGAGTGTAGAAACCTACTTAGTAATAATTTCTTTAAGACAACTACAAAAGACTCTTTAGCCAGGTATCTACCCTCTCAGACCATAAGCAAGATGTAGTGGAAAATACAAGGCATAGACAAATGCAAAGTGGAGGTACATTTACAATAGTAAACTCTTCTTGAAACTTCAACAAGTATTCCAACCACCGAATACATTAATAATACAACATAAGGAAAGAGTTTAAGGATAACCAGAGAATACTTATAAATATTATATGTGAATTCCATTAAACTTCGGATGGTTCAACCCATAACAAAGGAAGAGTAGCTACATTCTCAGCAGTCATAACCATTCCCAAGAGATAGGGAGTACTTCTCCTAAGAGAATGACAAAAATGAATGTAGGGGATCAACCAAGAGTACTTATTTTCCTATTTTTACACTTTCTAAGTTTCTGGTGCGGATCTTGAAAATCAAAACTCTACATTCAACAGAATCCTTTCCCCCTTTCAGCCTTTCTTCCCTCCACTGCACAACTTCAGAAATCAGAAAAAAATAAATTGTCTCCTTCATTTAACCACTTTTTTCCTTCCTCCTTTCACCTATCTACTGTAGAACTCAGAAGTTGGAAACCCAACTAATTGTTACCTTCATTTAACCACTTTCTGCTTTCTTCCTCTTTGCTGCAAAACTTGTAACTTGGAAAACCAAATTTTCCTTAGAACGTTGGGATCCTTTCCACTTCTTCCTTCCTCCCTTCCGTTGTGGAACTCAGAATTCATAAAACCAACTTTTCCTTAGTACTTTTGCATCTTTTCCTCTTTCTACCTTCGTCCCTTCTTCTTTGGAACTCGAAATTCAGAAACCAACATTCTTACTACTTTACTTTTTTCTTTCACTTTCCACTTTCCACTATGTGGATCGGGGATCATGGAAATATTACCTTCCTTACAGCTCAATCTTTCCTCTTCCACTTTCTGCTTTCTTCTATGCCAATGGAAGATCGTGGAAATCTTAGCATTCTTATGACTTTACTTTTTTTCCAGTTACCTCTTTTTGTTATGTGGATAGCAAATCACAAAAACCTTAACCTCCTTACAACTTAACCTTTCTTCTTGCACTTTCTGCCTTTCATTATGTAGATCACGGATCGCAGAAATCTTAGCATTCTTGTGACTTTACTTTTCTTACATCTTTCTGCTATGGAGGTCATGGATGGTGGAAATACTACGTTCCTTTTCCTTCTCATTCTCCCCCTCCCGACTATCGTCTTCCACCCTTCACAGGCGGATCCTAAAGTGCAGAAACCTACTTAGTAAAAATTTCCTTAATCCAGCTGCAAAAAAATCTTTATCCAAGTATCTACTCTGTTGGATCATAAGAAAGATGTAATGGAAAATACAAGGCATAGACAGATGCAAAGTGCAGGTACATTTACAATAGTAAACTCTTCTTGAAACTTCAACAAGTATTCCATCGATCTAGTATAGCCATAAGAAAACATAAGGATGGAGTTTAAGCATAACCAGAGAATACTTATAATATTATACATGAAATCCATTAAACGTTGGATGGTTTAACTCAGAACAAAGGTAGAGTAGGTGCATTCTCTATATTCATAACAATTCCCAATAGATCAAGAGTATTTCTCCTAGGAGAATGAAAAAACCCAATGCAGGGAATCAACACAGTGGGTGTAACATACCAGTAATACACTACACACCCAAAGAGAACAACATCATAAGAATACACACCCGTCCACCAGACCATAGTTTCATCAACGATGAAATAGATTACTAGATAGACAACTCAATTTGTAGAAAAGAAACAATAAGCTTTGATTTGGAGGGGGAATTGATCCTTGCAGTGATCAATTCCAGTGAACATTGCAGAGTGTAACGAACGTACAACTTTGGTATATCTAAGGTCAAGGTTGTCAGATCAACGGTGGAGAATAAATTTTCTGAATGAAAAAATGCCTGAGATAAGAAACGAGACCTAGAGGTGCTCATGGATAAAACATTGTTATAATCAATGACAGAGATAGACCATAGAGAATATCAACCTCTTTGAGCCATTTCACAAGGATAACTAGCACGACGAAGAAAACCTTATGGTGTGTGATAGGAAGCATGTCTGAATGACGTGTACCCTCCCCATTGGATATCCTGCTCGAACATTGGAGGTATGAGATTTACTTTTTGGAACGCAATGGTTTAAAGGGCCACATACTTCAACGGTCAGGATCTAGGAAAAGGAATATCAAGGGTTGTGAATCATTTCACTGATTAAACTAGCACTAACTAACCAACTCTTCATGTGAACAAAATTCTTATCAAATCGACCATAAAGTGTTTGGGGTCCACTTTCGATCTAGATCTGACATTCCTCGGGAATTTCACACATTCAAATAGCAAGGGATTTAACTGCGAAGATGTGCATGAAACCTTTAATGCAATCAGGTTTAACATCAATTGGAAGTATTCTCTTCATCAAGAACTTGAGGGATCATAAGTTGCAATAGATAAACTTAGTGGTTTGGATAATTTTAGGGCTAACTAACTCATGTATCAGGCTATCTAAGTCTGTAAACAATGGATCTAGAATCACCAGTACTATACATTCTTAAGAAAAACACTGCAGAAATTAAGTACAACCAGAGGATACTTATACGAGCACACACACCTGTTTCAAAATAATATTTTCATTCGCAATCCAAAGGAATTCTCTTGTCAATTATAGAAGTATGGAAATATACATGAATACCTCTACAAACACACCCTAAGCTCAGAATTCAAAGAAAACATGCAATATGTTGGTGACTCTTTACAAAGACTATTACATCATTTGAGTGGCCATTTTCCTCAATATAGAGCACAATAATTTAAAATGGAGAGTTTGATTAACAGTTTCATAAGAATCATTAAATCTAAGATGCTATTTCATCATTTCATTGACATTAAAACACATCTTTATCATAACCGAGTCAGTAATATTCAGTAATGGAACGTATTGTAAAATGAGTTGCAATGAAAAGGGAACAACCACGTTCCAACTAACTGTATATTACAAACATATCCCTCTGTCCTCAATCACCCCCAAGATAAGCTATGCATGCCGAGAGAGGTGGCAGTAAAAAATTAGTCCATATCTCCAGTGAGAAATCACTTCTGGAACACAGATTGATCACACAACAAGTATTCCTTGTTCCAAGATACTTAGCGACGTCCCGTCTCCTAGCATATGCTTCCTTATTTATTCTCTTTGTTTTTCCTAGATATTTTGTAGCTAACAACCAGTTCCCCCAAGGAATTTCCACTCCACTACCTCTTGGATTCCATGGGGTGGGTCTAGCATAATACTGGCATTCCCATCGCTAGCGCAATTGTTCTAAAAATGACCCTTCATGTCCACCACTCCCACATGCATAGTTTCCTCATTCAACATTGATGTCCCTATCATTCAGATTTTAATTACAAGCATTAGAGGAAATCTCAACTCAAAATGGGCCTTTTAACCATAATTCAAATTCCATGTCATCATGTGTTAGTCAATGAAATTTCTTTTAAAATTGAAATACCATATCAGTCTTAAACAAATTTTTAATATAAATTTGGGGATAGGTATCATAAAAAAACCTACTATTTTGTTTGTATTTTCGACATATCTCCTTGTGATTTTACTCAAATTTCGATTAGGATATCTCGATAGATGCATACTTAAATTCTGCATCCAACATGTACCCACTCAGTATACTTTTTATGGAACCCTCTACCCCGAAAACAAGAAATTCCTAAAAAAAAAGGTGATGATGACATCATCATCACATTTTTTCAGGTATTTATTGTTTTTGGGGTAGCAGGGTCCATCAACATTATGCTGAGTGGGCACTCGTTGGATGCATAATTTCATTTTGCATCCAATGAGCTCTTCCGATCGAAATTTGAGTAAAATCATAAGGCGATATGTCGAAAATACAAACAAAATAAGTAGTTTTCTTCTTTTCTTTCTCCAAAATTAATAAATATTATTTTATTATTTTAACTATTATTTTATTATTTTTCTTAGGAGGCCCATTTTGAGTCGAAATTCCCTCTAATGCATAATGTTTTAGTTACATTTTTCCTCCAAGGAAAGATTTGCATATTCCAGCTCTACCAATCACAAAAAATAAAATAGTATTTTTAAAATTATTACAAATAAATTTTAATACTTGGGGGATATTACATCCTTTCCCCCTTAATTTAACACTATCCACAATTTTATTGGTCGTCTTCCATACTATCAAGAAACAGACCTGGGTACCTCTTTCGCAAGGCATATTCTAATTCCGAGGTCTCCTTCTCCGAGATAGAGTGCTCCCATGGCACGTTAAGCTGAGCGACGACTCAGTTCCGAAGCACAATTTCTTTCATGTCTAGAATTTTCACAGGTTTAACCTAGAATTCATCCTCTGGTTCCACCTATACCACATTCCAATCAATGATGTGAGTGGCATCATATACATATTTTTTTAGCAATAAGATATGAAAAACATTATGAATTCTTAAGTGTGATGGAATATTCATCTTGTATGCCACGAGGGCAATACTTTCCAAGAATTGATAGGGTGCACAGAACTGTCATTCTAACTTGGTGCAGTGTCCTAGTTTTAGGGAGATTTTTTGGTCTTGACTCAAATATAAAGATGGTCTCTGACCAAAAGATATTTATCTTGTCTCCCCAAGTCAGCATAACTCTTTTGGAGATCCTACACCACCTTCAAATTCTTCTGCAGTTGAATAATTTTCTCTATGTCTTGCAACATTTTAGGTCCTATCATCAGACGATCCATAGGTCTATCCCAACTAAAACTTGTAGTACACTTCCTTTTATACATGATTTTAAAAGGACTCATCTTGGAAGAGGCATGGTAGCCGTTATTGTATGCAAATTTGGTCAGATGCAGATAGTCTTCCCACTTAGTGGGTCCTTCCATGACATAGATCCTTAACATGTACTCAATGAATTGGTTTGCTCTCTCTATTTTCCCATATGTTTCAGGGTCATTGCTAGTGCTGAAGTTTATCTTGGTTTTCAACCCTAGAAACAATGACTTCCAAAATTTGGATGTAAAATTGACATCCTGGTCAGAAATTACCATCATTGGCAATCCATGAAGTCGAAATATCTCCTTCAGGAATATTTCAGCAACATTGACATACTTATAAGTCGATTTCATAGGTATAAAATTAGCAGACTTGCTTAATTTATCAACTAAAACCATAACTGAATCATGATGTTTTTTAGTCAAAGGAAATCCTATGATAAAATAAAAAGATATTACCTCCTATTTCCATTCAGGAATTGGTAAGGGTTGTAACAAACCTGTTGGATGTTGTTGTTCATCCTTCACCTATTGACATTCCAAACATTTAGACAGGTAATCAACTAGATCTTCCTTCAAATTAGGGAAAATTAATTGTTTCCTGGGGGTTGTTATCATCTTTTTGTAACCAGGGTGTCCTACATAAGGGGGTTTGTGCATTTCATTCAAAATAAACAAATTTAAATATGCAACATTAGGCATGTATATTATTCCTTTAATCCAAATTAATCCTTTCTTGTCTATCTTGAATTATGTCCCATTCAATTTTACCTCTTCTCTAAGAACTTTATTCAATATATTTCCATATTCAACATCATTGATGCTAGCTATTTTATTCTACTCAATAGGTCACCTTATGGTTGACTCACATTGATCTCATATACTTCGTGAGTTCTTCGGTTTAGTGCATCAACCAATTTATTTTCCTTACCTTTGATATCCTTCAGTTCAAATTCAAATTCGCTTAAGAAGGCCATCCATCATGGTTGTCTGGCATTGAGTCCAAGATGAGTAAAAAAATGCTTTATGCAGGTGTTATCTGTCAATAAAAGGAACTTTTTACCTAACAGGTAGTGACACCACATCTTTAAGGCATGTACTATTGCTGCCAATTCTAGATCATGCACTACATAGTTCTGTTCATGATCCTTCAACTTGCGAGATTCGTAACGTGCCACATGCCCTTCCTGAGATAGTACTCCCCCCAATCCCTATTCGCTAGCATCAATACATACTATTGTAGTATTTATAGGGGTCATCCACTTTTAGGATCGGGGCCATGGTTAACAGTCTTTTTAAATTTTTAAAGCTCTCTTGGAACTTTACAGACCATGCAATATTTAATCCCTTTCTCTGTAAGGATGTAATAAGATAATATATCTTTGAGAACCCTTGGAAGAACCTTCGGTAGTACATGATGAGTCCAATGAAAGATTGAATGTCAGCGAAATCCTTAGGAATAGGCCATTCCAAAATTTCCTTTATATTATGTGGATCTACCGTAATCCCTTTTTCAGATATGACATGCCCTAAGTACTAAATTTCTTTCTTGAAAAATTCACACTTCTTGAACTTAGCATACAGCTGGTGGTCTCTTAGGGTCTATAGTACAATTCTCAAATGTTGTTCATGTTAATATTTTTTCCTCAAGTAGATCAAGATATTGTCAATGAAAATTAACACGAACTTATCCAAATACTTGTTGAATATGCTATTCATCAGACACATAAATGTAGCAAGGGCATTGGTCAAGCGAAAAGGAATTACTACAAATTCGTAATTCCCATATCAGGTCCTAAAGCCTGTTTTGCTAACATCTTCCTCCTTAATATTGATCTAGTGGTAGCCCGATCTCAAATTCAACTTGGAGGAGACTCTTTCTCCCCCTACTTGGTCGAACATATCATTGATCGGAGGTAGAGGATACTTGTTTTTTATGGTCATTTTATTTAGTTGCACACTAGGCTCCCTATGGAGATACACTAGGCCTGATATAACCCTTATATAGTAGTTCTTATAACTATATTTTTAACTCAGTTAACTCAGGGATACTCATTTGATAAGGAAATTTGGATGCTGGAGCAGACCTAGGCATGACTTCAATGGAGAAATCCATTTCTCTTTGAGGGGGCAGTCCAGGTATCTCTTCTAGGAATACATCCATGAATTAATTTAACATTGCATGGTCCCTTACATGTGTTGGGTTTTAATTTAGAAGTAGGTCAGAAACCTTTACATCATAGAGCTTACAACCGTTCCTTAAGCCCTTCCTCAATTGCAAGGCAGCTATCTCCCTTAAAGAAATAGGATTACTAAAACCATTTACCATCCTAACAATTTTATCTTTAGCTACATATGCAAATATTTTATTAAATCAATTCAGGACCACTTTATACTTTTCTAACCAGTCCATGCCAATAATCATATCAAATGACTCTAGATGAAAAAAAATCAAATTGATTCTAGTTACATGATCCTGTATTGAAATTTCACAATTAACAATAAACTCAGTTACCTTTATTTCTGCTCCAGTGGCCAATTGGACTAACCGAGGCCTTGTATGCCTTACCTTAGTGAGCTAACGGTTCTCCATCATTTTATGAGTGATGTAACTTAAAGTATCTCTTGGATCAATTAATATAGAGATATTTTGGTTACAGATAGTACCTTCAATCTATACGATTGGAAATTGATGGTCTGCTTGTTGATCTTCAAGAGCTGCATTAATTTGATGGAAACTGTTGCCGAATTATCCCATAGTGGAAGCTTCTTACATATTTTATAGTCTTGTTGGATTGACCGAGGAGCGGGTAGTTCCTTCTTACCTAGGGACCTTCACATTCCCAACACTTCATAGGTTCTTTAGGGGTTCAAGCAACCCCTTTTAGTCCAAGGTGCAAAGGTTTATTGTCCTTACACTAAAACTGTCCATTTTAGTTATAGGGAATTCCTTTAGGATTCCTTGTCATTTTCCTAAATGCTGGTGGCTAGAAGCCCTTCTTATGATGATTGAACTTTTCTTGCTTCCACTCCTTCCAGGTTTTGGATAGGTCATTCCTCTATTTATACTATTGTTACGGAGAGAAGCTTCCTATGGCTTGGGGGTACCACAATAGATAGTATGACACTAGAAATCAATCTTTCCCAATATGCAAGAAAAGTAAGCAAATCTAACACTAACAGATATTGAATCGTACCTTATTTTGGATGTTTGAAGTAGATCCTTGTTGATATTTTCTAATGCAATTGCAATTACAATTTTCTCTCAACAACCTCAAACAAAGAAAGCATGATATATATAAATGTGTTAGAGATATTCTAGAATATATAATCAACCATGTATACGAAATTAAATACGTCCATGGATTCAATATTCATATTTAAAATGCACATGAATTGGAGAGGAAAAGATATTTGTATTAATATATCATAGATATAATAGGGACAAACTTTGTTGGCACTTCTGTGAACTAGAGAAGCTAAGTCCTCAACCTAGTCCTCCACCACTTCAATCCTCCATCTCTCTATAGCAAGCTCACAAAGCAAAGGAAAGATTTGGAAGAACACTATGTGCTCCAAGAGACAAAGGGATACACACTCAAGTATACGAAAAGCTAGGGAAACAATGGTCTATAATTTTCTTATTCCTCAATTTTTGCTCCTTCAATGCATCCAAGGGGTTCCTCATATAGTACTGCAAAGAGGTAATGGAGAGTTGAATCCGAGTGTTCTCAAGGAATTTGGAAGGACAAGAGTCAAGATATTTGGACCCAAATGAGACAAACTCCAAAAAAAATTATAATTTTTCACACATCTCGACGTATGCAGGTTTGCGGTCAAAAGTCGCGTACAGGAATAAACAGGTGATTTTTTGGGATGATCTTGGAACATCAAAGAATGATATAAGTCCATGCGGTCCAAGCAGTCTCTAGAGGGATAGGGAAGGTCATAAATTTGTGAGCTACCTGGTATGGTAAAATTAGCTATAACATATTCCCCCTAATGTGTGAGGTCATAGGGGTAACATGATGGCCGAAATACATTATAAAATATATCCCAGCAATGGAGTAATGAAGACCCAGGTGGAAGAACCAGCAACTCATAAGTATGATACAATGATTACTCTCTGCATGTGACTACAAATACATGTATCAGTCTCAGAAACATAAGATTATAATGGCCATGAATAAGCATGATATACAAAGTGTCATGTGTGGTCATCACCATGTATAATATACAAGGGATCAAGATGTCCATAATGGATGAAGATATCTGATATACACTGGAAATAATGGAATCATGATCACGAGAGCTGAAATCTCATGAATACTAGCATGATCAAGGAGGTATAATATATGAAATGCCACCAAGATGGAAGGTCTTATATGCAAACCTCTATGAGTAAATATCCTATTATGTGAATAGATGTGTTGGCATCAAACATAGTAGTCCATCCTCTAACTACAGGTCATTGATGTATACCATTAACAGATGTGAGATAACCCAGCAATAATGAAAATGGGAATCAAGTTACATAGTGCAATCTGACAAGTGTGAATAGATGTGTTGAGGTCAAACACTTGGAAGAATCCATCAATTAAGGGATATTGATGTATTTCCAAAAATATAAATAGTGAGAGAACCTACCACTGATGAATGTAAGTCTCAAAGAACTGAAATGACTATAGACTCCTATTCTAGAATAAATGATCTAATGTCGATAGAATGGAATCCGTTTGAAGGAGGGAATTAAGCAATCCCCCATCAACAAACATGAGGTACTTAGCAATGCTATATAATGTGGAAGAAATCAATGAACTAGTAACAGTACTGGGAATGGTTGACATGTGAAGTCAAGATAACTGAGGAAAGGCCTACTTAGAATTCAACTTCGTTTGAACAAGAGCATAAGACAAATGGTGACTGAAGGTAGGAAACATGGACTCAATATGAAAATTGGGACATCTCTATGACACAGGAGGCATCAATAGAGGCTCCATGCTAAATGGAAGCATAACCAGTCGATGGAGATAAAATCAAAGTAATGAGTACATCTCTTAAATTCAAACTAATAACCCAACCAATGGATGTGATATACAGTAATCTATTCAAAGGTGACATGACTCAACTTCTCTCAAAGATAACATCTTTTCCTATACGACCTTTTATGTTTTTTTATTTTTTTGTACTTTTTAATATATCTTGAAAATCTTGAAAAATAATAAAAGTGCTTTATAGTACATAACTAGGAGGATATGAGTGTCAGGGATAAACAAGCTAGTTCCAAGCATTGGAGCATACCTATGCGCAATGCAACGAAACATGCACAGGATAATGAAGCTCAGGGGAAGGTCTCCTCCCAGTAAAGGGGTGATCAATATGGAAAGGATATATAAAAAGGCTCATCTTGGCTAGACATGAGACAAGATCAAGCTATATGGCTGATAAATGAAAGTCAGGGAGCTGGAATAAATCTCAAGAAGGAAAGCAAAACCATGAAATGCAATTACAGCTTAATATATATAAGGGACTCCATATGGGGAATAGCCAGTAAATATTTTAATAGGAGTATGAAGTTCTTGCTCAAATACATGGAGGGACTAAAAAGAGACTCCCACAACCTAAAGTAGGTATCTCAACATGGGCACCAAATTTAAAATAGGATCTAACTAGGGCACCCATGTATAGGAAATATCTACCATTCACACCATACCACTTCTAATAAGAACATGAAGGTTTTGTGATATCATGGAATGGGTTCGCACGTAATGTTAAAAATTAAATGGTCATAAAGTCATGCAAAATGCAGGAGGATGTGAATCCTAACCTATATGCTAGCTTAGACATTATACCTGTAATGGGAACGAACGGGTCAAATCCTAAGAGAGAGTGCATAAAAAATGGACACTACATGACAACAATATTAGTCCAAAACAACTAGAAATGGTTATTTATGTTAGATTTTTATCATTCAAGATAGAACTATGATCTTAGGATATTATCTTAGAGAATAACATGCACAGCAATAAACACAAGAGACACAAAGAATTTTCCTCAGGGAAACCATAAAGGAGAAAACCCCACAAACTTACTCAAAGATAGAATGAGCACCAATAGCAGCAGTAAAACTAGAAAAAATAATGATGATCTCCATAGCTTCTCTCTCTCTCTCTCTCACTTGAGAGAGCTACTTCTCTCTCATTCATGCGCCCCAATGAGTGAGTGTGTGTGTGATAAATATAGATGCTTACTCTCTATTTATATTCTTCCATTCACTTAATGTCCACTTTAACATGTCGGCCCACTTAACAATTACTTACTAGAACCGACATCTCTAGGAGAGTCTAATAACCCTAGTTCCCCACAACTGTGGGGACTTTTCCCTCTGATAAACAAGGAGGGTTAACCTTGACACAGATATGGGGATTTTTGCCCTGACTTACAATGGAGGGTTAACCTCAATGACTTTACATGACTTGTTACATTATTGAATCTCCGGATCCGAACATCGAGGCATGACATGATTCAATTACATTATAGATACTTCATGGAATAAACATTGGGGTACAATACACAATATATACAAGTGAATACATTTTAAAGTTACAAATACATCAACACTCCCTCTTAACTAGGAAGGTATTATCTTGAAACAATTCATCATCACAAGTCTTCTTCTCTGTATCATCTCGATCATCATCAATTCATCTTCGTCTTCAAGTCATCTTCGTCTTCAAGTAATATTCATCTTCAAGTCATCTTCATATTCAAGTCATCTTCATTGTCAAGTCATCTTCATCATCATTTCATCTTCATTGTCCAGTGATCTTCACCAAGTCTGGATCATCACTGGAACATCATCGAGTCTGGATCATCACTTGATCTAGATTGTCACTGCTAGATCATCATCAAGTCTAGATCATCACTTGATCTGGATCGTCACTGCTGGATCATCACTCCTAGATCATCATCAAGTCTTGATCATCACTTGATCTGGATCATCACTGCTAGATCGTCATCAAGTATGGATCATCACTTGATCTAGATCATCATCAAAGATGGATCATCACTGAATCATCATCATCATTACTGCTTCTACTATCTCAATAAAATGGTCCTATCTCTTCATTCTTCTCGTCACAGGAAGTTCTACAGAGCCAGCCCTTTTTCATGCTGGTTGTAGGCCTACCCTTCATGTAGGTATTCAGTGCTTATATCTGACCCTAAGTTATAATGTCCCACCTAGCTCTTACATCTGACATCATCTTGTCATAAAGGCACACACAGCACTCACATATGACCTCATCTTGTCAGAAAGGCCCAGCACTCACATCTGACCATGTGTAAACACATCACACTAGAATGACTCAACACTTATATCTGACCATGTGTGAACACATCACATCGAAAGGGCTCTACAATTACATCCAACCATGTTTGAAAACACCACATCAGAAGGCCTCTGCACTTACATCTGACCATGTTCAAAAACACCACATCGAGAGGGATCTGCACTTACATTCGACCATGTGTGAAAACATCGCATCGAAAGGGATTTGCACTTACATTCGACCATGTGCGAACACACCACATTGAGAGGGATCTACACTTACATTAGATTATGTGCGAACACACTACATCGAAAGGGCTCTCAGTCCTAGACTGAGGATTCCTCGTAATTGACCATGTGCCTCCATTTTCCCAGAGAATGGCATCGGCCCTTATATTTGATCAAGTGGGAACACATCCCTCAATCACATCATAATGGTAATGCACTCATATCTGATCATGTAATACTACATCACACAGTCATATTAGAATGGCCCTCAGTCCCAGATTGAGTATTCCAGGTAATTGACTAGGTTCCTCCATTCCAAGAATGGCATTCAGCACTTATATCTGATCATGTAGGAACCAATACTACAATAACATTAGAATGGCTCAGCACTCACATCTGACATGGAAGGAACGAAATCCTCTCACCATGATAGAATGGCTCAGCCCCTACAACTGACCATGGAAAGAACCTAATCCTCTCACCATGTCCAAATGGCTCTAGGTCTCATCATTTCCCTTTAGAGGGAACCTCGATCTGGAGAACACCAAGATTTTCCCTAAAGTACACAAACTTCACTTTGGCCATTTCTAGCATAGAATCACACCAGGGATGATTACGTCCAAGGATAACCTGCAAGCTTTGCCAGGATCGATTACATCTGAGGACAACCTATAGGACTATTTACGTTTGAGCAACCTATTAGCTTCGCTAGGATTTATGCTCAGATAACGTGTCTCATCAGCTATGCTAGAAATACCTCTTTCGAGAGATCTTCATCTGGATCATTGCTCCTCTCTACATCATACAAAAATGCAATTCATATAAACCAAATCAAATTGTAGTTTTCAAAAGAAACATACTACCTCCCAAATAGCAAGTGGTAACATCTTTTTCCTTAGGTGTACTCAGCACCATGTAGGAATCCATCCTGCCAAACCAATAGAACACACCTAATCCCATACTCAATTGTACCCTTCAGGTACCTCACTACATGCTTTGTAACCATCAGGTGAACATGTCTCAATGTGTTCAAAACAAAGAAAATGTCTGGTCTCATATTTGTTAGGTACATCAAGGAACAAATCATCTGACGATACATCGTGGCATCAAGTAATTGTGATGAAGCAACAATCAATAGATTTAGGTTTGATGCTATAGGTGTGGTCATAGCCTTGTGGTCCATCATCCCTTGTCCCAGGGAGATTCCATCTGCATTCTTCCACACCTCCATGCCTAGAAAGTAGTGCATCATATCCAAGTCCTTCATCTCGAACTCAGAAGCAAGTCTCCTTCTAGCAACTTTAATGAGTTCCTCTTTTCTGTTAGGAACAAGTCATCGACATATAACAGGAGCATCACTAATATTCCTCCTTCAACCTTGAAGAAAATTTTGGAATCCTATTTACTATCAGTAAATCCTAGAGTCATCAGTAATCTTTCCATCTTGTTGTACCATGTCGAACCTCAGGATCTTCTACAGTCACTCCCTCTAAAGTAGAGCATCATTCTTCCTCTTTATTTCGTACTCTATGCACTGAAACATTCTGTACTCGAGTGACAAGTAGCTTTCTCTACTACTAATATTCTATGTATCCATATAGGATCATTGGATACCAAGATCCTCTATATTGAACCTTTTCAAAATTTCTTCTCACACACATCTCTAAGCTTGTCATCCTCTATATACTTTCATCTTCAACCTTGTAGAAAAGGTTCAGGTCTTCATCAAGCTCCTCATGTACGTGTTATCACATGGGTGTCTTCTGAGTTCGTAGAAGGATTTATTTTATTTGCACACATGATTCTTCTTTTCATGTGTATTTCTAGTGGCTGCAAATGTCTCTTCGTATTCTATGCCTCATGCTATGAATCTTGCCTTGTATCCCATGATTTTTCCATCTACAGTGTGATGGAAATATGAAATTCTCTTCAAGTATTAATACTGCATCCTAGACGCCATTCTTCTTGAACTAGTCTTCACTTCCTTCTTGGTTACTTCTTCATAGTTGGAAGGTTCTGCATCAAGGATGTCATTGCATTCGTCATATTATCCTTCATCTTGAACTGTCATCACTTGTTCTTCAGAACAAGTCTCATCCTTCTTTGCTTGTAGGCAATTTTATGCGATCTTCCCTACAATTCAAATGCATTAGTTGTATGGTTAGAAACATTTCATAAGGTATATTCATAATGAAAAATTCTTATGCATAAATATATGATCATGCAACTACTTTATCCAATACAAAATCCATCCATATCTCACAGAATCTTTCTAGATGCCTTCCATATCTACCAGGGCAACATTGAGATTGTGCACTAATCCAATATGTCAGCAAAGAGGTTTCATTCTAGATAAGTAGCAATGGAGAGTTGTATAGCACCATGAGATAATTACCCATCACATGCATATTAGTAGTATAATGTCATTAATTCAAACATTCTATCATGCATAATACATCAACTCAATATAAGGAAATGCATAACAAAACAATATCATGAAATGACAATGAGATACTTATCTTTATTTGTTTCGTGGGTAGACTCCTTCTTGAGCCTTGAGCTTCATCATATTCTTCATTCATGACTCCATCATTTCTTATCCAAATTCTCAACATGGATAAGAGGTTCTTCAAGAATTGAGTCCTTCATATTCCTCATCGCTTGAGGGATCTACTTTCAATGGTGAGAGCTTGATCTTCAGTTTCTCCCATCTTCTCTTCTCTTATTATGAGTCGAGATTCTTCTTCTTGTGTGTTCTTCCCAGAGTCTGCTGAAAGTAATCAATTCCTTCTGGTACATATTCCTCAAATGAATGAATCCCATGATCTTGGGAGGCCATTCAAGTTGGTTATCACCACTTCTGCATTCTCCACTTCTTCTTCTACCGCTTCAAGTTGTTCTGCACTCTAGATCTTCACATTCTTTAACTGTTTTCTCAAAGCCATCTTCTGATTTATGTTATTCCCTTCAAATAGCTTGATCAAGGATTCAAACAACTCTTTATTTGTCTTTAAATAAGAAACTTGTGGTACAAGTTGATCCATGATTGAATCAACAATGATCTTCTTGGCCTTGACCAAGTTCTTCATGTGTCAGGCTTTGAGCCTCATCTCCCTCTGGAACTAGAACCTCTCTACTCATGTAGGTGTCCAATTAATTTTCTTTAGAGAGATATTATACTTCCAATCTTAAAAGTTGTCAACTTCACCAATCTTATCATCAAGCTGATGTGATATATGACTTTGAAATGAGAACCTCAAATCAAAATAGAAAAATATTAGATCTTACCGATTTGAGGTGTTCGTCTTGGTTCTGGAGCTGGCTGATCTAGTGTTTGTTAGAGAAACTGTAATTTTAAAAACTTGAAATATTTTAGATTTGATTGGATAGAAAGGTAGATCTATTCAAGGTGAGCTATCCAATGTACTCCTTTTCTTAAAACAGTGGAGGGAAGCTCCTAAAATAGGAAGCCCTAGTTTTCCAATTTCTTCTGCATAAATGTCTGATACTATTTCTGCAGTATCTCCAAAATTAATCCTCCTCTATGTATAAAACATCACACTATGGTATCCTTTCATGTCCCTATTCCAAGACCATAGGTCTCATCAGAATTGGTTTCACCAATTGGAACTTATGATCGTTTTCCCAAGGTGACATGTTTCAAGACTGTTCATCATAGTGAAGTTGTATGGACTGCCACATATCACTGTTGCATCTTCTAGGTCTAAAACTTGTAACAAAGAAATGAAAATATGTTCCCTTTCTGGAACATCTTCAAAAATTTCATTTGGACCCTTGTAGCCTGAAATAAATCAATTCTCCCCACGTGTCCTATTTCGGGATGAATCCTGGAAGAGGATGGAACCCTAAATTGGAGGAATCATATCCCCTAGAATATAGAGAATTTGAGGCTGGATGTTGGAAATAGTGTAAATCATGATTGTTTCTTCAGCCTGTTAAAGTTTAAGCTATTGAGCCTTGTCCAATCCCTATATATAGTGAATGTACCAAAACTTATCATTTTTAGTATTTTAGGGTTTTTCCAGCCCAGGGTCAAACTAGGGTTTGACTTTCCCGGAGTTTCACCCAACCAAAAATATTGACCCAGGTCTCTAAACATATATTTTGATGTGGAGAGAAATCCTATTCTAGGCTCATTTAAAAATTCCTCTTCTATAAGAAGCCCTAATTTCCCGCACCAAAAATTGAAAATGTTCGAAATCAAATTCTGCTTTGACAAAAAGATGGGCCCTTCAATGGAGAGTCATCCTAGCATACTTTTGCTGATCGACTGTGGAGAGATACCCAGAAAGTAATAATCCTAGATTCTATAGCTTCACAATGTATTCTTCTCAGGTTATCTCTAATACCATGTTATATTTTTATCATTCAAGCTAGCATTATGATCTTAGGATCTTATCTGAGAGAATAACATGCATAGCAATAAACACAAGAGACACAAAGATTTTTTCTAGAGGAAACCATAAAGGAGAAAACCCTGTAACTTCCTCAGAGATAGAATGATTACCAATAGTAGTAGTAAAACCCAAAAACATAAAGATGATCTCCATAGGTTCTCTATCTCTCTCTCTCACTTATGCGCCCCAATGAGTGAGTGTGTGTGTGATAAATAGAGAGGCTCACTCTCTATTTATATTCTTCCATTCACTTAATGTCCACTTTAACATGTCAGCCCCACTTAACAATTACTTACTATAGCCGACATCTCTAGGAGAGTCTAATAACCCTAGTTCCCCACAACTTTGGGGACTTTGCCCTCCGATCAACAAGGAGGGTTAACCTTGACACAACTGTGGAGACTATTCCCCTGAATTATAGTGGAGGGTTAACCTCAATGAATTTACATGACTTGTTACATTATTGAATCTCCCGATCAGAACATCAGAGCATGACATGACTCAATTACATTATATATACTTCCCAGAATAAACATCGGGGTACAATACATAAGATATACAAGTGAATACATTCTAAAGTTACAAATACAACAACAAGTAAAGATTCAAAACTATAGGATATAGAGAGAAATGATCAAGAGAATTGCATTCAAAGAAAACTATGTGGTGGATGATGGGACATAATAAAGAATGCAAGGTGTAGAACCAACGTTCACGTATCCCCTTCCACCCCCATGAGGGCTAACACTAGTGTTAATACCGGACAAAGGGAGTGAAAATCCTCTGCAAACGGAGTAGAGGATGGAATATGACCATTCCCAGATCTATGAGAAAAGTAAGGGGCTGTGGTTCCCCTTAGTCCAACACCACGGTCAACGCAAGGACCTAGAGCGGGTGACGTGGTACTAGTAGTGATAATAGGCATGTTGAACATAAAAGGACCCGACCTCAATAGAAAATAAATATACTCAATTAACCTCAATCCCAAAATCCAACTAGCACACAACGAGCACACTCATAAGAAAATCTACAGCCAAAATGCAAGCAAGCCAAGGGGAGGATAATTGAGATCCTGAATGCAGTAGGTATGCCTCGCTTAGGAGAGGCTTGAAACTCCCATACATTACAAGCGGAGGTACAGAAGAAATTATAGTGGCTCTCAGCTTCAATGCATAAAGCGACTGTGTTTTCTAGACCCCTACCTGACCAGGACACGTACAAAATAACCTCTACAAGTACCCCCCTGTGATACTTAGGTAATGAAACTAAGGTCCCCCCAATATAATCAATGATCAGGTCGGCAGTTGCAGGAGGGATCGACTGTATGGGAAGGGTAGAAAATATCAAAGCTCGAAATATCCCCTAGATACGAATACAATCCTGGAAATATCTATGGCACTCATAGAAAGTGACCAAGGGCTATGCCACTCATAATGATTTGCGCTACCTCATGCTTAGCTCCTATATAAGAGGAGCCTCTTGAGAAACACTAAGTATAGAAAGGATATCTCTCTCTCAACTGGATAGACACCTAATTGTTTGTGTTTAGTATTCTTGGAGAATTTACTTACAATGAACTATTCCAATACTCTAAATCCTAATCTTGTTGGTGAACCCTATAAAATAAAGATGTGTAGTTCATTTTAATTAAGTGTTGATTTTAATGGCTATAATTACTCAAAGGGAAATGGCCGCGAAACCAATGGTATTATTACTCAACACTGAAATAAATGTGCACTCCTAATAAACAATTCCAAGTGCAATCATTGTAGAATGAAAAAAAGGGTATGCCACTACATAAGATGCATAAAAAATCATTCCTTTCCAAATGCCAATGCAATATTTCCTATATGAAATCCTAAACACAACTCACATCCAATCAATCGAATACAAGTACCTCCTCAAATACATATGTGATATGCAAGTAGGAATGCAAGTATTTTGTATTTTCAATATAAAAGAATGAAAATGCAATAAAAATTATTAAAATCCTTAGTCTCTACAGCAAGTAGAAAACACAAGCCAAGCAAGACACCGAGGAAAAAAGGCTAATGCACTAATGGAAAAACAAAAAAGGAGATAAATGACTAGAAATAATTTCAAATAAAATTAATGAAAAAGTGGTCTTTGGTCATGAAAGAAGCAGTCAATGGACAACATTATAACCGAGGAAGTCCCAACCACACTCACAAGCCACCCAACAACTTCCCACAACATAAAGCTCAACCAAAAGAGAGGATGTACATGACTGTTCAAAGAGCAGTATCATATGTACGTGACTTTTAGCCAAAAACTTGCATCTATACATGACTTTTGGCCAAAAACCTGCATGTATACGTGACTTTTGGCCAAAAACCTGCGTATTTACATGACTTTTAGCCAAAAAACTACGTATACAAAGAAGAAAGTGGTAAAAGTAGGCCAATGGTCAAACGAGTGTAGTGGAGTTTCAATGGATGAACATATTACTAAATGCAACACAGAAATAGGGAGAAACAGAGAGCAATTCAAGCACATTATGCCCCCAAACCCCAAAGAAAAACAAGAAACATCCCCAGTGGAGTCGCCAATTATGTTATGGAGAGAAAATTCCTATGGATTGGAGGTACCACAATAGACAGTATGACACCATAAATCAATCTTTCCCAATATGCAAGAATAGTTAGAAAAACTAACGCTAAGAGATATCAAATCATACCTTATTCCAGATGATTGAAGTAGATCCCTGTTGAGCTTTTCCAATGCAATTGAAATTACAATTTGCCATAAACAATGACAAACAAAGAAAACATGATATATATAAATGTGTTAAATCTATTATAACATATATAATCAACCATGTATAAGAAATTAAATACATCCATGGATTCAATATTCATAGTTAAAATGCACATGATTTGGACAAGAAAATATATTTTTATTAATAAATTAGAGATACAATAGTGACAAACTCTATCAGCACTTCTACGAACCAGAGAAACTGAGTCCTCCACCTAGACCTCCACCACTTCAATCCTCCATCTCTCAATACGAATCTCACAAAGAAAAGGCAAGCTTGGGAAGAACACTATGTGCTCCAAGGGACAAAGGGATGCAGACTCAAGTATAAGCAAAGCCGAGGCAATAATAGACTATTGTTTTCTTGCTATTCAATTTCTCATCCTTCAATGTATCCAAGGGGTTCCTTATATAGCACTCCAAATAGGTAATGGAGGGTTGAATTTGATCATTCTCAAGTCATTTGGAAGGCCAAGAGTCACATTATTTAGACTCAAATGAGGAAAACTCTAAAAACATTTGTCATTTTGCACACATCCTGACGCACACGGGTTTGAGGTCAAAAGTCGCATGTGCATGTGCATGTAGATTTAAAAGCCGCGTAGAGGAATAAATAGGTGATGTTTTGGGATCATCTTGGAACATCAAAGCATAGTATAAGTCCATGGGGTGCAAGGAGTCTGCAGAGGGATAGGGAAGGCCATAAATGTGTGATTTACTTAGTGTGGTAAAATAATCTATAACAACTCCTCAAAGCACAATCTTGATTTTCTTAACACTTCATCCATATTCACGGGGTTATCAAATTCAATCCAATCTTTGTAGGAATGTGGAAGGAAGCTTAAGAATCACTATATTTTTACCTTTTCTTCTTTAATGTACAACACGAACCATAATAGATATAGAAACTTATTTGATGATATCCTCCAAGGTCATATGACCAAGTTTTAATTCATAAAATTCCTTGGTCTTTATTTCATAATAGATCTATGATAAATATTGTTTCTTGAAGAGTTTCTTGAACTTTGGCCATTCTAGGTTCTTCTCCTTTAATCAATGGGAAATATTTAGGTCTTACCACCAAATACCGACATTTCGTTTCAGGTTGTAAATTTTCATCCTTACCTTCATGTTGTTGGAGTAGTTTTATATTTGAAATTACTTTTTAGTATCTAGCAACCAATCTTCCACTTCTCCCAATTTTGATTCCCCATAAAAAATGGTGGGTTTAATTTTCTTGAATTATTCTTCTAGGTGGTCCACTTTTCTCTTAACCACTTTTCGGGATTGATTTATAGATTTTTGAGTTTCCCGGGAGGAATTATCTTTTATTTCTACACTTTCCCCTATGTCTGGGTCCCTCCCATCTTCTTTTAGTGGTGTTTCCCTATTGTTCCTTTCCTACGAGCTTTGTAATAATATCTCATTTTGCTCCTTCTTTTTTTCCTAATCCCTTTTTAGTTGTTCATTTTTTGCTTTGAATCTTTGTGATTCCATTATCATACTCTTCACGGTTTTGAGTACCTAGATATCTTGAGAACGTTTTGCTTCTAGCTCCATTGGGTGACTTACTAGTGTACCTTATTTAGGTATATTATCATGATAGTTTTGCGATTCAATCGCTGTATTTGGTTACAAAAATATTCCTTTCTGTACATAAGACATTCCAACAACAAAATGTTTAGAACAAATTTTTTCATAATGCACCAGAACTAGATGTTCCCCTAAAAGCAATAGGGTGGAAACGTGTGCCTCTAAAACCATTTGTAACATCCCCCAATAACCTGCTAAAAAATGCATAAAAAACATTTACAAGCATAATTCCTTCCACATAAATTTTGGATATAACCTTTCATAACACTTCATCTTTAAGCAATAACAATGTTACTTTTCGCAAGTGAAAACACTACTGCAACCAGAAGGTCGTTTCTGCATTGAGACTATCTTTTCGACTTGTGGCTTCTACAATGATTATACCTTTCCTCTTTCTCCATTCTGCATGGAGATTGTAGGTTGTGGAAATTAACACCGTTCACCTTTCTTTTCCCATTTTTTCACCTTCCGACCTTATGGTGTGGATTCTAGAAATTGGAACTCTACATTCAATGGAATCATTTATGTCTTTCCACCTTTCACTACGAAACTTCTAAAATTGAAAAAGAAAAAACAAATAGCCTTTGTCATTTAACCACTTTTCACCTTATGCCTTCCCCCTCTCGACTGCGAAACTTGGAATTCAGAAAACCAACCTTTCCTTAGAACTTTGGGCTCCTTTCCACTTGCACCTTCCTCCCTTCTACCATGGAACTTGTAATTACGAAGCCCAACCTTTCCTTAGGAATTTTGGATCCTTTTTGCTTTCTTCCTTTTGCGGAAGTCAGAATTTGAAAACCAACATTCTTACGACTTTATATTTATTTTTCACTTTCCACTTTTCGCTATGCGGATCGTGGATCATGTACATCTTACCTTCCTTAAAACTTAACCTTTCCTCTTTAACTTTCTAACTTCTACAGTGTGGATCGCGGATCGTGGAAATATTAGCATCCTTACAACTTTACTTTTCTTTTCCAATTTCCACTTTTTGCTATGCAGATTGTAGATCACAAAAGCCTTACCTTCCTTACAACTTAACCTTTCCTCTTCCACTTTCCTCCTTCCGCTATGCGGATTGTGGATCACAGAAATATTAGCATTCTTATGGCTTTACTTTTATTTTCTAAAGACAACCTACTTAGTAAAAATTTCCTTAAGACAACCACAAAAGACACTTTATCTAGGTATCTACCCTCTCATATCATAAGAAATATGTAGTGGAAAATAGAAGGCATAGATAGATTCAAAGTGCAGAGACATTTCCAATAGTAAACTCTTCTTGAAACTTCAACAAGTATTCCACCCATCCAGTACAGTTATAAGCAAACATAAGGATAGAGTTTAAGGATAAAGAAAGAATACTTATAAGTATTATACGTGAAATCCATTAAACTTGGGATAGTTCAATCCAGAAGAAAGGCACAATAGGTGCATTCCCAACAGTCATAACCATTCCTAACAAACCAAGAGTACTTCTCCTAGGAGAATGAAAAAACCCAATCCAGGGAATGAAAATAATGGTTGTAACATACCAGTAATACGCTACACAACCAAAGAAAAAAACATAATAAGAATATACACCCATCCACCAGACCATACTTTCATCAATGACGATAAAGGTTACTAGATATACAACTCAATTCATTGAAAATAAAATATAAGAGTCGAGTTGAGGGTGAATTGATCCTTCCAGTGATCAATTCCTGTGAATATTACAAAGTGTAACTAACATACAAATTTTCTACATATAATGTCAATATAGTTAGACAAACGGCCGAGAACAACTTCACTAAATGAAACAAGCACCTGAGATAAGCTTAGAGACCCAGAGGTGCTTGTGGATAAAACATCGTTATAATCAACAACAGAGATAGATCATGGAGAAGATCAATGGATGTGATCCATTTCATGGGGAGAACTAGGAAAACAAAGAAAAACTTGTTGTGTGTGATAGGAAACGTGCATGAATTACGTGTCCGCTCCCCATTGGATATCATTTAAATATTGGAGGTGTGAGATCCACTTTTTGGATTGTAATGGTTTAAAGGGTTGCATACTTCAACGATTAAGATCTGGGTGAAGGAAGATCAATGACTATGAATCATTTCACTGATTCAACTATCATTAACTGGAAAACTCTTGGTGTGCACAATATTCTTATCAAATTTTCCATAAGGTGTTTTCAGTCCACCGTTGATCTAGATTTGATGGTGCTTAAAAATTTCACACGTTCAACTAGAAGGGGAGTTAACTGTGTATATGTGCACGAAAATGTTAATGCAATATGGTTTAACATCGACTTGAAGTCTCGTCTTCATCAAGCATTGGAGGGATCATAGGTCAGGATAGATAAAATTAGTGTTTCAGGCAAGGTTAGGGTTGAATAACTCACGTATGAGGATATATAAGATGGTATACAATGGGTCTAGAATCACCAGCACTATACATTCGTAAGCAAAACACTGCCAAAATTAAGTATGACTAGAGGATACTTATACGAGCATACAGAATCGTTTGAAAATAATATTTTAATCCACAAACCTAAGGCATTCTCTTGTCAATTATAGCAGTATGGAAATATACATTCATACCTCTACAAACACATCCTAAGCTCATAAGTCAAAGAAAATATGCAATATGCTGGTGACTCTTTACAGAGACTATTACATCATTTGAGTGGTGAATTTCCTCAATACAGAACCCAATCATTAAAAATGGAGAGTTTGATTAACAATTTTATAAACATCATTAAATCTAAGCTTCTATTTCATCATTTCATTGACATTAAAACACATGTTTATCATAAACAAATATAAACTAAGCTCAAAAGGGTTTGGCGAATAATATTCAACAATAGAACCTATTGTAAAATGAGACTCATTTAAAGGGAACAACAATAGATTAGGCATAGATCCCTCTATCCTCAATCACCCCCAACCTAAACTATGCATGCCGAGAGAGGTGAGAGTCAAAAATCTGTCCATATCTTCAGTGAGAGATCACTTTCCTAACATAGAGTGCTCACGAAACAAGTATTTATTGTTCCATCATACTCAATGGCACCCCTCCTCCTAGCATATGCTTCCTTATTTATTCTCTTTGTTTTTCCTAGGTCTTTTGCATCTAACGACCAATTCCCCCAGGAATTTTCACTCCACTACCTATTTGATTCCTCGGGGTGGGTCTAGCGTTATACTAGCATTCCCACGCCTGGTGAAATTGTTCTGAAAATTACCCTTCATGTCTCCCACTACCACATGCATAGTTTCCTCATTTGACATGGTTGTCCTTATCATTCATAATTTGTTACAAGCATAACGTTTCAGTTAGATTTGTCCTCCAAGGAATGATTGGCATATTCCAGATCTTCTAATAAAAAAAAATAGGCGTTTTTAAAATTATTACAAATAAAGTTTGATACTCGGGAGATATTACAAAAATAATATTTAAGCTATTTTCCAATAGAATAACAATTATTAATTCAGGGGGTATTACATACAACTCCACTTAAAATATAACACCATCCTCAGTTTTATAACTTTGTTTTTATTCTTCCATGTCATCTTCTTGGAATAATTCTAGATATCCCTTTGACATATTACTTTCCAACTCCCAAGTAGCTTCTTCTGGACTAAGGTGCTTCCATTCCACCTTTACATGTTCGATGGTATGGTTCCTAAGTTAAAGTTATCTCCTATCGAGAATATGCTATGGTCCCACATAGAATTCCCCCTCTAGTTCCACCTCGATTACATTCTAGTCAATCACATTAGAAACATCATGAACATATCTTTTAAATATAGAAACATGAAACACATTATCTACTTTAATATTGAGTGGTAGGGCTAACTGGTATGCAACTGGCCCTACTTTATCTAGAATTTCAAATGGCTCACAATACCTGGGTGCCAATTTCTTATACTTTCCCAATATGAAGGTAATTTTCTTCGGATTTACCTTTATGCATACATGATCACCCAATTGGAAATGTCTAGGAGTTATTTTTAAGTCAACATAACTTTTATGCTTGTCTTGGGCACCCTTCAAGTTTTGTTGTACCTGTTTCATGGTTAGTTCCATATCTTCTAATAACTCAGGTCCTAACATTAATCTATGAACATGGCTGCTCCAAGAGATTGGTGTATTACACTTATGCCCATATAAAATTTCAAATGGACTCATATATGCAGAAACTTGGAAATTATTGTTATAAGCAAATTCAACTAAGTGTAGATAGTCTTCCCACTTACCTGGTTTGTTTATAACATACATTCTTAGCATTTCTTATACAACATGGTTTACCCTTTCGATCTGCCCATCCATTTTTGGATGATATGTAGTACTGAATTTTAACTAGGTACCCAAGCCTATAAACAAGGATTTGTTGAAATTCCCTGTAGCTTTCACGTCTCTATCCAAGACTATCACCTTTAGTATGCCATGTAACCTGAATATTTATTTCATGAATATGTCTGCAATATTATCAGCTTTGTAGGTAGATTTGATACATATAAAATGAGATACTTTGCTTAATTTTTCAACCACAACCATGATGGAATCATCTTGTCTAAAATTCTTGGGAAATCCAGTGATGAAATCCATAGTGATGGTCTCCCACTTCTATCCTGGAATGGTTAGTGGGTGCAACAACCCTATGGGATGTTGATGCTCTGATTTAACTTGCTAACATTCAAGGCAATGAGCTAAGTGTTCAGCCACTTCCTTTTTCATGTTTGGCCAAAAGAAATATTTTCTGATCATGGTGATCATTCTCTGATATCCCAGGTGCACCAAATATGGTATTTTATGTACATCCACGACTATCAATTTAATTTCTCTTATGTTATGTATATACAACCTATTTTTATTCAACAATATTCCTTGTGGGTTTAGGATGAAGTCTGTTCTTACTTGTTCTTGTTCATTTTTAGCAGTTTTTCCTTTTAGACTCTAGTATTCCCCATCATAATTTCTAGTACTTAAAATATGACCTCCTAGATCAGATTTGTAGCTGTTTCTTGGAAACGGTAAATTTTCATTTTGACTTAGTGCTTTTTCTACTATGATTTTCTTTTTCCTTTATGTGCTTTATTTTAAAGTCATAGTCGCTTAAAAAGGACAACCATCTAGCTTGTCTTGCATTCAAATTATGTTGATCAAGTAAATATTTATGGCTTATGTTGCTTGACATGAGTAAACAATTTCCTCCTATTAAGTAACATCGCCACATTTTTAAGGCATGAATTATAGCACCAAGTTGTAGATAACATGTCACATATTTTTCTCATGATCTTTTAGTTTTCTGGATTCATAAGCTACAACATACTTTTCTTGTAGTAATACTCCACCTAACCCTTCATTGTAAGCATTGGTACATATGACGAAATCTTTGAATGGATCCACAATTTTTAAGATCAGGGCGGTGGTTAATAAGTGTTTTAATTTGTTAAAACTTTCCTTGCACTTTTTAGTCCACTCAAATTTTCTTTATTTTGTAAGGAAGCCATGGGGTAGGAAATATTAGAAAATCCTTTTATGAACTTCGTATATTATCCAGTAATTTCCATAAATGATATGATGTTAGATACATTTTTCGGAGCAGGCCATTCCATGATGGATTTTACCTTATGTGGGTCGACTGAGATTCCCTCCTTCGACACTAGGTGTCCAAGGTACTGAATTTTGTCTTTGAAAAATTCACACTTACTGAACTTTGCATAAATTTGTTGCTCTCTTAATACTTGCAAAACTATTTTCAGATGTTCTTCATGTTCTTGTTCATTCTTAGAGTAGATTAATATGCCATCAATGAATACCCCCACAAATTTATCCAAATAGTTACTTAATATGATGTTCATTAAAACATGAACGAAGTCAGTTCGTTGGTCAACCTGAAGGAAATTGCAACAAACTCATAATGACCGTAATGGGTCGTAAATGTTGTTTTAAAAATATATTCATCCTTTACTCGCACTTGATGATAACCCCACCTTAAATCTATCATTGAAAAAATAGTTGTTATGTGGAATTGATCAAACAAATCTTATTTCTGGGGAAGTGGGTATCGGTTTTAATAGTCATTTTATTTAGTTTCCTACAATCTATAGATAATCTTAGTGTACCATCTTTCTTTCTCACAAACAAGACAGGTGCTCCCCAGGGAGACACACTTGGTCAAATGTAACTTTTATCAATTAGTTCATGTAATTGTGATTTTAGTTTTGTGAGTTTGATTATGTTCATTCGATGGACATTTCAATGCTAGTACTTCTCTAGGTATCAGATCGATTGTGAAGTCTATGTCCCTTTTTGGAGGAAGTCTAGGGACTTCTTCTGGAGCGATATCTTTAAACTCCTTTAAAACATGTATGTCTTCTAGTTTAGGTTTCATATCATTTTCCTTATCATTCATTATATACACTGCAGATACTTTACATCCTTTTCTTACTAATCTATTCATTTGCAGAGAAGATATTTATCTAATGATTACCTTCTTTGGAATTCCTTTCACTTTTATATTATTTTCATTATTATGAATACATGTAAATGTTTTATCAAAATAGTTTATCAAAACTATATGTTGCTCAAGACAATCCATTCCAATTAAAAGATCATAAGATCCTAAAGGAAATATATTTACATTCACATGTGTGATAAAATCATTCAACATTATCTTACAATTTCTAGCAATACTAGTAACCTTTCTTTTTGTACCTATGGCTAACTGTACTACCCACAACTTATCAAAATTTTTAGGTACCAAATTGCATAAATCAAATACTCTAGGTGAAATATAGATATGGCTTGTGCCTGGATCAATTAATATAGAAATGGGTCGATTGTTTAACATACCTTCAATTTCGACCATGGAAGTCTAGTGGTATCCTTGCTGATTTTCCAATGCAGTGCAGATTTTGGGCATGCTCCCGACCATGTCCCCAAATATAAATACTTCCTGGATATAATGAATATTAAAAATTTTTTTCCTTGTTGGACGGTATTTAAAGTAGTGTTTCTCTCCACACTCCCAACATTTTAATATTTATTTTTTTGCTCAGTTTTTATATGATTATTTTCCATATTTTTATCTTACTTATTATGTTTTCTTTTAGAATCAAAATTAATTGGACTTTGATTTTTCCAAGCTGTTATACTTTCTCTTTTATTGTTTTTTTGTTCATAATAGAAGTTGGCATTCCTCATCGCTTCCTTTAGTGTCTTTGGCTTTTCATATTCAATGTGTTCTTTAAACATGAGGGCCAGGAAGCTAAGGAACAGTTCTAGCTTGGGTTTCTCATCAATTATGTACGGGAAATAGTAGATTAATCTTAAGAACTTACTACAAAGCTCTTTCATTGGCATGGACCCTAACCTTAGTTCATAAAACTCCTTGTCTTTTTCTTCATAATATTGTTCAGATAAATATTTTCTTTAAAAAAAAAAATTTAAAGTTTTCCAGGTTACATAGGTCTTTATTTTATACCTTTAACTTTATTTATCTCTTGACACCATATATCTGCCTTTTCGGTCAGATTATAAATGGCCATTTTTGCTTTCAACTAATTTGACTAATTATATATCTGGAAGTGTTTTTTTTCCTATTGGACAACTAGGACTCTTCCTCCTTGTCTTGGTCGATTTCCCCATTAAAAATGGGTGGTTTAATTTTCTTTAACTCCCCATATATTTCCTCATAGGGTATGTACTTTTTATTTTGTTTATTTTCGTCACTACTTTTGCTTCACTCTTGATTTTTTTTGTGATATTTAACTCATTCTTCACTTCAACTGTTAGGGTTATGGTTGGAAAATTCCAACTTCCTACCCTTACGTTTATTGTACGGGGAAGTTTTAGGAAGTTCCTGTTCAAAATTCTTATTTTTATCTTTTTCTTCATTATGTATTTTTTCTAAAAATATAGTGTTCAGTTCTTCTTGATCCTTCATAATTCACTCCTTAACTTCTTAACCTTTCTTAATTCAAACCTTAGTTCATCCACAATCATTTCTAATTCATATTTATTGTCCGTAATTTCATTTAGATTTACCCAAAACTCTCCATCCCTTATATTACCCTCTTTATTATTTAAAGGTTGTTCAGGGTGAGGTTCCTCTTCTACAGACATTCCTTCATCTACCATATTTCTTGCAAAATATATTTGTACTTTTGTTTATTGTGTATAAGAGAATTTTCAAGATAGAATAAACATGAGATAGTTTGTTTTTATCTATAGTAGTAGTGTATCGAGACTATTTAGGCCTAGTGCTAAAACCATGCTCCGATACCATATGTAACAAACCTCAAATTTCAAACATAAAAAAATATATATAACCATATATCTTCACACATATTAATAAAATACTTAACTGTTATGAGAAAATACATACAAAAAGAAACCCTGGCCATATGGAATGATCCTAATTTTCTTAACCTTAGAAACCACAAAGCCACGTACCCATACACTGAGTATCATGCAAAATAAATTAAAACTTCTCTTTTCTATCTATTTCAATGCAATAGTGAATCATGTTCATCCTTGTACATCCATTCTCAGGATTAGAGACCATTGTAAAAGTCGTTCTGCCATCGACAAATCCACTTTGCAACTAGAAAAGTAATTTCCACACTGAATTGAATTTTCTTCCTTCGGCCTTCTGCTATGGAACTCAAAAATCAGAAAACCAAAAAATTGATAGCTTCATTTCATCACTTTGTAGGCTTACGCATTCCACATACGATTTCTACACCGTTGATCCTTGCAAAATCAACCTTGACTATTGATCTTGATTTTATGCGGAAATTGGATCTCAGAAACTCCAAGTTTCGTTAACTTAATTCTTTTATTTCGGTGTTTTGGATCCTTCCTTTCTGCTGTGGAACTTAGAAATTGAAAAATCAACATTCTACCTTGTCTTTTTTCCTATTTTTTCCTTTCGCAACTTCTATAAATTGTTAATCTTTTTTGCGGATTTAATCCTGATTGTTGATCTGATTTATTTTATGGATTTAACAATGAAACCTCCACAACTATTATCAACCATTAATCTTCTTTGCAGATACAATATCGACAATTGATCTACTTCTGTGTCGATACAATGTCGACCACTGATCTAATTCTTTGCAGATACAATCTCGAGCATTGATCTACTTCTATGTAGATTCCACAATGAAACCTCCATGACTATCATGAGTTGTTGATCTTATTTGGGGATGCAAAGTTAGACGTTGATCTACTATTTTTATGGATCAACGTTTAACCTTACTGATTGAGGAAAGAGGGTTTCCTTTCAATTTTTTGGAACTAATCTTCTGCAAAATTCATCTACCAAAAATTATGTGAACCGTTGATCTTGTTGCGGATTAGATCTGGACCGTTGATATTCTAATTTTATGGATAAACATTTAACTTTGAGGATCAATATTTAACACTGTGGATTCAACTGGTTCCTGGTTTGATTTGGCGTTTTGAGTTACTGTAATTTAAACGGGTCTAAATATGAACTTGATGCTTAACCCTTCTTTTATTTCATCTTTCATGTTCATAATTTTAACAGTCAAGCCCTAATTATGATAAGTCGATTGGGGATTTAGAAAACAAATTTCTTACGGTTTCCTTTGTGTAAGAAAACATAATTTTCATCTGCGACATAAGAATAATACAGATCTATGTTATAACATCACAAATTCAGTCCACATTCCAATAGACAATGCCCAGTTAAATGTAGGAATACACAGTACAATTTTAAAAAGAAACATAGGATTCAATCCATTATATACAGAATCATGAATTCTAAATTCTTCAAGCATTAGATTCAAAACTATATCAACAACAACCAGTTCTACCAACTTATGCTCATAACGTGTTATTAATCACTGTAGTAATAACATTGTACATATCTAATATACTTCAGAGAAACATGGATATTTGTTCTACAGAAATGCATAATTCTACTACCTGGAGATGTAACTATACATAAAAATTTCACATACGTATCTTCCTGTAACTAGAATTAGTCATAAGAAAAACAGAGTAGGAACCTAGAACCAATGCTAGGAAAACAAAAGTGGAGAATATTTTCCTCCCAACTGACTCCCAGAGCAGCAAAATTACTTGCTCCAAAACCCACAAGCCTATTCGCTGAACCGCAAGAGAAAAATAACTTAACACGCCATCTCTTGCATTATACAGATTTTAATCTCCATTAAATTCTAGCATCCTATTGCTGATGGACATACTATTAAATAGTATTTTTCCTAGGACTTGGTGATTTATGATCCTCTTTCTCTTTAGCACTCAACTAGGAGTGCATATCTGATTCAGTGGGAATGATTCCTCCTGCATCTTGAGTTCTCACTCAGTGGTATTTTCCACTAGTCATTTTCTTCTTATTGGTCAACAGTCACTCTTCAATGGCTATATTTACTTTTTTTCCCCTTCAGCATATTTTATCAAATAGGGAATTCTTTATTACAAGATGATTTATTCTTGAATTTCTTGTCAAAGAATAATAAAATAATAACAAAGGTATTTTCCAACAGAATAACAATTATTAATTCATTCGATATTACAAGAACTTCTTTATCAAAGTCGATGGAATGGTTAGAGTAGAGAGGGAATATGATTTCACTAACTTACCTCATGCTATTGGGAACCTTAATAGATTTGTTTAAGAGGAATCAAATCCCTAAAGGCTTCATTTCAATAAATCTCATAAGAAACAAATGAGTATTCGGAACAAATTGCATCAACAAATAGTAGAGGAAGGTGATGTATTGTCACAATATGATTCAATATCCATAGATAATAAAATTATATAATCTCTCAAGATAGGATTGGAGGATGCATAATGAATTTTACTTAGTCTTGGCATGCAACCAGAAAGACACACAATAGATTCTTGGTGGTTTAAACCATGGAAGAGGATCACAATGATCCAACATTCGAAGGTGTGGATGAATTAGTTGATAATTCTCCACTAGGTCACTCCACATCTATATTCCAATATTTGTATTTTATGGTACTCAATGATAGTGAATTGCAAACGATGGAAATTGAGTTGAGGCACAAGTTGGAGGGAATTTTAGATTTCATTGATGAAAATGTAAACATAACTACAAAATTTGTGGTGGGTCTTGATGGAAAGGAAATGTACAAATATTATTTGGTTAGTGAATTGAATGGAAATATGACATTATTGAAATATACATTGACTAAAGTGAGGAATGAAGTATACTTCAAGCAAGATGAGACATCCCTCAAAAACGGTGTTGAAATTGGTTTTGGAATTGGTTCATATTGTGTGGTGTTGTTTGAGAGAGAGTCTATAGTTGTAGATGAACGTACTAGAAGAAAAGGTGTATCTCGAAGTACAAAGAATGACATTTCTTACAAGACTTGTCACTTGGTACATTGGAAGAGTTAAAATAATAAGAAATAAGGATGGTAATAGGGTGTTTGATTACCATAATGACATTGATCTATTAGATAGGCCTAAAGGTACAATAGAATAAAGGGGAAACACATGTACAAGTATGACTTGACATATAATATATTCATGCAACTTGAATATGTTATAAAAATGAAAAACCTATCATACAATATCAAGAATGACACATACAAGTTAGAAGAAATAAACCACAAAATTTATGAGGATTTCATTAAAAATTTAAATAGGGTAAAGTTTTCAAAACATTCTATGTTCTCTTAGATTTTATACTACTATATTATAACTTATTTGTAAAGAATTATTTTTTGTATTATCGTTGGTTTGTTTGTATCAATTTCATACTTTTTTTATAATCATTGGTTTTAGGTGCGGTGAATGGCTCATATGGTGAATAGTTGGGATAACTCAATGTGAAGTTATTGATCGTCAATTATTTCTTTATGCTTTATTGAAGCATGGTTCTTGAGGGTTCTTGAACTTTTGTTGGAAATTCTCATTAAATATTTTAGCATTGACTATATATGATGCTTCATGCTTCATGTTGTTTATGTTATTTGTGTACATGATATTCAATGTATCAGAATTAAGAATTGATTTGTTGCCCAATTTTTGTGTTGTAAATGTTTAAGTATTGTTTTAATGGGTTTCAAATATGTGTTATTATAGTGGTAGAAATGATATATAAAGTGTGTTGTATTAATTCAAGCAATGAGCAAACTTGTGACCAATTTAACTAGAGGATCAGTTCATTCACCTTTAGAGTCAATTTCTTTTGAACTGTTACACCACTGAGGTTGGATGTACCTACTTTTCAATACACTTGAGTTTGGATAGTAGGTAAATGATAGTAGTCTAATGTAGAGCCTTATTTCATATAAAAGCCAGAGCATATCCACTCTGGCTATTACTACACTGCTGAAAACAGGGAATGAGTTGAGTATGGATCCTTTGATGAAGAAAATCACAAATTTTATGTGAGATATATCATATGAGTTCAATATTGTTGTTTTCTAAGCAATTCTATCTCTGTGTTTAAAGTTCCCATAGAAGCATCGAACACTAAGTAATTGGAATAATTTTTGTTATTTTATTTAAATGTGTCATCTTTGCTCTCTTTCCTTTGGAGGAGAGTTGATAACTATCTTGTCTGTCTAATGATTTTGTAGAATTCACTTTCTAAGTAATATACTTAGAGAATATGGAGGATTTGGATATAAGAAATCTCTTACAGGCTCTATTTTTATTCTCATAGGAGATATCTTAGAGGAAAAGAAAGTGTCTTGTCTCATCTTTGAGAATTCATTGAAGATTGTGCATTTACATATATTTAAACAAAGTTAAGATTTATTTAATTCATAAAATACTAGCATTATTTCATCAATTTTATTCATTCATTTCCATTTTTTATATTGTAGCATTATATTCCTCCAACTGATAATAGAGATAGTGTTCTTTTCTTCTCCCTAATCTCAATATATCAATAGACCATATTGGCATGACAAATAAATATGTTGAACTGGTAAGAAGTGCAAAATATTTTAACTTCAGAGAAGGAGCTGAATTTATAGAAATATCATGGAGAGAAATATTGAATTTGTAGTCCATTTATGGCTGTGTTTTGCACAGGTCAAATATAATCCAATATATAAGGCATCGATTATTTCTATTTATGGACCCACTTGACTTATAGCATTAGATAATTGTGTGGATATTATTGATAAGGTAATTATATTGCACATTATTCATTTTCTTGGTAGTGAAGGACCAAAGACTGCAGAATCTAACAAGTATATTTGTTATATTTATAATCGAGTTATTCTTGAAAATGAAAGAGTTAAAGAAAGTATTGTGATTCATGAGTTCAAAACATTTAAATGTTAACTATGGATACTTAGGGTGACAAGTGTGACTCAAATAGAGTAATTTAACAGGATGATGTTTTAATCTAAATTTAATATCTAAAACCTATAAATGCTTTGGACTCCATCTCATTCATTTTCCTTAGTTTTAAGCTACAACACAAGCTATACAATCATTGTATTTGGGGATTTTTGTCAAGTGTGTTGGTAAAAAAAACAATTCTTCAATATTGACTAAGTGATACATCAAATTGTGCAAAATCACATTATCGTCGTCAAACCATTGTAATATTATGACATTTGACTTTGGTTATATTGGGCATGAGCCCCAATCCACATGATTTACTGTAATGCCACGTTTATGTCTATACATTGGGCGTATGCCCCACTACACATGAGTTATGTTGGTTATATAGATATACTAGGCATAAGAACCAATGCACATGTTTTATTGTTTTGTTCCATGATTATATATTGGGCATAGGCCATGTTGGATAAGGACTATTGTTTTTGTATTTGGCATAGGCCCTGATTTACTTGATTTATGTATTATGTGATAGGGCACAAGGCCTAATATACTGAGATTATCATTTTGTGAGGTATTGTGCATAAGAGTGATTACATGATGGATTTCTATGTTGTGTTGGGAATAATCCTTGGATAACCTAGGTTATGAGTCTATGTGTTAAGTTTAAGCTCTGGAGCACATAGGTAACCCCAAAAAGTGAAGGATAAAAGTGTTGGCAATAACCCTGGAGCACATGGGTTATGAGACTATGTGTTGAGCGTAAGATCTGGAGCACATAGGTAACCCCAACAAGTAAAGGATGAAGCATTGGGCATAATCCCTGGAGCACTCCAACATGATGTTAAGAATAAGCTCTGGAGCATTAAATATTTGGCCATTTTATCCCTAGGTGTACTGTACAAATGCATCCTAGTACTAGTGTTGAGTGAAAGGATGTGGAATTTCACTAGTGTAACTCTTGTTTAATAGTGTTGAGCATAATCTCTGAAAATCTCTTGGGGTTAATTTAATTAAGGGTGTTGAGTTGGAAATAATATGAATATCACCAACCTTCATCATACTTATTTAAGTTGATTAATTGAAACCACAATCTATTTCTCATGAAGGACTGGAAGATAAGAGGTAATCCAACATGCAAGGAAATCTAGGGATACCTATCCTAGTTGACTGTCCAAACCCCACATGAGGCCTTGTTAAAAGAATTAGCATAAACTAAGAAATGACCAAATAAACAATTATGTTATTTAATGCATGGATAATAATAGATGATTAAATTGAATAAGTAAATATATATATATATATATATATATATATATATATATATATATAACAAGTTATTTTAATAAATATAGATAAAATATCTAAGTGAAGTCTACATACGCTTATGAGAATAGTATATGTGTGTGTGTCTATGAGAGAGAGAGAGAGAGAGAGAGAGAGAGAGAGAGGGGGAAAAGAAATAAAGATAACATAATTACTAAGTAAAAGTCTATGAATATATTATATTATAAACTAAATTTATAAATAAGATACTTTTATAAACTCTAGTTGTAGAAATAACATATCAATTCTATGAGCAATGCTGCTAAGAAGAAGCACAGGAAATAGATCTTGCTACTAAGAATTCTCACAAGCATACACAGGAAAAATAGAGAGAATAAAAGAGATTGAATCACATGAATGAAGAGATGAATATTGGTGTGTATCCTTCCATTGAATAATGATGATTAATAGTATACATAAATAGTACATAACTCATAGGAAAATCGATTTGTATGGAGACAACTCATAAAGGTAAAAAAGGATGACTTACCAAAATATAGCAAACCCCCATATGTGGCTAAAGCACTTCCCAAATCTATCAAGGACCTCACGAGTTGGAAAAATCATGAGTGATTTTTCAAGGAGATGGAAAAAACATGCTAATCCTAGAAAATGGAGGAAAATTCATGAAGGATGGGTTGGAAACAAAAGCACCCAGTTTCCTAGTTTGACTAGCTTTACCTTATCTAAAGAAAACCAGAAAAGGCAAAAAAAACAGAATAAAGCAGAATCTGCTGTAAAGTGGTATAAAAATTATGGATGTTAAAAAGGTGGTCAATATCAACCTATAATTATAAATAAATCATTCCTATGATATAGATGGAATGCATTGACTTTAAGGTGCAACTGGATGCTAACTAATTAAGCTAGTGGGTGAATAATTAATCAAATAATGATTAATTATTTTATCCTAAGTTAGAGTGGGCTTAATATATTCCAGTACCCCATATAACTATGAATTTATGAATGTATGAAAAAAAATATGGATGCATATAGGGCCTACAAACAAGGCTATGGTGACCCTTTAACAATTATTATGTCTATAAAAGTGAGGAAAGAGGCAAAACCACATGGGGAAAATCCTCCCTCAAGATAGGAAAATGCACAAAATTTGAAATATGTCTTCAACATATCTTCATACTCAATTTAATCAGCTGAATGAACTGCTTCTGGATGAATGACTTGCTGAATAAATCATGAACTCCATGATCATGCGCTAGAGTGTAGAACCTGCAAGAAGGAAGGGGAGAGACTCCTTGTATCTCATCAACTGATGAAGTAGGATCATTATCTGAATGCTTATTTATGCTGTAAAACTATGATATACAAACATAATATGAAATGGAAAAGAGATTTGTGGATACTCCTTTCCAAAGAGTACAAAAATTAAGTCAATTTATTTCACACCCAATTCCCTGAATAGCTGCAAAATTGCGATGTGAATCACATGTCAATATTCCAATATGATGTATCACCTTTCCAGCTCTGATATGGGGCTGATAAAACTATGATATATCAGAAATGTTATCATATGGAATAGCAAGGACAAAGTCTTCAATGGCTCCATGAGGATATAGGGATAGAATAGGAAAATTATGAGCAACTGGGGAAAACAGATAGGTGTAAAAATATGAATGATGGATGGGCATAAGATCTGAACCGTAAGTGTTTAGAACAGATCCAAAAATGTTTAATATAAGTCCAAATATGACAAATATCATGTATAACCAGCCACTGAAAGATAGAAAATACTTTAAACCATGTAAGATAGACATCACTGCATAAGAAACCAATGAGGAATCAACTAGTGAACTTGGGGTTTGTATAGTCTTAGGATTATTCGGAGATATGGTAGATGATATGGATGGTAATATGATATGTGTATAAACCTAAAAATATGATTCTAAATCAGAATCCAAAAAATCACATATAAGCATATCAATAGACTCATGGGAATACACTGGTAATGAATCCTCTCTATGAAAAAAGCAAAGAATGAGATATTCACAATATTCAAGAAGGTTCTCATTATTGATGCCAAGAACAAAGGAGGAGATTCTGAATCACATGAGGTCAAGTAAGTTAAGTGGTATGACACAAATAAGGCTTGATTTGTCTAAGAAAACATCTTGGAAATCACTTGTTTGTGCACCATTAATGAGAGAGGTATGCGCAAAGTGTGAAGGATCTAGCACATAGATCTCAAAATATAACATAGGAGATTTAGAGAACAATGAATGGGTTATAAGATCATCATCAATATCAATATCATCTTCATATGTTACTTCATTTTCACCAATAGTATCAGAAGAATAAAAATCACCTTCAAGAGACACAGATAAAGATGGTTGTTCAATATTTGCTTCTTGAGTGAAGGAGGAAGCATTCACATCAAAGAAGGCAGCAACAACATGAAATATATGAGAAAATTATTCATAATGATTAACTTCATCAGAGAATGTAGAGGCCAAGAAATCTTGAGAGAGAGAACAATAGGATATGTTGGGTTCGTTTCATGCTTCATCTTCTATTTCTTGCAAACCAAAAGCTTTGTCCAAATTAATCCAAAGCTCAAATGGAAATTCCGCAGAATCTATGAGATGATATATATTTGGAGACATTACCAAACACATAATTCCATAAGATCTAGCACAATTATTTATCCAATCAATCTTCTCTTCATAAGACTCAGGTTCACTCAATGCACCAATGGAGACATCAAAGAGACATTGCCTCTTCAAGTATGCACTCATCTTTGGCTTCCAATAAGCATAGTTGAAACGAGATAGTAGAGGAAATTTTGAATACTTATTGAAGTTGTTGATATGTGTAATATCCCAAATACCGATATTCTCTAATTTTCTATGATAGTTCCGACTCACAAGCTCAGTCTCATACAAATTTTCAAAATAAATGTGCATGCAAAGCTGCCATGCAAAAACACCCTAAAATATAGTTGAATTAGGGTTAAGGTTTTGCAGAGAGAAATTAACACTTACCACTAATATTTTGGATTATACTGAATCCAGAGATAGATACATGCATAAGGATATGGATGGGTGGTTTAATAATTCTCTTTCCCTCCGGTGTTACCGTCTCGTAGTACCGTAAACACCCTCCAGATTGAAGGTGACGTTTTTGTAGGAGGAGAGATCCGTCTGAATTGAAATTTTTTGATCTTGTCCATCTTCTGATTCCAGAGAGATGTCCTGGCACATGCGGAGGTTTGGATGCCTCTAATTTCCCTTGCAGATTGATTAGTAGTTCTGTTGTTCACACCCCCAACCAATCTGTTTAGCTGATAGCTACTCCATGTGAGCAAACAGATGGCTGATAATCACTGCATACTGTAGGATATACCTGCTGAGAAAGAGGAAGCTGACGTGTAGAGGAAAGACTGGGTCTTTTGTTCCCAGTGAGTCCTTCTATGTTTTCCCTGCTACTTCCAACTGCAAACATGGATCTACTAATAACCCTTCAGAATGTTTTGGATCTCTAAATACTGTAGTATATGATGGATGCAATGGATAAACCTGGATGATCTATCCCAATAAGAGACTAGGGTAGATATCTCACTGCCGAACCCTCGCTAGCTGAAGACACCGTCTCCAACACCAACTGTCGTGACTGCATGCTATGCTACTGCTAGAAACTCCAACTCAATCAACAATAACAATAGATATCTCCTTTAGTCCCATAAATATTCTTAAATAGATCCTTATGCACTTTTAGGGTTTGCATGTCACTTTTAGGGTTTTCATGCCACTTTTAGGGCTTATGCTCATTTTTACATGATGCAATTCTAAATTCAAGTTGACTTTAATATGAATGAAATAAGGCCTGCATGCTCCGCATGATTTATGATAATAACTTTGATGGCCCTCTTTACTATACTGATGACTGAATAATCTTCCTAATGTGCTCCCGGTATTAAAGGTCCTTGGTAAATCCCTATTGATAGAAAATGAAACATTACAATAAACCCTAGGAGATACTCTCTACAACCTGCAAAACAAACTAGGAGAAAATCTTGTAAGCTAGACAAGCTCTTCTTCAGAGAGGTATAGGAGACTAGAAGCGCTCCTCAACTTTGTAGAACTTGATCAACCTTGCTGCTCTAATACCATATAGAAATAATAGATCAATTCTATGAGAAATTATTCTAAGAAGAAGCATAGGAAATAGATCTTGCTACTAATAATTATCACAAGCATACATAGGAAAAATAGAGAGAAGAAAAGAGACTGAATCACATGAATGAAGAGATGAATATTGGTGTGTATCCTTCCATTGAATAATGATGAATAATAGTGTACATAAATAGTACATCTCTAATAGGAAAATCGAGTTGTATGGAGACAAATCATAAAGCTCAAAAAGGCCGACTTACCAAAATATAGCAAACCCCCATAGGTGGCTAAAGCACTTCCGAAATCTATCGAGGACCTCATGAGTTGGAAAAAGCATGAGTGAGTTGTCAAGGAGATGGAAAAAACATGCTAATACTAGAAAATGGAGGAAAATTCATGAAGGATGGGTTGGAAACAAAAGCACCCAGTTTCCTAGTTGGACTAGCTTTACCTTATCCACATAAAATAAGAAAAAGTAGAATAAAGAAGAATATGTTGTAAAGTGTTGTATAGTAATTTTGGATAGCCAAAAGGTGGTCAATATCAACCCAGAATTATAAATAAATCATTCCAATGATATAGATGGAATGTATTGAATTTAAGGTGCAAGTGGATGCCAACTAATTAAGCTAGTGGGTGAATAATTAATCAAATAATTATTAATTATTTTATCCTAAGTTATGAGTGGGTTTAATATATTCCAATAATAGTATGAACTAGTAGAAAGTTCCTAGTTATAAAAAATCAATGTATATTACATAAAAATCAAGCTAAGAATTATTTTCAAGAAAATATTAAAAACTTGATTTAACTAAAGTTAATCAACTTTCCCTTTTCCAAAGAATATATATAAGAGAAAAATCCAGTAGAATATGTTAGGATTTTATCATTATTCTAGATGGGAATGGAGAGAATTTCCAAAACCCAACACTTAAATAATACAGAGCCTAAATTCCAAATACCAAGAGCCTTATCCTTAGGATTTATAGTTTTCTCTTACATGTTGGATCCAACTCGGGGGGATCCGATTAAGAACCAAGAATTATTCTGGATCAAGGTTGGGAGGAACCTGGCAGATCTTAATTTATCTGGTTACCATTCCATAGGTCAGAAACATAGTATTTCCTATTAATTTTTTGTTGAAGTGTGCAGGGTGACAGAGCTATTACAAGCTACACAACTGCAAGTAAGAGGTTTACCCTATATCAGATTTTATTTATTTTTTTAAATTATGTTTACATGCTGAGATTACAATTATAAGGTTTTGTATTGAAAGCTATAAATCATCCTTCATAAACCTGAGTAAATGTTTTAAATGTTTTATGGTTTAGTATAAAATCTAGGATTAATCTCTTATAAGGATTATGCTAAATTAGAGTATAGAAAATAATATAGGATTAAGTTCTTATAATTTTTATGATAAATATTTTCTAAACAACTTGAAATAGGATTGAATCCACGCATAGAAATCCTAAATCCTAGAAATAACATCAAATAACTATTTAATATTTTTAACGAAGATGAGAGAGTTATTTTCCAAGTAAAGTATTCGCTCTAGGAAAGAAAAGCTCATGGTAGAGCTCTGTTTACAAATCTAGATGATAAAGTCAGCACTTGAACAAATCATCACGTAGTGTTTAAACCTAGAATAAATGCTTAGTATATTATTATAGAACATCCATGAAGGGTTACAAGTAATGAAAGTGTTTAAAACAAAATAAAAATAAAAATATACATGCCAAGGATAATACAGAGTAAAGAACCACAAACCGATTGAAAACCCGATTGGATTTTTCCAAATCTACGCTATCAGTGTGTCCAAAGTTTCAACATTATTCCTAAAACACTACAAATAGGACTGGATGGAGGTCATAGAGACATATATTTAGAAATATATTGAATAAATAAACTATCAATTAAAGAAACATTTTATAGGGTAATAATAAAACAAAGCAGTGAGCCACGGTTCAAATCCCTTGGAGCCCAAGTATACAATTATCAATGTTTTCTAGAACTGCAAATATAACCCATAAACTATGCATATCATTGGATGGAAGCTTGTTTAAACCATCAAAAATAAATAAATAAAATTATATAGCCATCTATATAAGTGAACTAAGGTATCAGGATAACCAACCATGGAATCCCATAAGAACCACAACCGTTGGCCACGTTTGAAGCGTTGGATTGACAAGGCATTAATGCAACATCTAAAGAATAAATAGGAAAAAATATTTGTGTCTTTTTCTCGTGGTTCCATAGAGATGTTGTCAACCATCCTTTTCCAATAATAGCCACGCATCCCGTGTTGGATTATAATTCATTAACGCAATGTTAAATAACAAAGCTAGGGATTTTCCTGTGCTCCTATAGTGAAGAGAAATAAACACAAGATATCCCAATCCAACAGTAATTACAAATAGTGCCATTGCTGGAAATGGCACTATTAATGCCACACATCACCACCATAATGATAATACAAATTTCCAAATAAATTTGAAACAATAGATTTGAGATAAATAGTTCCTGTAAAACCAAATCAACTACTTTTTCCGAAACATTTTTTTAAAACATCGAGTAAATCCTTTAAAATTTAATTCATTCATCCAGAACATCTTACATTCAAAAACTTGAAAACGCAGAGTGTATCAGTTCATAAAATACCTTAAACTCAACTATCAAAATGTAAACCAATACAGAGTATATAAATAGAACACCGTTATAACCTGGTATTTCAAGAATTAGGGTTTTATTTAGGTAGTCATTCACCCACGATCAATATTAGACTACAAGTTCAACCAACGCTTTAAGAGGCTCACAAGTACATTAAAACATGGTAAAATCTAAATGGAAATCCATTAAAACCACAAACAACGCATTCCCCAAATCCTTTAAAAACCTAGAACGACCTACCAGAGGCTAAGGACCCTGCGCATGGGTTTACCAAGTCTGAGCTTGATGATATTCCTTTTTCCCTCAGTCACAAGTTTGTTCCAATGCTAAAACTGCCATGAAATCAGTCCAAATATCAGATCATTCTTTAGATAAAGTGTAAAAGAAATTAGATTTAAAGAAATCTTCATGGGGGAAGCATATACCTGAGAAACGATGATGTATCTGTAACCCTCAAACCTATTGTCCATGATTTTCCAATGAAACCACTGAGCATGGATATCACTCACCTTTTCCATCTTAGCATGTGAAATAGGGTTTAAAAATCATAGAAAATCACATATGTGACTGATCGAGCATGGGAGGTGACCACGATCCCTCCACTTGTACTTCATCAAAGGATTCAAGCACTTCCACTATGTTGTAAATATTTACCCACTCCATATAGTTTCAATTTCTTCATTTCATATTTATGTTTTTGTTCTAGGCATACATCCCTTAGTTTTCAAGTTTGAATACCTATTTCTTATTCGATTGACTCTGTTACACAATACACCAGGCATAGGGTTGGTTTCATAGGACCTTCAAGAAATGAATTTTCCATGCATTAGTTCGTAACGAACTAAGTAAGCCCAAGTCATAGGAGTCCTTCATAACTTTTTGATTGAGTCATATGTAAATCCCTCTATTCTTTTTCCTTTAGAATAAGAGGTTAGTTAGCCATGACATTTCACTAAGAAAAACTAAGCTATGTATTAAATCATCAATTAGAAACAAGTAGGAAGTAAGTAGACACTGAATTGCACCTGAAACATTATTACACAGTCAAATAGCATAGAATACAAGAAACATCAACATAAAAATAAATGAAAATAAGTATCACTGTAAATAGAATAACATGTATTAACATATGAGTTAAATCCATAACATGAATACAAGTATATTTCCCAACTAGTTTATACAATGATGAAGTAATTTTAGATGAATCTTAAATCCCAATTGTTTCACTGACCTTACAATTTTTTTTTACACTTAAGGGACATTACAACCATCCAAATTTGCATAAATTAAAATCAAATGATAAAAATACATACTTTTCATTTTGAAATTATGATTGTTACTCTATCATTATTTTTACACCATATTTTTTATTTTCTAGAAATGTTAAGTTGGACACATTTTAAAGGAATTGGAAAATGTTCTCTTAGTGCAAGGAGCTAGGATGCTAGCCAAAAAAAATTTAATGTGACCAAGGGTAGAAACAAAAAACACTAGCGAATAGTATGTGTTGGGTATGCACATGATCATGGTAACCAGATGTGATGTCAAGGACTAGGAGAATGCATACGAACAACATATATCTGATTGGGATTGGATCGACAGAAGAAAGGTGATCTAGACCACAGAGTAGCATGGGAAATAAAAGGATGAAGTGGTATCGGATTATAAACAACTCTCGATGTGGTGCAATGTGATGAAATTCGATGGGAAAAGTGGTAAGCAAAAAAGCATTGTCTGGAGCCTCTGAAACCGGTCTTTTGAAACTTAATATAAAGGCTCATTAGATAAGTTAAGAGGGATATTTTTTTGTGGCACAAGAAGAAAGGTAGATAATAGGACAACATGTGAATTTGCGCTCCAGGTTTTGGTCCAAAGGTCAACTCTAAGATTCACAATTCACCAATTGGATTTAGTACCTTGTTATTCACTGATTTTACTATTATGGAAGGGTTTAATTTTGTAGAAATGTTAAGTTATGTTAAGGGGTTCCATATTTTTCATTTTGTATAAATGTTAAGTTAAAGGATACGTTTGACACATTTTAAAGGAATTGGAAATATATTGAGGTGTACGTGATTAAGGTTAGAGATTTCTCTTTGCCAGGCCTGGAATTTCAAATTCCCCTGGCCTGTGAAATGGAAATATGTTGATGGTTTGGTATTTTCATTGCTTGTCACTTTATGTTATTAAAAATTCATAGAGTGTCAATATTTCATATCAAATTTACTTAATATTTTTTCTATATATTTTTTTAAATGTCATATTAAAAATCATCACCACAATTGCTAAACTCAAGTGATTTGGATTAGGTATTTGGGAATAGAAATATACAGATCTTCCTAATTGAATAGGAAGGGAGAGACCTATATTCTAGCTATCATCTAAAAATATAAAATAAATATATCCATTTCTCATTTTATCTAAGGAAAGAGACCCTCGAAAATCTATAGTTTATTGATCCTTCTGCAAAATAAAATAGGCCAAGATACAAATTACCGTAATTATACCTTAAATTGATATTTAATTTAAAAAAATGAAATAAAATACACCTTCAAACATTTTAAAATAACAAAAAATATTAAAATTAAAAAAAACTTCACTCTATAGAAAAATCCTTGGAAAAAATCGTAAAGAATCATTGCATGACCAAAGTGAAGGGTTGCAGATGAAACCCATTCACCCTCCTTTATTGTACAGTATCCTTGTGGAAATCGAATTGATCTTTTTTATGCTCCCAAAAGCTCACAATCCTGTTGAATCCTTTTTTTCCCATACTCAAATGTGTTTCTAGTTGGATGAGATTTTGTAGATGGAGAAGAATGAGACAATTATACCAACCAATAAGAATAATTTATTGAATTATATTTAAAAATTTACATTATTAACATATATTTAAAAATCACAATGCCTAAATTTATTAAAAGTATTACTCTTGAAGTCAACCATATATTACTTCACTTCGTTGTTTAAATACTTTTAGGATTGGAAATGGGTATGCTCCTTCTTGGTTCCCAAAATGAAGTAACAAAACTAGGATGTTCCCATTTTCCAATATTGAGAGCAATGAATTCACATGTTGCAAGGTGGATTCATGGAATTTGACCTCTATGAGCACTGGGAAACCAAGGGTGATAATAAATGAGTTAACCTGCTCATTTATCCTAGAGAGTTCAAAGAATGTGTACTCTAGCTATCATGCTTCCACATAATGTGTCTGATTTAATGAGCATGACCTATAAATCATTTTCCAAAACCAAATTAACCACCAAGTTACCAAATTAGAACTCAACCAAAGGGTACTAGTAATTATGAGGGTAAATAAACTCAATGAACATCAAATCTACATGTTTCAATTTTTCATACCTATCAAGGTTGACATGCACTGTATTCACGTGGTCATGGGATCAATATATGATGTCGAGGATCGGGATGGCATGACCAAATGATAAATATGTGGTCGGGATAAGATCAATGGTTGGTAGGTGATCTAGACCATGAAATAGCGTGAGAGATAGAGGACATAAGAGGTAGCATATTATAAACCACCTTCCATGCAATGTGATGTTGTGAGATACGCTAGGGAAAATGGTAAAGGGAAAACCACCTTCCACGGCTTCAGAAACCGGTCCCATTACCTAATATAAATATCATTGGTCACTATGTAAAGGCTTATTTTGTCATGACATTGAGGAAAAATTGATGGCATTGACAACACACGGGTATCCTGTTCAGGATGTTGTCCAAAGGTCAACCATATGGTTTCACCACCTAACAGGTAGTTATAACATGTGATTTCTTACTGAGTTTGTGTTATGGAAGAAGATTCAATTTTAGTTTCCCTTGGAAAGTTCTTGAATAGAAAAGAGGAAGTGATAGTTTATAGAAAAGGGAATGTATTCGACCCAGTTCTCTCTATGTGAAGCATTTCTTAGTACAAAGAAAAATTATGGAGTTTTAAATCACAAGGAAGAGATGTTTTGAATGTGTGGAATTATTTTATGTATTATCTCTCTGTCAAGAAAACCTTGTATTACCTAGAATTTTTAGAGAAGTGTGTAAATAATTATTCTCCCTATGAGATATTAATTATGGACAAAAACCCTACCAGGATCCTTTGTCAGGTTAATCAAAAATTTATCCGCGATGTTTAGAATGTGCCTGATATTTTTCCTGTAAACACTGAATCCCTTAGTGAAGAAACCATGGTCCAAGTGTATAGGGACTGTAAGTTTGAGATTAAAAAATCCTCTTTGACAAAAATTCTAAAATATGGTCGTGTGGTAGAGAGTCTTTCCTTTCCCATGGATGTTCATCTTTTTCAATAATAGGTCCAACTGGTGTTGTCAAGAGGTCCAACTAGAGATTCAAATATTGGGATACAATGACGACAAGTTAGTGATTGAAGTTATGATTGGTTTTCTATTGAAGATGAATTTAATAGAACCAGAGACAAATAAGGTCTATTGTTTTGGTTTTGATGAATTCTTAGCCACCACAGTTCATTTTCAACTAGATAATTTTCCTGAGACATTTCAGGTATCATTCATACTTACTCAACATGTTCCTATGCTCAACTTTCTCTGGGTTTTATTTCATCAATACATTTTTTCTCCTGGGCTACCTGGGAAAATAAATATGTTTGAGTTTGTGAATAAAATCATGGCGAAGGTATACACAATACTTTTTCATGAAAATTTTCATATATTGTCAGATGAAATAAAAAGTACTTTGCATACCTAGGTGGTAAGTTGTATCGGAGACTAATTTTTATGTAAGGAATTCACTATTGTTCTTGTTTATGGTTACATAGGGCCACCTTACAAATTACCTTCATTTCTGAATCCTAGAATTTTTGCGTTAGAATTTATCAGGAAGAGGTTTTGTTTAGAAGAAGAGCAATTTGGTGCTTTTAAGAAGGCTTTCCATGTTAAGTTCTCATTCAATATCAGCCCTTTCATTTTCAAAAACAAAGTTGAATTGAATATTTTTGAAAAAGTATTAGAGACTATGGAATTCTAGAAAATGGAGAGGCTAAACTATGGTCCAAGGAAAATCATATCGCAAAGAAGATAACAAAATAAAAACAAGTTCTTCAACCATCAATTAGTGGAAGACATGGAAAAAATAGTTAATTTGTTGGCATTTGAGGAGGATTGTGTAGGAGTCAATGAATAAATAATAGAGGTGGGTGAAGAGAAATGAAATGAATTGGCTATAATTGTACAAACACCATCTAAGTCTAGTTTGGTAAAGAAAAGAGCCCTTTATGAAAATGGCATAATGGATGTAGATGACGAAAAATCAAACAAAATACTAAAGACACAATATGAAAGGGAAATTACGATGCAGGATGAGCAGAGTGCCGCTGATGAAAAAATTGTCTTCTTTTATAGAAACGTCATTTACAAATAAGAGAAAATTATTTTCATGAAGAAGGTAGTGTAGAATATAACTCTAGATATAGATCTAATTTTGACTTTGTTTCTAGCTATGCAGAACAAAAGAAGCAAGGTTTAAACAAGACAAAAATATTTTTCCGCGGGTGAGAAAGTTCGCATATCAACAATTTTCACTAATTTCCACTAGGGATTTAGAGAGGAACACCCTTAAATTTTCTATGGAATATGATGAGAAAGTTTCTGAAATTGAGTCCATTCTTGATAAAATCAATGTGCTAGATAAAATCCATCTCCATTGATAGACCAATGATGTTTTATATTATAATTTACTAAGGGCCACATTGAATATTACAAATATGTAGTTAGATATTGATAAGTTGGAGAACCAACTCCAACAGGAGAAAGTGGAGAACAAATATAATTTATTTCATATTAAAAATTTACAGAAAAAACTTATAACTTCGGGGATTGAACCGACTAATGTTCAAGCAACTAAAAAACTGCTAGAATAAAAAATAAAAAAAAACTATCAAAGTCCTTCAGAAAAATTGAAAGTTCCAGGTATGCAACACGTTCAGTTATCAAAGTTGACAGTGATACGTCAAGAGAAGGATAAAATTTAGGAGGAATTGATGGACATTTAGGGGAAAATATTAAAATTATAAAAGCATAAAGAGGCCTCGGAAACTGAACTACCTGGTTTTTTATCCCAGATTAAAGCTTTTAATGCCAATTTAAAATAACAAGAGGAATTGTTGGAGGAGTTGATGAGCCAACCCTTGATTCAGAATGAATATCAAGTAAATGAATCTCTCATTGATGAACTATCTCTTGCAATGTCACAGATAAATTTGAGAGAGGGAGAAATCAAATAGTTGAAAGAAGGTAATGTCAAGCTCAACCAAGGATTAGCTCAAATTATTGAAGAAAGAAACAAAATTTCAGGTGAAAAGAAACAACTACAAAAGAAGATCAACAAATTTAATGAGAAGATGATAGGAAAAATACCCTCACAAGGAGATAAACATCTTATTTTGGATACGTTGAGTATAGAAATAACCAAGTTTAGAACCTATTTAAATTTTGTGAAAAATAAGAATGCAATAGTGGATTTAGCTCTTTAAAGATGTAAGTTTGTAAATGAAAATATATACAAAAATTCATTTGACACTTGCAAAATGTTGTTAATTTATTGAAAACTTTGACATATGAAGACATCGAAGAGATTCGAATCAAGGATAGGCTAGCCATTATTCTATGGGCTAGAAATTTTATTAATAAACATAATTTAGTCAAATTTGTACACGAGAAAGCAAATTAGATGCTTCTACTGGTTAAATATTTCAAGAACACTTTGATGAAGGACTTCCTCCATTCTGGGATGATAATGGAAAGTTATTTTATCAAGTACAATATCATAGATTGCTAGTGCACAATCACATGGACCGCTCCAAATTTGAAGAATTGATAAAGGGACTAATAGGAAAATTCATTATAGAGACATTGACTAATGACTTTGAGATATTTGAACATTTTGTGATCACTCAAAGAAGTCTACCTCGTATTTATTACACCCAATACATGGAGTTAGAGGTGGCGATTAAAGAAATGATGGATTGTGACCTCCCAAATCATGAACAATTGTAGTCTGCAAGGGATCAGTTTGGATATCTCTTTGTCCTACCACATGAATTTTCTACAAAAATTGTTTTTATAAAAAAAAATCAAATAACTAGATTCCTACGATTTAGGGATTTAGTTAAAAGAACATTCATTTACAAGAAGTTTTCTAAAAAATTTCTCGAGGATCCATTTTGTATATAATTTTCATTTTATGATGTATTAGGGGTTGGATCCTAAAGAAGAGAAGCAAATTGCTCATGGAAAATATTTTTTGAATACAATTTTGTAGAGAATAGAAAAAATGAACTCGTTTTTGAGACATAAATTCTTGTGGTAATGGTTTTAAGTTTGTGATATCCTTTATGTGTATGTGTAAATATTTACCTCTATTTCCATCATGTGTTTTTCTTCTTAACTATTTGGTTGAGAAAAAATGATTTGGAATTCATCTATGATGCTCTGAATGCATGGAACTGAATACTCATTATTTTTTTCTAACATTGCATTAAGCCGTTTATGAGACTAAGAAGTCGACTTATCCTAAACATCGAAAAAATAGGTGGGATCCTATCATCACTGATCCTAATCTAGATATTGATAGATGTGGACAAGATGAATATGATAGTATTCCTGATACATGCATGATCCCTACTACCACATGATGTTGTGTGGGCTAGCTGGTCCTTTCCTTAAAGCTGTGATACTCATACTTAATTTTGACGTTCACATTATTTAGCATGAATAAAAAAATTTCTTATGATTTTAAAGATTATTAGTTGACTATGTGTTATTATCTCATGGAAGTTTCATAGCATAGTCCACGTTTTGTATGATTACTAAAAGAAAAGATATTTGTTTTTCATTCTCATGTTTTATAGGAATTGGCAAAAATGTATTTTTCAGATATTATGGCTTTATCTTGAAAAAATTGAATTGGAGCATGAATTTCTATCAAATACAAAATTGCTTTTTATACCACAAAAATTACAAATAAGGCCACATTGACAAAGTCACATTTTGAACCTACTAGTTGAGACTTTACCTTAGGTGCAACTCTTGCTATAGGTAGAAATGATGCTAACTTGTCTAACACCTCTCTACGTGATGCTATGAATGTAAGGAACAAAGGGTGTGTATATTCCAATGACATTCTATATCAAGGGAATAACAATGCTAATGGTAATAGTTCAGCAGTTCACAACAAAGTTGAGAAATGAGGGAATTTTTCAAGTTTAAATCTCGATAGTCCATTCGATGTTTATGGTTTCAGATCTTAAAATTTTCTAGTGGGATTTTTTTTTAATTTATTCATGTTTGTGTGGAGTGCATACTAACTCATTGGGAAATCATGACTGTTGTTGATTCGAAAGATGGCTAGGGTGTGGAATTATCTTGTTATTAAATGCATTGTTGTGGTATGGACCTTCCTTATACGGTGATGATAAAACGTATTGTTGTGGTATGGAACAGTTATGGACTATATACCTTGAGAGAAAATATAACAATTTGATACTTTCTCCTTCTGGATAAAAGGATTGTGTCCCCACCTTGATGGTACACCTTGTTACTATGGGTGAAAGAATCAATCTCCCACCTTGATTTACACACCTTGGTATTATTGGTGTAGAGGTTGTTTTCCAACTTTTTCATGGCCCTTCTTCTTGACTCTTGATCTTATGTTGATCCTTGATTGGTCCTTATCCTAGCTCCCCATAATAGTTTGGTACCTTAAGCATTTTGTTATATTTGTTATGGGTGTGACCTTATAGCAGCCCCAAAAAAATCATATCCTACTCAAGCAAGTTCATACATGTCACGGTTTAGTACATCCTCCCCAAGAATGTCACAGTTCAATACAAGCATATCAAAGAAGTTCACTATTCATTTTAGGAAGCACCAAGAATGTCACAGCCTATCTTGGGAGGTCATAGTTCACACTTGAGTGGACCAATATCATTGTTGCACTATTTGAGTGTGTTAAGCTATAAGAAATCCATGGGATACAAACTAAGCTCTGGTTTGTGTGTGGAATGTCATAATTACCTGATATTTTATGAACTTATACTATTTTAGTTATGGTTTATTCTAGCAACCCCAAACAACTCACAGCCTTCTCAAGAAATCCGTGGGCTTTGTTTGGGATACAAACTAAGCTCTGGTTTGTGTGTGTAGTGGCATCATTAACTGATATTATATGGACTGTTGTTTCTTGGAATATGGTAAACTGCTACCTTTAGTGCTTCCCACCCTTAATCCAGCTAGTGTTCCTTAAAATGTATCCTCAATATCACTGACTAGGTTTCAATCTATTAATCTTGTAATCAGCAAATCCCTCATTTATCCATCCATCTAGTCCCTGGGCCTTTCTAGTGAACGAGGTAGTCTATGGGTAGTCTTGAAAACCAAACCCCAATGCTCCCATTCTCGTGCTTCTTCTCCACACCCCGCTCATGTTACTTCTCCCCGCCTTTTATATTAGAACCTCGTAAATATAACATACTTTTTAACCCATAAAAATAAACGATGAATAAACCCCTCAACCCTAACTATGACCCCAATATAATTTTTTTTATAATTATTAATCCTCCAATATGAATGGACATGATATGGTATTGGTCTGTTAGTGAAACCCTTGTGGTTTCATACTTGAGTGGACTAATATATCTGTTGCACTCTTTGTGTTTTCTAAGTTGTAATAAATCCATGAAGTTTTTATGGGATATAGATTTAGATCTAGTTTTTGTGTGGAATGCCATCATTACCTGATAATTTATGGATTGTTGTTTTTGTATCTGCTGCTCCAATAATTGGGGTTTCCTTATGGTTCATTTCAAACATACGTAAACACTCAAATAGTGCATCATAGATCTTAGTCCACTCAAACATGGTTATGGTTTCTCTTAGTATCCCAAAGAACTCACGACTTGCACAAGAATTCCATTGGATTTGTATGGGATACAAACTAACTTCTAGTTTACCTGATATTTTATGGGTTTTTGTTTCTTGGTCTACTTCTCCAATAATTCGAGATTCCTTTCTTTTCAACTGAGTTACCTTGACTGCTACTATAGTTGAATAAACCTACAGTAACTGAATTTATTCTCTCTCTCAGACATTAGAGGAAATTTCAAGTCAAAATGGGCATTGTAACTTTAATCCAAGTTCCATGTCATCATGTGTTAGCCAATGAAATTTCTTTATATTTGAAATACTGTATAGGTATTAAACACTTTTTTAATATAAATTTGGGGATAGGTATCATAAAAAAACTGCTTTTTTTGTTGGTATTTTTGCAATATCTCCCCATGTTTTTACTCAAATTCCGATCAGAAGAGCTTGTTGGATGTGGAATTAAATTCCACATCCAAAGAGTACCCACTAGGCATAATTTTGATGGACCCCTCTACCCCAAAAACAAGAAATACCTGAAGAAACGTGATGATGTTGTCATCATCACGTTTTTTCAGGTAGTTCTCATTTTTGGGGTAGTGGGGTCCATGAAAAGTATGATGAGTGGGTATTATTTGGATGCAGAATTTAATTCCGCATCCAATGAGCTCTCCCGATCGAAGATTGAGTAAAAACATGAGGAGATATGTCAAAAATACAAACAAAAAAGTAATTTTTTTCTTTTCTTCCGCCAAAATTAATAAATATTATTTTATTATTTTAACTATTATTTTATTAATTTTTTTTAGGAGGCCCATTTTGAGTTGAAATTTCCTCTAATGTATGTCCTTTTTTCATGTAGTGACTTGTCTCTTAATACACAATATCTGATCTAAAAAAATATTGTTGAGTATAGGGAAGGTTTCAACTCTAATAGTGGTTTATATTATTTTTTTATTTGTACTTTGAGTTAGATTTACTACTGTTGTTATTTATTTTCTTTGTATGCGTTTCATTCGTAGCTAGACAAGATAAGTTTAAAGCATAGTTTTCATTTCTTTCAACTTTTACACTCTCGAATGTGGACATTCAAGAGTGCTAAGGTTGAAAGAGATGAAAATTATGCCTTAAAATGATCTTGTCTAGTTACAACGATACTATTTTATTTCTAGTGTTTTTTGTTCATGGTTTGTCATGGTTTATGTTTTTTTTCTTCTCAGATATTTGCTGCTAATTTTAAATATCAAAATGTGGTTGGCAGTTTCCAAAATTTGGAGTTGCATTGATGCCTATTTGTTAGGTTTATGGTATCCATTTCTCTAACTATTCGAAAAAATTTAAGTACGGGAGAAGGTATTTTTGTTTAGATGTTAATTTCTTGTGCTTTTTGGCTGCTTCTAAAATTGTGGAAATTTATTTGGCATCCTCATGAGCATTTTAGAATCCTTTGCTTTGAGAAATTAGAATAGGGAAGAGTTGATGGGAACTCCCAAATGGTGATCATAAAACTCATTGTTGTGGTATGGACCTTCCTTATACAGTGATTATAAAACATATTGTTTTTGTATGGAACACTTATGGACTATATACCTTGACAGATAATATAACAGTTTGACACCTCAGTTTTTTTGGTAAAAGGCTTGTGTCCCCACCTTGATGGTAGACCTTGGTCCTATGGGTAAAAGGGTTATTCTCCCACCTTGATTGACACATCTTGGTATTGTTGGTTTAGTGTTTGTTTTACCACTTTGTCATGACCCCTATTGTTGACTCTATTTCTTATGTTTACCCTTGATTGGCCCTTATGTTATAACCCCCTCATAGTGTGTTACCTTAACCTTTTTTTTTAAATTTTTGTTATGGGTGTGAGCCTCTAGAAGCTAGAAACAACTCATAGCCTACTCAAGAAAGTTCATAAAAGTCACAGCTTACTCCATCCATCCCCAAGAAGGTCATGGTTCAGTTCAAACAAACCGAGGATAGCCACTATTCATTTCAGGATGCACTAAGAAGGTCACAACCCATCTTAGGAGGTCACTATTTAGACTTGAGTGGACCACGGGGTCTTCACTTAGTGAAACCATGTCATAACTCCTTTTTTCATGGTATATTTAAGAATACCCCTTACTTCAATACATATTGATAATTACTTACAAAAAACCTTTTGATGATCCCCCCTCATAATACATATTTCCAATTAAAACACCCCTATTTTTACTAGAAACCCCTTTTTATACCCCCCTAATACCTATAACCCCCCATACTCTATTCCTCTCCCCACAATACCTACAATATATTGACCTTATTTTTCACAATTAAAAACCCCCTTTATGAATGAATGTGATAAGATATTGCTCAACAAGGTGAATCCCCCATGGAGTGGAGTGATATCTTTGTTAATCTGTTTGAGGGTGCTAAACTGTAAGAAATTCATGGGATTTGTATGGGATACAACTGAAGCTCTATTTTGTATGTGGAATTTCATCATTACCTAATGTTTTATGGACTGTTGTTTCTTTGTGTGCTTCTCCAGTAATTGGGGTTTCCTTTCTTTTTGACTGGGGTTACCTTGACTGCTACTATAGTTGAATAACCTATAGTAATTGAATTTATTCTCTCTCTCAGGCATGTTTTTTGTTCTTTTGATGACTTATCTCTTAACATACAATATCCAATCTAAAAAAATATTGTCGAGTATAAGGAAGGTTTCAACTCTCCTAGTCAGTTATACTAATTGTTTTCTTTGTACTTAACTTAGATTTACTATTGTTGTTATTTATTGTCGATGTATGCTTTTCATATTTAACATAGGGACCTGAGGGAGTGTTAAAATTTAAAGAGATAAAAATTATTCTTTAAACTTATCTTGTCTATGTGTAAATTGAACCCAAGATATAGAACAATAACAATCACAAAATTGCTAATCAAACATGCAAAATTCACACCAAAGGAGACTGAAATTGAAGCATAACACTAATCTGTATTTAGTAAGTGTACAATAGCTAACCTTGTGAATTAATAGGATTCTCAAATAAAAAATTACATGATAGGTTTGAATGCATAAGGATGCTATTCGAAATAGTCAAAAAGCAAGCTTACCAAAACTAGTCAAATCCCCCATAGGAGCATAAAGCAGTTTCCAAATCTATTAAGATGCTCACAAATTTGCTAATTCAAGTGGGAAATATAAAGAGGGATCTAAATAAAACTCATACATTCTTTTAATTACATAAAAAGAGGGAGGATTTTGTGGGAAAAAAAAGGTAGTTACACCTAGACTAGCTTTTTCTTTTTCCTTAAAACAACTATAAAGCAAGGAAACTTTCAGAAAAAGTAGATATGCACTTTAAGGAATCAAGAATAAATAAAACTTGCTAAAATTGGTTTCCGCGATGTTTCCAAAGAACTCCATGACTCATTTTTATCATGTTTTGACTTCTAGGACATGTGGACGGAAACTAACATAGAATTGAATGTAAGAATCTAGGTAATAAGACAAAAATGATTATTTAATGTCAAATGTAGGTAACTATGGGTTGATTATTATAAAACACCCCCTTAAGCCTGAATTTATGAGTGAATGTCATAAAACTATAGGGCCTTTCAATAAGGCTTAGTCGCCCTTTACATACTACTTGTCGATACAGCCAAGGAAAGGGGAAAAAACCCAGTGGGAAAATCCTCCCTTAAACATGGACAAGAAAACAAAATTTATAAATATTGTCATCAATCATGCTTCACAGCATGATCAGTGATCTCCAATAATGATTTGAGGCCACTGAAGGTCTTCTCACAAAAAACTTTGGTCAAGATGTCTGCTATCTATTTTGAAGATGCACAGAACAGTAGAACAATTGTACCATCATGTACAAGCTGTCTGATGTAGTGCATATGGATCTTAATGTGATTGGTTAGCCGTCTCTGAACTGGATCATTGCAGATTCAAATGGTGCTCTGATTATCACGGTAGATAATAGTTGAAAACTCTGATTCGAATCCACATTCTCCAAGTATCCCCCTAAAACACAAACATTGAGTTGTTGCATTTACAACTCCTCTATCCTCTGCTTCTGTAGATGAGAGTGCTATGACACTCTGCTTCTTGATTGACCATATAATTGTCCCTTCGATAAATAGGAACACATATCCTGATGTAGACTTTCTATCTGTGTTTTCACCTGCCCAATCATTGTCAGTAAATCAAATCAAATCAAGATCAGATTTTGCTTTGTCGAAAATCCCATGATCTCTTGTTCCTTGAACAAAGTTTAGGATCGTTTTGGATTATCTCCAGTGGATATCATGAGGTTGATCCATTTATCTTGAATATACACTAACTGCATAATATAAATCATGTCAAGTATGTGTAAGATAAAGAAAACACCCAATCAACTTCCTATATAGTGTATTATTTACCATAGGAGAAGAACCTGCTTCTTCAAGCTTAACTCCTAAAAGGAATGGAGTCTTGCTTGGCTTGCAATATTTCATGTTGAACTTGATGAGAAAATCTGAAGAATACTTGTACTGATGTACTTTGATTCCATGTTTGGATTGAGCAATTTTGAGACCCAAGAATTCGCTCAACAATCGCAAATATGTTATAGAAAATGCATGGTTCATTGCATCCTTCAAGGAGGAAATCTCTTTCTTTGAACTTCATGTATTCAGTTGGTAATCAACACACAAAACAATAATCATCAAATAAACATGGATCAGCTTCAAATATACATTAGGATCAGACTTGCATCGAACAAAACTCAGTGATAGCATAAAGCAATCAATCTTGGCATACCAAGCCCTAGGGGCTTGCTCGATCCCATATAATGATTTCTTTAACTTGCACACTAAATATGGATTAGAATAAAACCATTTATGTTTATATATGTAAATATATTCAGTGAGATATCCATTTAGGAAAGCACACTTCACATCCATGTGATGTACTTCCCACTGCTTCGAAGCTGCAATCGAGCTAGCCTTATGGAGTCCATCTTTTCCACTGGTGAAAAGGTTTTATTGTAGTCAATAAATTATAATTGTGATTAGCTCTTGGATACCAATAATTCCTTATATTTTAAATGTGAACCATCAGCAGAAAACTTAGTCTTGAATACCCACTTGCATTGAACTAGCTTCCTCCCTGGGGGAAGATCAACCAGTTCCCAAGTATTGTTCTTCTGGAGCGAGCTGAATTCTTCTTTCATGGTTGTTTTTTATATTAGATAATGTGTTGTGTATTCATATGTATATGGATATTATTCAACCATCATATATAAATTCTCATGAAATAGAGGATCTTTCACACAAAAGGAACTCTCAAATTGAGATCTAGTCCTCCTGATGTCATTAGGATTTACAACTAGTTCCCCAGCTGCATGAATGGTCTTTTCTGATCATTTTGGTCCTGTAGGAATTTTAGGATATGCATTCAAATCATCATTATCAAACATATAAAAATCATAAAAATCATTAGTCTCTTCACTTACAATCAATGGTTCTGGTGATGAAGAGGAATTTCCAACTTCAACTGCTGCTAAAGGCTCTTCTTCGAACTGAACACTTCTTTCAATGAACACTTTGTTAGTGCTCAATTTTATCAGCTTGTACCCTTTTCAATATTCATAATACCCAACAAATAGGAACTCTTGGCTTTGGGGCTACAAATCCTTCCTCTTTTCAGTTGGAATTCTAGCCCAAGCCTTTGAGCCAAAAATCCTCTAATGGGTCACATCTGACTTGCGCCCACTCCAAGCTTCAAAAGAGTAATGCCATAAAGATACTTATGAGGGACTCTTTTCTGGATGTAGGATGTACATTTTATATCCTTGGCCCAAAACTTTACTGGAAAATTTTTAGCCTCCATATTATAGGTTTCCATCTCCTTCAGTGATCTGTTCTTCCTCTCAGCAACACCATTTTGATGTGGTGTGTAAGGGATAGAATGTTGCATATGGATACCTAAATCCTTGAAATACTATATGAACATATAATTGACCTACTCACCACCATTGTAATATATTAGGATCTTTAGTTTCCTCCCATAATGGTTTTCAACCAAGGCTCTAAAGACATTGAAGAGGTCAAAACTTCATACTTATGCTTTAGGAAGTGAACCCAATAATACATGGAAAAGTCATCTATGAAGGTGATTTCATATTTGGCTTGAATCATGGACATATGAGGCAATGGAATAGCAATTTCACTGTGGATCAAATCAATAGGTGCAGAGGTTCTCTCATGACTAGCTCTCTCATACTTGTGCTCTAGGTGTTTTCCTAGGATACAACCTTGATAGAATCCCTTCAAAAAATTGATCTTTGGTAACCCTATAACCATATATTTTTCACTCAAATAAAAAATATACTTGTATTTAATATTGCCAAATATTTCATGCCAAATCTTGCTTGCTTCATTAGCATGAATCGGAAGAGCGGAGGGGTTTGAGTAGGGTAGAAAATGGGAAAACTTGTATACCTTCAAAGTGTGATCAACAACACCTTTTGCTATGACTTTACCATTCAAAATATCAGTGATTTCAACATCATTAGGGGAGAATATGACCTTCTTTGGAGACTCAGTATGACTCATCTGGTACACTAACAAGAGATTAGAGGCAAGACCTGGAACATACAACACATTATTGAAATTACAATGGTCAAGATCAATCCTACCCTTCCCTAAACTATCAATGAGAGAGTCATCTCCCAAAACTATTGGTGGACCTTTCAACATGTCAAGAGAGGATAATGTCTCCTTTGTTGAAACCATATGTATAGAAGCTCCATCATCTATGATGAATCTAGGTGACCTTGATGTGCCAGCAAACAAGGCATGTACTCTCTCTCTTTCTTCTGAATTCAATCCTCCTTCCTTATTCTTTGAGAAATCAGGAAGGGAGATGTTATTCTTCTCTAGGAGTTGGGTCAACATGTCCATTTTCTTCTTCATATAAGAGCTCTCAGGATGATATCCCTTACTACAATATGCACACTTGCTCATTTCTCCTTTATTCTTCTTCTTCTAGGAGTTCTTCTTGGAACCTTGGGGCTCCTCTTAAGACTTTGACTTGTCTCTATTTCGCTCAGGTGGATTTTTAGATTTTTTCTTACTTTTTAAATCCACCCTTAAATCTCCAGCAACCAAATCTTGGTCTTTGGAATGTTTGATGGTTCCCATAATCAGCATCTTATCTTTCTCTTGTGTGAGGGATTCCATGAACTCTGCAATCTTAAGCATCTTCTAGGATCGTGATGCCAACTTGGTGGAATGGAAGGTAAGAAAAAACACCGAATATTTAGAACCAAGCTTAGACAGTATGGCCAATACTAGTTTCTCTTCCTTCTTTTCAATCCCACACTGTTTTAGTTGCAAAACAAGGGCCTTAAACTTTGAAAAGTAGTGTTGCAATGATTCAAATCTAATGGGACTCAAGGAGATCAGCTCATTCTCAATTTGATGTGCTCTCATATCATTTGTATTTCCAAAAATATCTTCAATCTTCTCCCACACTTCATTAGGTGATTTCAATCCATCAAGATGGAAGAGGAGGTCCCTTGAAATGCTCAGACACAAAAGAACATAGGCGTCATCCCTCCTGTTGTGCCATTTAATTTTCTCTATAGCTACATTGGGATCTGTCTCAGTTTCCATGGTTACCCTGTAGAGACCTTTCTCTCTCAACAATATCTTCATCTCAACTTTCCACTCAAATAAAGTCAATGGAGTCAAGATGATCTTCTGAGATTGGTCCATAGCTCAGTAGATGTGCCTTCCAGTCAGCAGAATGCGTTCCCAGTTAGTTATGTCAAACCTGTAATAACAATTTGGAAGGATATAAATAGATATATAAAGGCTCTGATACCATGTGTAAATTGAACCCAAGACTCAGAACAATAACACTCACAAAATTGCTAATCAAACATGCAAAATTCACACCAAATGAGACTGAAATTGGAGCATAAAACAAATATGTATTTAGTAAGTGTAAAATAGCCAACCTTGTGACTTAATAGGCTTCTCAAATAAAAAATTACATTATAGGTTTGAATTTATAAGCATGCTATTGGAAATAGTAAAAAAATAGGCTTACCAAAACTAGTCAAATCCCCCATAGGTGCATAAAGCAGTTTCCAAATCTATGAATATGCTCATGAATTTGATAATTCAAGTGGGAAATATAAATAGGCATGGAAATACAAATCATACATGATTTTAATTAGAGAAAAATATGGACGATGTTGTGAGAAAAAAACAAGGAAGATACACCTAGACTAGCTTTTCCTTTTTCCTTAAAACAACTATAAAGCAAGGAAAATTTCAGAAAAAGCACATATGCACTTTAAGGAATCAGGAATAAATTATACTTGCTAAAATTGGTTTCCAAGATGTTTCCCAAACACTCCATGACTCATTTTTAGCATGTGTTGACTTCTAGGACATGTGGAAGGCAACTAGCATGGAATGGAATTTAGAAATCTAGGTAATAAGACAAAATTGATTAATTAATGTCAAATGTAGGTAACTATGGGTCGATTATTCTAACAATATAGTAACAATGATACTATTTTGTTTCTAGTGCTATTTTTTCATCGTTTGTCATAGCTTATGTCTATCTGAGATGGTTTTTCATGGTTTATATAATTTTTCTTATGGTATAGGAGGAGGCAAGCAGATCCATTTCATAAATAAATATTCACATTTCTAAATGTGTTTTCCTATACTCATGTGTGTTTTTCTTTTGATTTTGGGGTTGTTTTGGTTCAAGATATGGATTTTTTGGTCTTTGAATACCACAAGTATGGTCTTAGACTCATACTTATCCTAGAAAATAATTATGAGAACTTCATAGGAAAGTCTCAATATGTACAATGGGATCGCAATGATGTACAAAATATCAACTCTGTTGATGATTTCTTCACCAATCACACTGTAAAATGATACTATAAGAACCATGTTAAAATAACTAACTCTGTAAATTTATGTTTATGTTTCATTATATTCTTACGTTTATTTCATTATGTATATATACATACATAGACCAACTTGCATGCAATACATATGCATACAAAATCTATTCAAATATGCATTGGGAAAATATTTTGTTGCATACTTTATTGACTAGATTAAAAAACATCATTGGAATAACCTACATGGATGACCCTACAATATTTGCATGGGAGCTCAAGAGAGAGCCTCATTGTCAAAGTGATCCTTCTGGGGGTCTGTCCAAGTTAGTTACTACCTTTTGTCTTTGAATCAAAACTGGAAAATGGAAGAGAAATGTAACCAGAGATTCAAACAAGGATGTTGTGTTTAATGTCTTGTTTATATTGTTGAGAAACATAATTATTAGATATTGTATATTGATAGTTTTCTTGGGCTCTAGTTATAATTATTCTTTCTACTACTTAATTATTTTGGAAATGATTGTGTGTGAGAATTATGAGTAAACATGGCAGTTATTTTATTGTGATGATCAACAACAGATGGATTGAGGAGTTGACTAGCCATGTGAAATCCATTATGGAAACCATTTTCTAAAGGCTGGTTTGGAAGGAATTTATGGAGAATATAAAACCAAGATCAATCCAAGATCCTCCATGGGGACAAATTTCATCACCAATAACCAAATCAAACAAATTGATTTTGCAATTGTTCATTCATATCCTTACATTTGGTAAGTCTCTATATTTTAAAACCATATTTATATTGTATTGGAGTGATTAAAAGTTTGAGAATAATATGTTTTAAATAGTGCAAGAATTTTGTACATTTCATATCAGGGCTTTGGCATCGTGAAGATGAAAAACAAAAATCAAACTCCAGATAATATCTTTCTAGCTATAATTTTCCATAGTAAACTCTAGATCTTCCTTGTTACATTTAAGTGTAAAGTATCCACAACATATCAAAAGGTGAGACTTTGTTTTACACTGTAGGTGTGTGACCACCCCAACTTGTCTTAACAACCATTACAAATCAACCACCAATCAATGGACCCCTTGTGGGAGGGAACTAGGTACAATTTTGAGGAATCAAACCCTAGTGGTGGCTATAAGTTATAACAGAGCCTTGTTTCAGCAATCTAGTTGACCTCTTGCAGCTTATAAATTTCAGTATTAAATCTAAAGACAAGTTCAAATCCATTCAAATCCCTCAAGGTTACCAAACTTTGTTGTCGTTGGTGGTTGAGCCACCCTCCAATTGAACATTTCAGGGAAGAGGGGGAAATCCTATGAGGTGAGAAAAGAGGGGATCCTATGAGATGGGAAGAGAGAGGATCATGTGAGTTTTTCCTTTGAAAATAATTATAGAAATACTCTAAACACCCATCAACATATAAGATACTAAATTTTCTACAAGAAAATCCAAAATGGAGATAATCTTGTGCCCCCCGCTAAAGACAAAGATCTGGAGAAGAGAATTTAAAATATGAATATCACAATTGATCCAACAATTGTGGTAAATGACATTTTAAAGTCGAAATCTAACTAATTGATCGATTTATATATTTATAGGACTCTAGCCCTTTCAAAATACCTAATTTATATGGATCAACAATCATAGATATTTTTCTTGGAGAATACTAGGTTGTAAACATAAAATGTTTGGGTGCAAGTTCAAACTGATATACTGAACAAGAACAATATGTGATAAAACTGAATAATGAGAAGTAGGAAAAATAATAAATTCTTGACAAGGTACAATAAAAGAAATAGAAAATATCTAATATGGTTAAATAAACTAATTAGCATGTAGAACATAAGACTTTGAAACATTAAATCCATGATTAAAGTTTATATACATTGATTTACATAACTAGGTTAACCATATCTGAGATGTATCTTCTCCAACTTAAGAAAAACATAGCAGACCATTTTGTTCTCTTTCTAGTTTTGTTATATTCCAGTATCTTTTCCTTGTCCCTTTCTTAGAGGAGGAAAGAATGACACATAGATGATGTCTTGGACTAGAGCTGACTATGATCATGCCAGTGATGTGGTTGCTAATAGTATTTATCGAATACTAGAAGAGTTGATCGTATGAAATATTTCTAGAATGATATCATGTATGCTTTAATTCTCTTGGAAGGAAAGTGCACCATGGATTTCCTGCAAAATCATGAAAAAGAGAGAATTAATGACCTTGCTTGTAGATTTTTTGGCAAAACAAAACATGCCATCAAGTGAATACTTCTTAAAATAGACCTGAGTAATTGTTGGAAGTTGAGGCAAAGTAAAGTGGTCCAGAGGACAATCAATTTTGAAGGATTGATGATCATCAATTATGGTAGATGAAACATTAATATGAATGGTGGTCTCTACAAACCTCAAGGTGAATTCAATGACAACAGCAACAAAAAAAACCATGAATAAAAGAACTTCATGACCCAGACACTAGTTGCTATTACAGGCCTTGGGAGGCTTAGTCAGCATCCTAGTGCTTGCTATAGGCCATGGGGACTTGTATACCCAACAAACAAGAGGCTTATTCAACAATTGGGGGGCTGCAACATTGAAGCTAAATTTTATACTATGTGTATCGGCTCTAGTGACATACAAAAATTGATCTCACATCTCTTCATTAGACCATTAGATGCCGCAAATCATAATGATATGTGGTTGAGTAATTACATTTTGGGTGAAGTAATGGGAATGCACAATATACATCAAAAGAAGCAATATGGATTGTAGAATGCATGTGGAGTCATAAGAGGGATACCATGTCAATATACTAGGTATAAATGTAAAGGGCTGTAAAAAATGTAAATGAAAAAATCGATACATACAATATATAGTGAAAATAGGGTTTTATTTTGAAATTGGGAAGGGATTTTGGGAGGGGGTTAAAAAACCAATTTTGGGAAGTAATTTCCAGTATTTACTTAAATTAGGGGTATTTTTTCACATGCCACGAATGAACATTCTATGTTATAGCTTGATTGAGTGAAGCCCCTGTTGGTTCAATACTTATGTCAAATACTTTCTAGTATTGTTCAAATTCTACTAAATATTTTCCAAATTCAACAATGAATGTTTTTATGGTTTTGTGTTCAACACTCATGGATCATAATTTGACTACCCAATGTGCACATTAAAAATATACATATGTATTTAATACTGAGAAATACACTCACATCAATGTAGGAATATATTTGGCAATTTAGAATTTTTTATTTCCTATAACAATAGTACGAATAGGTGTCTGAAATAAGATTTCAAGTGTACCTTCATGCCGAGTTTTATTCTTTGTTACAACTGTCGGGTACAATGATTTATCAAATTATTTGTAACTTCCATTCTTCCAGTTGATATCTATTTACTAAGTCTATGATTTATCAAATTTTATGTTTCAAATTTTCAATATGAATGTTCATTATTCAAATAATCATCGAATTTATAACTATAAATCATAATTCATGATTTATGAATAAATCTACATGCATGTATGATGTGACTATAAAAAAAACGTTGTATCTAAGTATCATTTTTCAACAAGTGGCGTCCATGTATCCATACCCGTACCCAAGTTTCATGGCAACTTAGGTTTTGTTACTTAAAGTTAAAGTTTTCTTTTTTAATTCTAATAAATTTAAATATTTTTTCGATAAATAATTTATTTATATTTGCTATTTTATAATTATTATATAAGTTTTTATTTATTTTTATTTAAAATATGTTAGATGAATTTTATTTTAATAAATTAATAAAAATAAAGTTATAATGTTATAAATAATAAAATGTTAAAATGATTTTTATTCAACGTTATATTAATGACATTTTAATATCTTAAAAATAAATTGTCAAGAGCATTTTATTTTTTAATACCAAATTGCTTCCCATTCATCAATCAGGGCTATCACATGCATGGAGACACCGGTCTCAGAAACTTCTTCCAGCATCGAACTCATGTCGTATTGTGTAAGACCGCGATCACTACCATCACGACGAGGGGTACCACGTTCTTGTGAAATGGTGAGCCAATGTTGCATCTTCACATTTGAGCCCTTACTAACCAACGCCCGTTGTCTCGACTATTGGTGTAGGTTAAAACTCAGCTTAAAAAAAATAGGTGGATAGACCATAATGAAGTTGGGAATAATGAAGTTGGGAAGAATCTCTGCAAATATCCATAGCATGAGGTCTAGGTTGTTGATGCAAGTAAAGATTGAGATTTGAAGAAAACTAGGTGGAAAGATGAGACTTGAGCTGGGAAGAATTGTTACAAATGAAACACTAGAGTAGAAGAATGAGTCAAGGATATTCCCATTCAAAAACCTTAAGCATGTCGACCACACAAATATGCTCAAAGGCCATTGAAGGGGAGTTCTAGTAGGGATGGATCTTCTGGTGCCAGACATGAATGTGAAATGGCTCTTTCATCACTCGAAAACACCGAATGCACATCACTAAACGAAGCTATTAACTGTTGTACCCTTCCTTCATCTCCAAATAAAGTGATGGCCTTTGCAAAGTGTATGCAATTTAACTTTCACTTAGGGGGATAACGAGGGCCCAACATGTAGGGTTCCACATTGTCATTCCATAGATCGAGGAACCCAATGTTGTCAGCAAGACAAGTGGTACCCCCATCTGGGTTGGAGAAGCACTCATATTCCATATCCTAACATATGTGGGCTAGAGATGTGTCATTGATGTTTTCAAGCTCACCTTCCATTAGTGTTGACTTACTGAGGACTCCTTCGTTGGAAAAACAATCACCAAGAGATTTGGACTTACGTCTCACATGGTGGAAAGAGATAGCCATATTGTGAAGGGGATGGCTAGCTAGACAGGTGATACCATGCTCCATTCTCCAGCTGTGTGATAGTTAAGAGGTGTAATATCCATGCATGAGCCATGCACGATTTTGGAATCCATCGTGAGGATTATTTGTCAATCCCATTCAACAACCAAAAGAAGAAATTCATTTTTATTGGAAATTCCAATACCTTCAATCACACCCTCCAATTATTCATCATTATTACTGTCATGGGTAATGTTCCTAAAAAAGATCCATATATTGTTTCCCACATTATTTCTGATGAGTCCTCTGAACCCAGCATTACTAGTTTTTCGTTTGGAAGCATCGTCGAAGTTGAGTTTATAGACACCATCCAGAGGGGGAGACCAAGTGTCAAGGATTTCAATATTGAATCTATACTTCCTAGTTCCCACCTCTAGAGGTATGATATGTAATTTCTAGTTATCCAACAACCGTTGCTCAAGTGAAGCTCGATAGAAAAGTATGTGTTACTACAAAGTATGGAAGAAACATATTCTTGAAGGTTATTGTTGATGATAAACTAGATGTCCTCAGGGGAGCTTCATTTTCTAGTAAAGATTCATATATTTATTTATTTCCATATGTTCTGAATGATGAAACCTAGTATAATTTCCCAAATATGGTTGACGATTGAGATTTGAAAGGGGTTGTCATCCCATTGTTGAAGAGTCTTAGTGATGTTTCCTTTGATTCTTTCGGATCTCTTGTTGTTCTCTATGGATTTATCCCATAATGAACTGGAAAATGTACAAGAGTCCAAAATATGATCAATGGTTTCAAAATGAGTGTTCCAAAAAACAAATCGGCAAGGCCCTCGAAAGCCCCATTTTAGAATATTGTCCCAAGTGAGAAAACACCTATGAGATAGAAGCCACAATAACATGGAAACCTTGGGCTAGAAGTTGAGATTCCAAATTTTTATCCAATTTATGAAGGGTTATTCCTCTTGTATTCTTGTTAATAAAGAGTAAGTCTATTTGACCCTGAAATTAAGTTGTTGGTGTTGTGACCCCATATGAGAATGGAAGGTCCATGTTTGACAGAAATCCTTCTTCGCTAAATGTCCTTCCAAATGGTTTCCAAGTGCTTAGACCCTAGACATTGTTGCAAATTGCTAGGATCCTTCCACAGTCGAAATGTAGAGGTGACATATTCCTTCCAATGATATCTCACAAGCATGGTTTGATTTGTTTGTATGACATATTGGATCTCTTCCTGGATGTAGTTGTTTTCTGAAGCTTAGCAGTTTCTTCCAAGAATCATGCAAGAAGAGTGTGTTACTCCCATCCCGGATCTCCCAGAAGTCATGTTGATGAATAAGGGCTCTTTGATTGTTGGAATATTTCCAAATTGAGGATCCTAGAGGGTCTTGATCAAATTTGACAAGATTGGGAGGGGTCCAGTCTTGGCTATATTTCCAATTCCAAAGTTGAGCCCAGGTGATATGATTATGAGATATCCATTTCCACTAGATTTTTTCTAAGAGTGCACGATTTTTTAGCTCAAGGTCCTAGATCCCAAGGCCCCCCTCCAAATTTGGAAGAAAGACATGCTTCCAACTTACCAGGTCCCACCTATTCCTTTCCTTATCACAACCTAGAGGAAATTTCTTTGAATGTTTTTTATGTGTTTAAGTACCCATTTTGGAGCCACTAGGATAGAGAAGAGATAGAGGGGAATGAATTATAGGACAACTTTTACAATAATTAAATGGATATCCAAGTTAAGGGATCGAAAGGTCTAGCATGTAATATGAGTTTCTAGTTTGTGCAGGAGCTCATTCCATGATGAGTGATTCATTGCAAAATCAAAGAGAGGGGCTCCTAAGTATTTTTAGGGCATAGTGGCCACAAAAAACTTCAGAATTCTTGATATATTGTGTATGTTGGTGATGTTGGTATTGTAAAAGAATATTTGCGACTTTTCCAAGTTAATTGAGGTGCCGAAGGACTGAGATAAGAGATCCAGGATGGATTTAAAGGTACATGCTTCCTAGACTGAGGGGTGACCAAAGAGTAGGTTGTTATCTAAAAAATGTTGATACACAGTGGAAGGAGCTCCATGGAGAGAAATTTCTCATAAGGAGCGACAAGAGATACCATCTTTAAGAATTCCTCCCAGACCTTCTGGCATAAGAATGAATAGAAAGGAAAATAGAGGATCGCCTTGAAAAATCCCACGAGATGAGGAGAAAGTGGAGTGTAATATCCTGAATTTTGACCCTAACTATAATGGGAATGAGTCCCATTGTGCTTGAGTTACTTTGATTTTTATGTTTTTATATTAGGTGTAAGGACCCACTGAACATGAGCTATGTTGATTAGTTGGATATATTGGGCATAAGACAATGCATACATTTTATTTATCATGTATGCAATTGTATATGTTGGGCATGGATTTTGATGGAAAAATATTATTGTCGTAGTACGATGTACTGGATGTATTATGTGATTTACCGTAAATGCATATATTGCGATTATTATGGTGATAAAATGTGCAGAAGAATGAACACATGATTGATTTCTGTAATGTCTTAGGCGTGGACCCTGAAGCACATGAGTGATGAGATTTTGCATTGAGCGCAAGCTTTGGGGCACATGAGTTATGATATTTTGTATTGACCATAAGCTCTGGAGCACATGAGTTATAAGAATTGGAAGTGTTGGACATAATACTTGGAGCATTCCAAATTGATGTTGAGCACTCTAGAGCTTTGGATCCTTGTCCATTGTATCCCTGGGTGTATTATACAAGTACATCCTAGCATTAGTGTTGAGCTAGAGGCCCTGGAATTGCACTAAGTGTAACTCCCTTTTTTTAAGTGTTGATCTTGGGCTCTGAATAGTGCTAGGAGTTATTGAAATTAATTGTGTTAAGTGAGAATGACTCAGAAAAGAAATGACCTTATCTTACTTATTTTTAAGTTGATTAAATGAAATTTCAAATCTTCTTCTCATAAAGTACTAAATAAATACCATGATACAAGACATAATCCAACATGCAAGGAGGATCTAGAGCTGCCTAACTTAGATGACCAACACTACCTAAGGTCTTGATAAAAGAAATAGTATAAGCTAATAAAAGCATCGGGTAAATGAGATCATGTTACATGATGCATAAATAAATGTTAACAATAATGTATATTTCATATATATTATGAATAAAAGAATAAGTATATATATAAACATAAAGAAATAAGGATAACTATAAATAATGAATCAAGAGTCTATGTATTTATTATTTACTAAAATAATTAAATAAATATTTAATCCTACAGCGTCAAATTAGGAAGTAGTAAAAGAGTTCCTAAGTTAATCAAAATAACTATTAAATCCACATAAATAAATTAAATATTATTTTCAAAAAAATAATGGATTCTTGACCTAACTGAAGTTTTAAACCAACTACCCTTTTTCCTAAATATTTTCTATAAAGACCCAAATCAAGGGAAGGCTTAGGGATCCGATATTGATTTTCCTAAGTAATTTTGGAGAGCATTTCCAAAAGCCAAGTAATATTATACAGAACTTGATATTCCATATAAGAGAAGCCCCACCTTTAGGATCTCTAAACTACTTGCATGTTGGATCCAACTCGGGGTGATCTGGATTAGAACCAGGAACGGTTTTGGGTCATGGTTTGGAGGAGTGGTAGTTCCCAAGTTATCTGGTTAGTATATCTAAGGTTAGAGATAACTAATTTTTGTTAATGTTGTGTGTTTAAGTGTGCAGGGTCTTTTTCCATTAAACCAACTGAATAGTTCCAGGCATTAGGTTTCTACCTTCTCATCATGTTTATAGGTTTTACTTATAATTATTATGCTCCGGATTGAAGATCTTCCATTTTGAATACATAATTCAGATTGATTCCATGTGTTAGATATGAAGCTCGTCATATATCGTCTTATATAAATTTCTAGGGTAATTTTAATGTTGCAAGTTATTGCATTTGTCTAAACTTAAAATTCAACCTTTAAATTCTTAGGTAGGTTCTAAAGTTGAAATATCTCTTAGGATTATATTTAAATAGTTTTTAGAAGATTGATGTCAATAGTTTAAATTAAATTTAAAACCCTAGTTTCTAGATAAACTAATCACCGGATCTTTGTTAACCTTGTTTTTAATAAAACTAAAACCCTAAGTATATTTTCATAAAGAACTTGCACAGGTCTATGAACTTATTATAAATTAAAGTAGAGCTTAAACAAAATTAATACTAATTAAAAAATATGACAAACAAAACACATTTTAAAATCTGTTCCAACGCTAATATAATTATTAATTAAATAAATTATAAAAATTAAGTCCAGGGATCAAGTCCCTTTGTTTTGCAAACTCAAAACTAAACTAAATGAAGTGCTGACACATTTCATTTGCCAGCAAAAACATAGACGTAGTTTTCCAATCAAGCTATCCACATAAGAACAATAAAACTATAAAAAATAACCAAACAAAACTTTATAAATACGTTGTAAGAAAATCTATAAAACGTACATCAAAGATATATAAACTACATATAAATTACAGTAAACAAATAAAATCCAAATCGAAATAGAGTTCCATCCCCATACACATCGTGTTAATGGAGTTAAAGAATAAACATAATAATCACCACTTAATAACAAAACAAAAGTCAAAAACCATTTTCACAGTTAAAGTATCCACGCGACCATGGTCGAATCCATTAAACCCCAACTTTATAACCAGAACATGTGAAAAACAATTAAACTACAAAACGTTTAAGCAATTAAACCCATTTCAAACCGCTTAGAGCTCAGCTGGGAGCTTTTTAATAAACCAAACCTTACAAAAACAGGATTGAATCCTGCAAGTGAAAGCTAAAATATTCAACACATTATACATGATGCATTATCCACACAAGGTTTAGGCCTTAAAGGCTACCCATAGTTTATCAAAATGCCACATCTAAACTACAGACAAATCTAGGATCTTTCCCTTATAAACAAATATACAGACCGGATTTGTTCCATGAAATTTAAAACCATATCTACAAAGGCTATGTCAAAAACCCAAATTTACCAAAAAATTTAAAATTTTAAAAATACAGATAATATTCAATAAAGCAATCTACTAACAGCTATAATTAGTTATATGTTATTTGATTAACATATTAGTAAATTCATAATCTGAATTATCTACTCAATTAAGTTTATCTTATAGAATAAGTCTTTTTTTTTCAGTTTAATGATTTGTTTTTCTTTGCGACAAGAAGGTGGAACTATCTTCAAATTCTGGGGATTACTTAGCTTTTGAGCTAATGCAGAAAGTTTACCTGATCTCACAAATTTACAGGTAAGAAAGATCCAGTGCTACCTGTCAATATTCATGAAGCATGCAAATATATGTTCATTGCAAAATAATAGCTTAGTAAAAATAATATATGTTGTTTCAATTTCAAATGCTTTTTATGAGGTAAAAACAGTTAGTTTGTTATTCTTTTTTAAAATGCCAAAGAAAAGAGATTCTGTCCTAACAGTAATTGGCGAGAGTTGCTCTCTCTCTAGTTTGTAATTTATAATTTTTATTGCAAACTAACTTCTTAGATATTTATCAATGTTTACCAAATTCATCAAGTGTAAATGCCTTTAAACTTTCCTTACACATAGGTTAAAGATGGAGAGGTTTTACGTTTAAGGGTCTACCTAAACTGTGTCCATAAACAATTTACGTCATGAAAAAATTTGGTTAATTCTTGTGATAAGAAAAGTAATGCACAGTAGTTTATGAGATTTTATACTATTATTCTAACTTATAAATCCTTGAGGCTTAAAAGGATTATATCAACATTAACATACTGCTATCGATTGGGTTAATCCAGTAGTGAAGAACTAAAGCTCTTTTAGACATAACATACTTGGAAAGATATTGTCCAGTTTTTGTTATTAATATCATCAAAAATCTATTAACAAGCCGGTTAGATACTATAAGGCTTAACGCTCTCATTTCCAAACCTATTAGTTTTTAAAACATACTCAAAGGAAATTCGAGGATAAGCTAGCAAGAAAGGTATCTTAATATAAATAAGATTTATGAAATTCTTTTGCAAAATATTAAAGTGGCATAACCCTTGATAGAGTTATAATCGTTTATCGATGAATAGTTTGCTTGCATAAGATGATAGGTCATAGAATTATCCATGCCCATGGTGAGTTTTAATAATTTATAAATATAAAGACCTAAACCTTGATACTAAAATTTTATTTTGACGTTGCAGCGTACATTGCTTGGTTGACTCGGGGAGTGTAAAACCTTGTGGAACTTTCGAACCACCAAATGATTGAAATAAAAATCATTTTGTTTGATTGCATGCTGGGATTATATAGATTACCCACTGCATGGAAAATTATTTAAAAGTGTACGTGGAATCATCGTGGCCAAGCATTGTGAAGATAAAAGGAGATTGTGAACCCTAGTCTTGTTATTTCCTCCGTCGTTTTCAGGCCTCCAGCTACTCTGCTACTGTGTTTTGACCACCATGTCGATTCTGCAACTGGTTAGATGTTAGTCTCCCAACTTGCTTCTTGCCTCTTGCACCTCGTAAGATTTCCTTGAACACTGATAGAGAAGAGCTATAAAAGAACATTCGCTGCTTGCACTGGGATGGTCTCTTTCCTTTAGGGTTTATCCTTCACGACTTGCCCATTGAAGGGTTATTAGACTGCAAAGTCTCTTTTTCTTTGACCCGGTAATGAGAGTCATGCCTCCACATATCATGATATGTTTGGTCTTAGGGTTTCTTAGTAGAGTGAACTTTTCGGTTGGAAAGTAATGATGGCTCAAGCTTTAATGTTTGCTTAGCTTCTTGGATGTCACTGGTTGTTGCTGCATTGGTAACCTCCCTCTTTCTTGTAATAGATGAATGGCTTGTTTATCCTTGTGTTGGTGGCGGCACTTCTAGTTGTGGGTGGTTACATTAATTTCAAAATCAGGTAAGAAATATTATCCCCATCTATGTTCCTTCAAATCACTATTAAATATAAGTGTAAATTATTAACAAAATCATGGGTGATTTCACAGGTGACAGCCTTGTCCTTCTACGCAGTCGGTGCAAAGCTAGGACAACAACTTGTTCATGGGTAAGCCCTGGTTATCCCATGGAAGTTCATCCTTATACAGTTCCTTATGGAACATTTGTTGGTTGGTCACCATGGCCTGCAAAGACCCTCATGGTTTTGGTCTATCTCGGTTAACTTGGTTCGTTGTTTTTGTTGAAGACAAACCCTTGCTTTATGCAGGGCTTCCGACTTAGGCCGTAACTTGTAAATTTTGATTTTTCTTCTAGTTTTGTGTATAAAATGTATAAAATGATGGAAGGTCGGTTAAGCAATTCTCAGTTAACCCTTAAAAGCAGAGAGGTATCAATATAGAGCTTAGACTCACTTGTTTTGATACTTCTGTTGTAATTTTTGATACATTAGGGTTTTTCCCTAACTCAGCGGTGTAAAGATGTATCTATTTTTTAAATTATATTTTATTTACAATATAATACTATAATTTATTTTGTTATTTCTTATATCGTAAAATGGGTTATTAAGCTCGGTTAATCGAGCATGTTTATGTTCTATTAATTTATGTTCTTGTAAGCTATTACATTTTAATTTACTCTGTAAATTATTTAAATAGTACCTGTTTAAGATAATTGTATGTTATATTTATGTTATTTTAATTTATTTTCCTCTGTTCTAATGAAATTTTAAATATTATTTTATATTTGTTAACATAAAAAAAAATAATTCAATGTTTTAGATTGTACTTATGTAACTATATAGTTACATTTTTTAAGTACAAACTTGATATGTTATTATAATGTTAAAAGAATGTTATTTTACATATAAGTAAATATTATTTCTATAATTATATACATTATCTTTACACTTAGTCTATTTATAAAGTGTACAGATGAGAAAATAGCGTATTGTTATACTCTTATGTTTTCTATGCTAAATAATTTATAAGAATTCTTTCTATATGTATATTACCCTATTTAAATTATGACATTATAAATTATTAAATAAGGGTAATAACAAATTAACTGAATTCCTTTCTCTAAAGAAATAGTAGTATTTGTTTAAATTGAATCTTTTCTTAAGAGACAGGTTAGTAATGGTAGGACTTGCAAAAGTATAGTTAGATAAGACGAATAAATTATTTACTTTATCAGTCATAAATGAAATCACCTAGCTAACAATATTAAACCAATTAGTTTTATCTTTAGAATTAAATCAAGTTTTCCATCCTTACTCACAGTTTGGTTGCTATAAATACAGTAGTTATCCTAAATAGGGAAAGAAATGAACTACAGAGCTAAAAAGGCATTTTGATTTAACCTAATACTACACATTTTAACTATTATATTCTTTTCCTTTTGTTTCAATATAGATGTAAGGATTACAGAAGTAAATACTGTATAGAGGACTGATTCGTCTACCAGAACATACTACTGTTACTATGATGATATGGCTTCTTTTCATTTTTCTAATATTCTGACATATAGAATCTAGATCTAACACTACTCTATGTATGGAATAATATTTCTTATGATAAACAAATATCTAATGAAAGAAAACATTCCAATATTCATGGCTAACATTTTGTTTTAAATTTACATCATATTTCATTCATTTAAATACACCACCTGTGCTAGAGTACAATCTGGATTACTCCAGATGGGTAGAAACGTAGGTAGGATTTATTTTTGGTCAAGAACAGATTCACTATTAAACAAACTAAGATATTCTACACTCTAAGTTTACATCATATCCTGAACATGCATCATTTACTCACACACATATATGACTTTAACACGGAAATTAAAAGATAGCATAACCTGTTCTTTAAGATGGATGACAACAACAATGGGAGGTTGTTCCTCCCTACCAACTCCTGGAGACTGCTCAAACAGTGACTCCTCAGGACCCCCGAGCTTGCTCTGGTCTCCTTGGTTGGAACTAGGTGGAGAAATAACCAAAGTACTAGTCCTTAGACTCAATACCAATCTTGAACACAGCAGTCAGATCTCTCAGCTAAAAATCTATATTAGATCAAGTTCCTGCATTTTACCCCTCAAAACAAAACACCTTCCTTATAGTTTCCCTTTTTCCAATGAATTCCTTGAAGTGCATTCCCCTTGAATGATTCTTCTCCTAAATTATGAGCAGCCTGAGCTCTCTACATTGGGAATTTTTTATAAGATTGCCTAGGTATTTTTGGGTTAGTTGTCATTAATTGAGCCACCTTCTTTGATCCCACTTTCTTGGGGGATCATGACCCCAAATGTAGGGAAGTTGCCACTTGTAACATATGAAGTGTTTGAGGATGCTACCACTTGTATTTTTGTTCTCCACCTAGTTCCTTTCACCAACTTGACCAGTAACACTCTTTTGAACAACTCACCCAAGCTGTTGTCTCCACTTTTATTTATTAAAAATAAAATATTCAAAATTACACTCCACATCTTTTGACTCTGCTAAGTCATCAGTTCCAACTTAGCATTAAATTTAACATAATGTATTGCAAATCAATTCAAAACAAATAACATTATTTTACAAAATTGGGGTATGTGACATACACACCACCTTAAAATATAACATCGTCCTCGATGTTATTTATTCTTCATCCTTCAAAGTCCCCTAGAACGGAATTGGATATGCTTCTCACATCTTACTTTCCAATTCCCAGGTGGCTTCTTTAGGACTAAAGTGCTTCCATTGCACCTTCACATGTCCAATGGTCTGGTTCCGAAGTGTAATTTCCCTCCTCTCGAGGATATAGTCTAGTTCCACCAGAAATTCTGCTTCTAGTTCCACCTGTACAACATTCCAATTAACCACATGTGTAGCATCATGAACATATTTCTTTAAAACAGAAATGTGAAAAACATTATGTACTCTTAAGTTAGGTGGTAATGTTAATTGATAAGCTACTTGACCGATCCTAGACAAAATTTCAAATGGACCACAGTAACGAGGTGCCAACTTTGCACAAATCCCTAGTCTTAGAGAGCTCTTCTTGGGCCTTACCTTGATGAACACATGTTCACCTACCTGGAAATCCTTTGGAGTTCTTTTCAAGTTTGCTTGACTTTTCGACCGATCCTATGCCACTTTCAGATTTCCCTACACTTGTTTCACAATTTCCTCCATTTCTTTCAACGATTCTGGACCTAACACCAATCTATCTACTAGATTATTCCAAGAGATAGGAGTGTTACATTTTTGTCCATATAAAATTTCAAATGGACTAAATCTAGCCGATGTCTGATAATTATTATTATACGTGAACTCTACTAGATGTAGATAGTCCTCTCACTTACCTGGCTGATCTTTCCCATACATTCTCAATAAATCTTCTAGTACCTGGTTTACTCTTTCAGTTTATCGATCTGTTTGAGGATGGAAGCAAGTACTAAAATTCAATGTTGTATTTAATCCTTTAAACAAGGACTTCCAAAAGTTTCCTATAAACTTAGGATCTCTGTCGGAGATTATGACTTTTGGTACTCCATGTAATCGAAAAATCTGCTTTAGAAAAATATCAGCTATATTGGCAGCCTTATAAGTAGTTTTAACAGGTATAAAATGAGCTGCCTTACTTAAATTATCAACCACCACCATAATAGAGTCATTCTGATTTTGATTTCTAGGCAGTCCAGTAATAAAATCTAGACTAATCACTTCCCATTTCCAGCTAGGAATAGGTAAAGGCTGTAGCAAACCAGCTCGGTGTTGGTGTTCTGTTTTTACCTGTTGACATTCTAAACACCTTGAAATATATTCAGATACTTCAGTTTTCATATTTGGCCAAAAATACTCTTTTCTTAGCATGGTTATAGTCTTTTGATAACCTGGGTGACCTGAATATGGTGTTTTATGGATTTCATCCAGAATTAACAGCTTAACCTTAGGTACATTAGGTACATACAGTTTATCTTTATATAGTAAAAATTCATTTTCATTTAAACTGTAACATTTTATTAAGCTTTCTATAGGTTCTTCCTTAGCTGTAGTTTGCAATTTCTGATAAATTTCATCTTGTTTTACCACTTTTTTAAGCTGTTCATTTAAGTCTGAAACGTAAGTGTTGATTGCTGTTGTAAAGTTCAGCTTTGCGTTTCTACTTAGTGCATCAACCACCTTATTTTTCTTACCCTTAATATGCTGGATTTCAAAATCATACTCACTTAAGAAAGAAAACCACCTAGCTTGTCTAGCATTTAAATTAGGCTAATCTACAAGATATTTCAATCCTTTATTATCATTCATTAAAATAAATTTTCTGCCAATTAGGTGATGTCGCCACATTTTTAAGGCGTGTATTACAGCTGCTAATTCCAGATCATATGTTGCATAATTATTTTCGTGAATTTTTAACTTTCTAGACTCATAGGCAATAACATAGCCTTCTTGAGTCAGAACATCGCCTAAGCCATCATTACAGGCATCAATACACACTACGGATTCTTTATTAGGATCTGCTATTCTTAGAATAGGTGCACTAGTCAATAAAGTTTTTGACTCCTTAAATCTTTCTTCACATTTCGGGTTCCAGTAAAAATTCTTTCCTTTCTTTTGCAAGGAGGTTATCAGATTTGCTATCCTTGAAAAGCCTTCAATGAACCTTCGGTAATAACTGTTAATTCCCATGAATGACCTAACATCCATCACATCTTTAGGAATCGGCCAATCTTCGATTTCCTGTATCTTTTCGGGATCTACAAAAATTCCTTCCTTGGTCACTACGTGACCTAAGTACTGAATTTTATCTTTAAAGAAGTCACACTTACTAAACTTTACGAAGAGTTGATGTTCTCGCAACTCTTGCAAAACAATTTGTAAGTGTTCTTTATGTTCTTCTTCCATCTTTTAGTAGATTAGGATGTCGTCGATAAACACAACCACAAACTTATATAAATACTTATGCATTATATTATTCATTAAACACATAAAGACAGCTGGGGCGTTAGTAAGCCTGAATGGAATTACGACAAATTTGTAGTGTCCATATCTTATTCTAAAGGCTATCTTGAAGATATCTTCATCTTTAATCCTCACTTGATGATATCCTGCCCTTAAATCTATCTTTAAAAACACCGTGGCTCTACGTAGTTGATCAAACAAATAATGTATGTGGGGCAACGGATATCTATTTTTTATAGTCATCTTGTTTAGTTGACGGTAGTCTATGCATAATCGCATAGTTTCATCTTTCTTTTTAACAAAGATGACCGGTTCCCCCCAAGGAGACGCACTTGGTCGAATGTATTTTTAATCAATTAACTCTTTTAGTTGTGATTTTAATGCATTGAGTTCCAATATGTTCATTCGATAAGGGGCCTTTGAGCTAGGTATTTCACCCGGTACCAGCTCAATGGTAAAATCCAATTCTTTTTTCGAAGGTAATCCTAGAATTTCATCTGGGAATACATCAATATATTCTTTTAAAACAATGATATTTTCTATTTTTAACTTATCTGTTTTACTTTTACCTTCCTCATCTGTAATGGTTACTGCATAAGCTTTACATCCTTTTCTAACAGCTTGTTTAAGTTGTAAAGTAGAAATATGCCTTACCATAGTTTTTCTAGGAATACCCTTAACATTTACTGGTTGTTCATCACTATTTAAGCATGTGAAAGTTTTATCATAACAGTTTAAAATTACTTTATGTTGTTCTAACCAGTCCATACCAATCAGCAAATCATATGAGCCAAGTGGAAAAACATTAAGTTTAACTACAGTTTCAAATTCATCCATAAGTAAAGCACATTCTTTCACAAAACAAGTTATTTTTCTTTTAGCCCCCATGGCTAATTGAACTAACCAAGAATTCTTAAAATTATTGATAGACAACTTACATTTTTCCACTATCTGAGGTGCAATATATAACTGAGACTAGCTCCTGGATCAATTAGAATGGTTACAGGGGTCTGATTAATCATACCTTCTACTTCCACCATGGAAGTCTGATATTCATCTTGGCGGTTCTCCAAAGCTGCGTTAATTCTGGGAATGCTCCTTGCTAGTTCCCCAACGGTCATCTCCTCTTGTACAGTATGAATGTTGCTAACAGTCTTCTTCTGGTTTGGATAGATTGAAGCATAGTGCGGGCCATTACATTCCCAGCACTTAACAAGCTCTTTACATTCAAAACTCTTCGTAAAAATTCCATGATTATTTGCAGTTTCTTTGCCCTTAAAATTATTCGAATTGTTGGAAGTACTATTCCTATTTCCCTGGAAATTCTTGTTGTTAGAATAATTTTTGGTCTTATTATTCTTGAAATTTCTGTGAGGTACAAATTCCTTCTTCTTAAATTCAAGCTGATTGTTATTTTTCTTAGCCTTCCAACTTGCCAAGCCTTCTTTCTTTCGATTTTGCTCAAAACAAAAGTTAGCCTTCCTCATAGCTTCCTCCAAAGTCTTTGGGTTATCATATTCAATTCTATCTTTAATATGATATGATAGACAGCTAAGAAATTGTTGTACTTTTGGTTTCTCATCTATTAGGTAGGGTACATACCTAAGTAAACCTAATAATTTGTTGTTCAAATCCTTCATTGTCATTGAACCTGATTTCAATTCATAAAACTCTTTAGATCTTTCCTCGTAATACTGCTCGGACAAAATTTTCTTTTTGAAATACCTTTTAAAGGTACTCCAATTAACTTCTTTCTCTCTTATACCCTTGACTCTCTTCAAGTCCTGCCACCATATGTTAGCTTTTCTTGAGAGGTTATATATAGCCATCCTAGCCTTTAACTGGTTAGAGTAATTATATATTTGGAAGTACTTCTTCATCCCGGACAACCAGGACTCTACTTCCTCCCCCTTCTCAGTCTCTCCATTGAAATTTGGTGGTTTTATCTTTTTGAATTCCCATGAAATTTCCTCATATGGTTTGTATTTCCTCTTCTTGTCATATAAATCATCTTCTCTACTCTCACTAGTAGTATGGTAACTTTGTCATTCACCAAACCCTTCAGATGACGAACTACTTTTAGTTTTTGCATGCTTCATCTTTTTAGATTTTCTTTGATGACTGACATATTCAGATTCTGACCTTCTACCCTTTTCGTCAGTTTGAAAATTTTCCATTAGGATTTGATTCAGTTCTTCCTGAGCCTTCAGAATCCTTTCATTCTCCCCTTTTACAGACTCCATTTCAGTTTTTAAATATTTTACAGTCTGTAATAGCTCCAAGGAGTTTGCAGTCACATATTCTAATATAGGTTCTTTGGGAAATTTTCTTATTTCTGTATCTGGAGACTCCTCCGCTAGTACAAGTGATCAATTTTTCCACTGCAAAACGTGGCAATATCCATGGAAAACCATGGATATTTCCACGTCTAAGTGTTTTTTTTTCCATGGAAACAATTCCGTCGCAATAGAGACGACCCCTAATTTGCGTTGCAAGAGCGACAATGTTCTATATTTCGTTAGATGTCTAAGCCATCGCTATATCCACACCTGGTCGTCTCTGTATCCACGCCGAGCCGTCTCTGTATCCACACCGAGCCGTCGATGTATCCACGCCTGGCCATCGCTATATCCATGCCTGGCCATCTCTGTATCCACGCCTAGCCGTTGTTGTATCCACGCTTTGTATAAGTTTTTTTTTTTTTTTTAAATGCAAACCCCAGGAATAGCAGTGTGTGAGATTTGACAATGGATTCCAACTCTTCAATAGTATTGTCAAGTCCCTTTTGAAACAAGTCATCAGGGCTAACCTAGCCCAGAGCTTGCAATGACTCATTGAACCTCAACAAAAACCAAAATATAAAATCCACAAGGGTTAGCTCAATCAAGCAATGCATCCAACCAAGGCATGCTGCCAACAGGGATGCTATTGTGGCTGGAATTTGAGCTTCCCTCCGTCCCAATAGTCTAGGTAAGTGGGGGGGAATCTAACAATGTTTTCCTTGGAAAAATGAATGAACTATATAAATAACATATTGTGGCTTCCATAAAATCGTTGACTATGATCATTGCCTACAGACAGCAATTAGATGACTGAAGATAGCAATTGTAGGAAATGTGTGGCCTCACATATAGAAAGACAAAGTTAAATGTGCAAATCAAGCATCTTAGACTTACTACAATGCAAAGAAAGATCATCTGATCAATATGACCATACTAATGAAAACAGAAATTGTGTATCAAATTTATGCAAAAGATTTGACAATCATATCCCATGACTATCTATAGCCAAAATAGAAGTTAAAACTTCACTTAAAGAAGAATATTCTTTGTTCATCATCACATCGCAGCAGATACAAAAATATATAAAACAAGATAGATTTACGTAGAATATACATGTAGATCACCTCTTCTTTTTCTCTATTGTTGTTTTTGTTTGTCTCACAGTGGATCTTCCTCTTACTGTAGAATTCCTCCCTAAATGATTCTGCCTCATCCATAATTTGATGCAACCTCTCCTTCTCACTTCTCGCCTTTTCTTCAAGTCGGACTGCATTTTGACTGCATGTCAAAAAAAAATCCACAAAAACAAGAGTATAGATTCAGAAGCAAATTTGTTTCAATTCAACATGTTACCAAAAACAGACTATGATAAAGAGAACCTATGAAATCTAATCAATTCTGATGGAATCCTATTTGTAAGTTCTAAAAATAATTAATGAGCTTTTCTCAAATTAACCCATGCATGTTTGATTAACTAGAGGACAGTTGTTACAGCTAAAGGAAAACATGCAAGTGTGGTTATGTACTAAGAAAAATAAGTTGTAATAAATCCCGAAGGCCACCATGAACTTCCCTTGGATATTACCCTAAAAGCATGCTTGAAAATGATGTATAGTAGCTAAGTCAACTTCCAACGACCCTAAAATGAAAAAAAGTTCATTTACTAACGGTTACACTATGTTATCTATCATCAAGACAAATGGCTTTTCATTCTTCAAATGCATTTGAAAAAATCAAAATGGCAGAGAATATTTTTTCTACCCTCAGCAATGTAAGTTGTCCTCCAGTGGAACTAAACAGCACACAATTGGTTTGCTGTTCTTTGCTAATTACCACTTTATTGGGTATATAACATGCCACCCCTACTCAAAATGCTTTAGCCAGAATGCATGGCTGAAATGACCATCAATGGCAATGATCTTTCCTGGATGTGCCAAGACGCTTTGGACACAAGGCCACACTGGGGAGCAAGTAAATGTAGATCTTATTATCTTGATATCTAAAGGAACATGAAAGGAAACTGAGTGGTCAGTAGCCTATAACTTTGCTTAATGTGGCCACTTGAATCAAACATACAGCTGCCCAAAGTGTTCGACCTGAGAAAACAGGGTTTCTCAAAGGCCATTTCATCCTCGATAATTTTATTACTTCTAAGCAAGTCTTGATTGGGAAAAGGAATCCTAGTCAAAAGGTCATTATCTAAGGTTGATTTTCACAAGGCATAAAACAAAATTTAGTGGGATTCCATCATCAATATGCTCTAATGGATGTATTCTTGATTTTTTCTTTACTGAAGTAGTCACAACCATTTCTTCAAATGCCTCTACTAGTTTGTGTCAATGGATAGCTATCAGCAACATCTCTGCTTCATCATTCCCATCATATGGGAGTTATCATAATCCAAGATCACTTGACTGCTCCAAAACAATTCATTGATTGAAGTATTCTTCATCGCAGTTGTGTTTGACTGAGGAAAATTCGTGGCTAGTTTTTTATTCTTTATCTCTTCCCTAGTGTGGTAGCTCCAAGCCTGCTCTTGGCATAACACCATCTCTTATTTAGACATGCTGCAATTGGCAGATTTGGACATCTTTTTGGATATAGCTCTTTACTATTTAGTCATGTAATACATAAAAGGTTTTCCACAACACCATTTCCAATCCTTCCAAGCTGGTCCCTGGCCATCCAAATTTACCTTGAACATAATCAAATCAGAAATAACCTTGCAAAGTTCTAGAAAAGTTTGCTTGTCTGCCTAGAAAAGCTTGCTTGTCTACTGTTGGCAATCTTTATGTAAGATTGGTTTCTCTTTAATTCAACCACTATCTCATCTCCCTATCCCACAAGTCTCCCCAAGGGTGGAAACTACTCTTGGATAACCTCGTTCATAATAAAAAGAGGAAGTAAACCAATCCAACCCCTCTTACAGAAGGTTGTTGAGTTGTCTTGCATAAATACTCAAAACCATTCTATTTTACATATCGACATTTTTTGTCATAACTAAATGAGCTATTTTGGATGTGAACTCATTATTTTGTTGAGTAATAGGCAAAGTCATGATCCTAGGCTAGGCCCTTTGGATATTAATTGTTTCATTGTACAAGGTCACTTGTGTTAAATAAGGCCTGATTAGAGTAACAGTGAATGGTCACTTGCATCAAAAGTTTGTACATTCACCACTAGTGGAAGCAACTTTATGGAACAGCATTGGTACTTCTGCTACACTTGCAATCTGACTGTTTCTAAAGGGTGTTGTTCTATTTGTGCCAGGGTGTGCCACAGGGGTCACAGAGTTGTTTACTCTTGTTTAAACCATTTCTTTTGTGATTGTGGAGCAGGAGGGGTAAGAGGGACAGGCTGCCTCTGCTTTTTGAGATTTCTGGAAAAGAGAATAATGTTTCAATAATGTATACATCTCTCTATAGAGTCAAAGTTTAAATTACAAAGCAATGATGCCATACCTTATTAAACAAGGTGGATTCTGCAATAGTTTGGATCTTGCTACAGAATTATAATTGCTGTCAGCTAGATGTTCAAATTTGAATATTACTGTGTTAAATGATGTTATATTTTTACTATTGCTGACTATACCATTGTACTTGCATTTGTCCAATTTATTGTTGTTTCCATTAACAAGCAGCACTAGATCTGCTGCTATAGACATATCACCTTGTTGTCAGTGTAGTCTCTTGGGTTCATAACGGTTTATTGCTCATGGAAGCAGCATCTGAGCCCCAAATAACACCATAGTTCACATCAGATTTCAATTTAGGCTTATAATAGCTCCCATGCTGCAAAGTTAAGCCAAGTGATAGGTGTGATCAATTATACAATAACTAAAACAATGATTTACGATTCCAAGCTCTGCAGATTGATACTGCTATGTACAATTATCATATATTATTGTGGCATATTCTGACATTTAAAAATTATAATGAGCAGCATATCTAAGTTGAGAGGCAAGGGAACATATTTCAATAACAGCTGGAAAAGTAGAGCCAAATTTCAAGAAAATGCAACAAAGGGTGGGAGATATGGGGACATCATGGGATGGATAGGATGTGGCAACACAAAACACAATTGAAATACACACACACACATATAAAAGATCTCATCCAATAGAAGTGGAAAATAGTAAATACAGCTCTAAAATACTGTAATTTTAGATACGATCAAATAAATATGCACGTTGCAAACATCAAATCGGATCTTTTTTTAAGTTGGAGAATCAACGATCTCTTCATTGATAGGAAAAATAAGCATAAAGTAGTACAACATCGCCACGCTAATTTGAAAATACAAAAAAGAGAAAAATTGTATCATCAACCTAGCTCAAATAGCCCATCTTGATCCTCTAGATCCATGCAATCCAATAATGCCTCCATTGTTGTCACTATCCCTTTACTAAGGCTCGTCATTACATCAAGTAGCCCAATAATTCAGTTGTTGACTTTTCATTTGTAAGTGACTTTTAGCTTTAGGGTTTTGTTTGAGGTGCAGGTCTGCTAGTAATTTATGTTAGGTTAATCAAGGATTTGATCTTTGTATAAAAGAGTAAATATAATTTCCATTTAGAACATATATATATGGCCAGAAGGTAGTAGAGATGGAAATTAGATGATGCCCCATCTCCTTGTAGGGAACAAGAATGGCAAAAGTATACCAAAGCACTCCTTCAGTCTCAGATATGGGCATGTTTTGGATATCCACTTTTAGTAAGAGAAGTTCCATGAATTTTTGAAGCCATCCCCTGTGAAGATAGGGGTGGCCAAGAACATTTACTATATATCCTTGTAATTCCATTCCTGAAGGCTACAGTAGATCTGTTGTAGACCCCCTGTGTAGAAATAGTTAAAATAACTACAACATAATTAAATATTAAAACTTAAAAGGAACGCTGTAGATACTAAGTACTAGTCATTATGTCTGGCAGCCATTTATCAATCTCAGAACAAAAAGTAGAATTAAAGTTCCTCATAAAACAACGGATGTGTTCTTAATATGAGCTTTTGAATATTAATATAGCTGGGGATTACACACTGAACATAGACAAGCTGAAGCATATCTTTGGAGGAGTCTCTTGTTTTTGTACTTGAGACAAAATCAAGTTGGAACAGTACAAGTCGACAATATGTTTCCTCAGGTTTCTTGGTTGTAGTCTTGTATTAATTGATGAAAAGTAACGAATTAAGCTCAATGAACAGAATTTCCATTACTTTTGTCACATTCCAAGAGAAGGTCTATTCTTACATAGGAAGTCTAGTTAATTTTATTAAAAGTGGAATTTTCTTCATAGGAAATCTAGTTAAGTTTATTAAAAGAGGGATTTTCTACATTGGAAATCTAGTTAAGTTTAGTAAGTGTTTTATAACCCGCAAAGGATCAAATCCCCCATCAACATGTTCGCCCCTTGTGATCCATCTCACCCATGCAAGCGTGTTGTCTTGCCTTAAGAAGACTCTTTTTCATGGATGAGATCAGGTGCAAGTCCTATGAAAAATTGGCAGAATAGATAAACTCATTTACAGGGACTCGGTTGAAGTGTTTTCGAGCTTGGAAAATGTTGAATATCCCTGTTGTAAGCTAGCTATAGTTCATTCTAATATTCCCATGAGGGAAAACGTGACACTTACTCCAGTAGTAAACCGGAACTAACATCAAGAAAAGAATAAAGGAAATGTAATAACCATAATTTTCATGTTTCAAGCTGCTGAATTGAAGAGGATACAGCATTGGGGGCGAAACTCAGGGTGTGAAGGACCATAATTCTAAACTTTTTGAAAGAATCGAAGTGGAAGAATTATAAGAATTTGTGATGGAGCTGATGAATGGCAATTATATTATGCCATACCTTATTATATTATGCTAGAGCTTTCTCAGTCAAATGAACAACGCCAGTGAAATTCATTTTTGAGAATAGAACTCACAATTAGCTTGAAGGTTAAGTTTACAGTTAATGAGTGCCTAAATGGCTACATTGAAAAAGCATGATAGCAGAGCCAAGTGCACACTAAACACATAGTTTTTGTGTTACAGAAAAAATAGAATACCAATGGGAATACATTATTTAACCGAGATTAATTCATATATTGGGCTTATAAAGAGTTTAAACTCTAATCTAATGAAATTTATAGTGAAATTGAGAATAAGAATAGGATGGTTTATTACAAATAAATCATTAACCCCATGTTAGAAGATCAAAACAATCTTTCTCCTGTTGCTAACTTAATGAAGAAAAAAATATTGCAAACATAAGAACACACTCTCATGAGCTTCACATTGAAAGAGGGTGTTGGACAAGGCCTAAAACAACTTGGCACCTGGGCCTGCTATGGGAATTTTTGGGTGCTCAGATCATTCCAGGTAGCTTCTTTTCTTCTTTAGTGGGACCCTTGAGGCCACCATTGCTTACAATTATTTAGGTGTTAAATTTACAGGTTCCACTTGTAATCTGAGATCAGTAAAAACTATTTTCATCTATGTACAAGTTACACATCCCTAGCAATACTTGAGTGTCATTGTTTCCAGATCCCAGTTTAGGGCATTCTATCCAAGATGTACATCTTTGACACATTCATTAAACCCATTTCTCTCTATGGCTTGGAGGTTTAAGAACCCAGCCTTAGGTCAGATGGTTCGGATTGTGTTCAAAGAATCCATATCATTATACTCCAAATTATAATCTCACCATAAGTGTACTACTCCCAATGCATTGTCAAGGCTAAATTCGTGGTCCGCACCCTTTGAATAAACCTTCCCTAGCATAATTTTTCTTTGGGATGTTAGCATGCTTTACTAAATTGTGGTAGTTCTAGAGGACCCTGATCCTATACAATTTTGGGGTGCCTAAATCTAATCTACACCATGGTATTGTCAATTTGCAATCCTTATCATTCTATCATAAGAAAAAATATTTCTTTCGTCAGGAAACAAAGAAAAGATGGCTTGTGTACAAAGCAAAGAAAATATTTGTACATCAACAGTCTTATGAATGCAACCATGGCATAATACAGATGTTGTCATTAAAATTGTCTCTGAGTCAGCTAATAGTTGACAAATGACAATACGAGCAGATGGCTACAATGCAAACCTAAATATTCTGTACTTTTTGCTACATAAGTTGGTGTTGGAAATGATCAAACATATGACATACAAGTCACTCCTCAAGTTATAGAAAACGCAATAAGTTTCATATATGATAATTTTATTAATGTCGACAGGTAACCAAAAGAGTAGGGCAATGAGCCTAGAAAAGTTCAGTAACAAACATAATAGATAGAAGGATGTGTTTTAACACATTCAAATAGGTTACAATAACATATTAAGACAAATGGAGAGTAAAACTAAATTTTCAATGACAAAAAACAGTTGATGCTTACCTTTTCCTGCTTTTGCCGAAAGATTTGTTACCACAACCTCCAAGCTTGTTAAGCCCTATTTAGAAAGCACATACAATACAAAATGTTAAGGAAATTTGTTTTTCTGTCCTTATTATATACTAAAACCATTTCATTATCTGAAGCAAAATAGAGAGATATACTTCCAAAAACAAAATAAGAGAGAATGACAAGTGAGACAAGAGAATGTACAGGGCAGCAATACTAAACTAATAAAAAATAGAGTATAAAAAACTGCCCTGATATACTATTTGGCATGATTAAGTTGCATGCATGGAAATTTATTGTAGCGAAAAGTACCTGGTGAGGAACTTCAAATATAAACACTTCATTCCAGTTTACTGCACCAACTACATGATTGTTTGTTTCTATGATCAATGGCTTAAGACATCTAGACCTTGCACTTTGAGGAAAAGGATTTTGATCCTCTGATGCTTGTGTTGTGGTTACTAAATGGAGAGCACAAAAAAAAATTTGGCCATTTCCATCTTCAGTCAACATTAACTCCTGTGAAACAAAGCAAGAAAAAACCCAGATTTGCACAATACCATAAAAAACAAATATTAACAATTAGTCACCATAGGAAAACAAAGGATAAGAACAGAATGAATCTCTTATACCCTTGCATCTAAAATATGAACATCAACATAGTATCGAGAAGCCTTTGTCTCTGTGACAGCGTTCAATCTGTCAGAAAATCTTGGAGGTGGAAGGTGCACATGAACATTACTGTCAGTCTTCAATAGCTTACTATCTTCAAAATTGTCTCTGTACTGTCGGATATACAAATCACATCCAAGTCTATTTTCTATGACTAATTTCTCAGAATCATCAACTTCTAGAGAAGATGCATTCCGATTCAATACATGTTTGCCATATTCATTAATATCCTCTTTTTCGTTGGGAGGAGTAAAAAATCAATAGTATAAATTAGTGCAACTATATGAAAATCATATGAAACAGCTTCAAGAAAACACTTAGACATTAACTAGGAAGAAATTATATTATCTCAAATAGAAACCTTTTCAAGCTACATTGCCATACGGGCCTGTTGTTCATGATCTACTTGTTTTCTCCAAGCAAGTATTGATTCTACAAGTGTTTCTACATTTGCTGATGTGATATTCGAATTTACTACATTTGTTGCTGTAATTCGAACACGTTTCCCAACCCTCAATGGCAAGTCAGAAATTGCATCATATGCTTCATACCTACAGATAAAAGTAACAGAATATCAACTCGC
>LPNX011205436.1:97160-164767 GCA_001517045.1 Pseudotsuga menziesii | reverse complement strand
GCTTTTCTAGTTAGAGGTGGGTGTCTTTAGAAGGCGTGTACTATAATCTGAGCTGCAAATCTGCACATGTTACAAAGAAAACAACATACAAAAACCCCTCGTTGATTGTCCTAGAACATTTAAGAGTGGGGGTCAATTTCAAGCACTAAGTTTCAATGGTTGAGATCATGTTTTAAAAGTGGCCATAGCATGGAATTAAATGGACATGAGCTAAAAAGAGATGTGTCTTGATTGAAAGAAGAATCAAAGAAAGAGCATATAACTACTGATCAATACCAACAACTTAATCATTAACAACAAAAACTCAGAGAACTAGAGTAAGTATAATTGGTTTAGTCACTTATTACCAAAGAGATTTTCTGCATCATAGTGGACAACAGGTGATAGGTTGTCAAAGGTCTCCTTGCTGGCAATGGTGGTAGTGGTTGAGGTGTGGTGGATGATAGAACGAGGAGTTGTTCTGCAGCTACAATCAATGCTCCAAAATCAACTGTCTAACCCTTGCTCATCTCTTCAAATCTGAATATACAGATCTCTAGTAACCCTACATGCAGGTCCACCTAGCTGCCTTTGACTATTTGAAAAAAGAGGAAAGAAACCTCATAAAGCTAAGACAGTGTATGCATACTAAGTATGAGCCTTTTCTGCTGTGTGGGATACTTTCTTTAGTGTTTTTCTCTACAAAAGAAACACTGTTTTTTCTTCCTAAATTGATTCCCCTGCTTGAGATTAAGAGAGGAAAAGGCATGCACAAAACCCTCAAAGGTTTGCTTATAGGTCGACTAAGATAAAAATAGGATAGTGTCTAATATTCATTTATTATTTGTAGTTTTAGTTAGTTTCCCTTGCTGTTTTCTTGTCGGAAAAACTACTTTCAACAGCTTTCCTAACTGCCAATAAGTTGACCTAGCTTGAGATTTATTGCACTGCTGATGTGGATTTTCAGGATGGGTCTTTCCTTATATGCTTCCATTCGTATAGTTTTCCAAAGGATGCAATATTTTTAGATATTTCATCATTGGATCCTATCTTGTCATTAACAATAAAACTCATGACTATATATGCATCGAAATGTATTTAGTGAGCAGGCTATCAAGCACACAGTTAATGTCAAATTTGTCTCTTTGCTGAGGGTAAGGCCTGCTATTCATTGGTTCATTTTTATAATCCTCCAAGCCTCTGATTTCTTGTAGGATGCATGCTGGCCAAATCACAACAAATAGAACTGCCAAACGGTCACCTCCAGTGCTGGTTTTATTTACATCTCCTTCAAAGGTAATCTAACTACATAAAGGGTGAACCTCCTGTAGACTCCCTCCTCAAAACCTTCTTGTTTATCTGCCGTAATGTTTGAAAGGTTGCAAGGAATCAAGGATCCCAACTACCAGCACCTATGAAAGAGATCTGATGACAATGACCTCCCAAAACTTGCTATATTTTGTTTCAACCCAAATTTCTGTGCTGTTTATTTCATGTGTTAAGGAAGTATAGTTTGTTGTGATAACATCAAGGGAAGAAATCCTAGTGATAAACTGATATCAATTTGAAACCAACTCGGGACACACGGAGAATGACCTGATGAAGGGTTATAAAGAGGAAATCTGTGCCATAATGTTCATTTTGGCCATACAGGGGAGCTATCACAGCTGGAAAATATCATTCTAGATATACTCTCTCAGCTTCAAACATTATACAAAGAGCATTGTGTGAAGGAAAGATCACGCCCACCCCAACCCCAACACCTCGCTTCTCTCAGTGCAATAAGAAATAAGAAACCCACAAGCAATTCCAGGCAATGAACTCCGTATAGATCTATTGATATGTATTGAAAAATCTAAACAGAATATAAAAGCTAGTTGGGTATAAAACCTAGTTTGGCATTTATCATAAGAGAACAAAGCTCTTATAAGGAAAGATTTAGAGATTCACTTGGTAGTGTCTAGCTCAAAGCAGAGAACATATTTGCAAACCTCGCCCTGTGAACAAAAACAAGGAATCAAGGTCCCTTTTGTCTGCTATATACAAAATACAGTGAAAAAATTAAAGTACTGCTATAAGCCTGAGAGGATTCTTTGGATTGACATACCACACCAAATGTCGATGAATCAAAATGCATATTTGCTAAGGCGCCTCAGCTCCTTGGCTTTTCTAATGGATGTTTTGTTCTCTGCAAGACCCAACTTCCTGCCCAAAGCTTCCATATCCATCCTTATCCTTCGTTGCTATCCACGATGTATTATTAAGGAACTTTATTCTGAGGAGAAATACCAATTCTCTTCGCGGGTCCATTTCTCATTGTTTGTATTAGTTTTCAGATACAAAATAAAAAAATGGGTAGTGGGTAACTATGGCGAGAAACCATTAATTTCGGATTGGATTCCCGTGATTACCATGGACCGATTCAATGAAATTTGGGGTCTGTGATAAGGGTAGTTTGTGTCGTTTGTGAACTCGAAAGAGTATTTCTTTTTTATTAAATTGCAACTTAAGACCTGATTTGTTTCATATTTATTTTTTTAAATGTTGAAAATGTCTTAGAAAATAGTTGAAACAGTGAAATTTGATAGATAGACTAGATCTGAAATTCCAACCCTACCCCTATGCCAGAAGTATTATGCCACCTTTAGCAACTTTTAGTAGCTTGTCTAGCATGCACATTCTTATGGATTGTTTGTTGTCTACTTGGTCCTCTTAAAATGTTGTCTCCCAATCACTGATTTGTAGTTATGTTCTTCCCCTAATATAGTTGTATGCATCACAATGAAACAAGAAGTGATATCCATTGTCCACTTCTTATTTATCATTTTCCAAATCTATTTGTATTTAGAATGTTTATAGTTTATTAATATATAATTGTATGTATTGGTCTGGAGGATTACACCTTTTTTCTTCAATTATCCCATTCATATACTATTTTTTACATTTCATAGTTATATTATAGTTGTCAAAATGCCCAACTTTGAGACCATAAGCAAGACACTATCTAGTGTTGAGGATTACACTTTGTTTTTCCAGTTATCACATTCATTATAATTTTTCCTACAAACCATGGTTTTGTTATATTTTTCAAAGCAAGTACTTAAGTTCTTATGTATTTCTTACATTTTTGCTATATTTGTCAAAGCAAGTACTTAAGTTCTTATTTATTTCTTGCATTTTACCAAATGTAGAGCCCAATATGGATTCAATTGCATTTCACATTAATATGGAAGGATTTTATTAGGGACATACTTTATATGAGTGTAACATTTTATCTAAATGTAAGTTGTGTACGCAATTTGTTTGTTAGGACTCAACATTGAATTTTATGAATATCTCTTGCACATCAATTTAAATATTGAGAATTAATAAAATTAATTATGAAAAAAACTTTATATATATATATATATCTATATATATATATATATATAGTTTCTGCTTATAGTATATTTTCTATTGTATAAGGAAATATAAATTTAATCTTTTTCAAAAACATAATTCACAAATACTCTAGAACACATCAAAAATTGTATACATGATCTCACATGGGACAAAGGAACCATCTCAAAACAATTTAATGTACCTCTTACACTATATACACAACATTCCTAGGGAAAAACTACCCATATGTTATTCAACATTATATATTTTGAGGAGATATGAACATTTTAAAATAAAATTGTATCAAATGTATTATAACGAGACCACGATAACATATTTAGTGGATATACATGGTATCTTCATGGAAAACACTATTAGTAACGTAAAATTGGACAATTGGACTAATCATAGATTACCATATGACAAGTTGGGCCTATTATTTACAAAGGATGGAAATGAAGAAAATAAAACTTTGCATGACTTGAAGATCCCCATGCTAAAATAAAAAATGATGTAAAAGTCAACATACCAGAATTGCAGTTCATACTAAATAAGAAAAAAGTCAACAAAAATCAACAAAAGACGGTGTCGTCGCTATAGAGACGGTCAATCATGGATACAGCGACATCCAAGAGTTTAGGCGTGGATACAGAGACATTTAAGAGTCCAAGCGTGGATACAATGACGGAAAGGCGTGGATACAACAACTCCTCGTTCCTGTTACATCGGATTTTACACCGAAAAGTAAGAAACGTGGAAAACCTCCGTGGAAAAATTCGTGCTTTTGTACTAGTGCTCATGTGCATACTCCCCCTGCCTTTCCATACCTACCTGCTAAACTTTAGAAAAAAAGGCAATTATATGTTCTTAAACTAAAAAATATATATATGTTAGCATATTATTTTAATTTACTGTTCTATGAAAGCTAGTCGGGTTGCATCAAGGCCTAGTGTTTGAACCTTGTGCTCTGATACCACATGTCAAAACACCAAATTTACCGAAAAATTTAAAATTTTAAAAATACAGATAATATTCAATAAAGCAATCTGCTAATAGCTATAATTAGTTATATGTTATTTGACTAACAGATTAGTAAATTCATAATCTGAATTATCTACTTGATTAAGTTTATCTTATAGAATAATTCTTTTTCTTTTCAGTTTAATTATTTGTTTTTCTTTGCAACAAGAAGGTGGAACTGTCCTGAAATTATGGGGCTTACTTAGCTTTTGAGCTAATGTAGAAAGTTTACCTGATCTCATAGATTTACAGGTAATAAAGATCCAGTGCTACCTATCAATATTCATGAAGCATGCAGATATATGTTCGTTCCAAAATAATAGCTTAGTAAAAAGAATATATGTTGTTTCAATTTCAAATGCTTTTTATGAGGTAAAAACAGTTAGTTTGTTATTCTTTTTAAAGATGCCAAAGAAAAGAGATTTTGTCCTAACAGTAATTGGCGACAGTTGTTCTCTCTCTCTCTAGTTTGTAATTTATAATTTTTATTGCAAACTTACTTCTTAGATATTTATCAATGTTTACCAAAGTCATCAGATGTAAACACATTTAAACTTTCCTTACACATAGGTTAAAGATGGCGGGGTTCTACATTTAAGGGTCTACCTAAACTGTGTCCATAAACAATTTACGTCACGACAAAATTTGGTTTATTCTCGTGATAAGAAAAGTAATGCACAGTAGTTTATGAGATTTTATACTATTATTCTAACTTATAAATCCTTGAGGCTTAAAAGGATTATATCAACATTAACATACTGCTATCGATTGGGTTAAGTCAGTAGTGAAGAACTAAAGCTCTTTTACACATAACATACTTGGAAAGATATTGTCCAGTTTTTGCTATTAAGATCATCAAAAATCTATTAACAATCCTCATAGATACTATAAGGATTAACACTCTCATTTGAAAACCTATTAGTTTTTAAAAGATACTCAAAGGAAATTCGAGGATAAGCTAGCAAGAAAGGTATCTTAATATAAATAAGATTTATGAAATTCTTTTGCAAAATATTAAAGTGGCATAACCCTTGATAGAGTTATAATCGTTTATCAATGAATACTTTTCTTGCATAAGGTGATAGGTCGTATAATTATCCACGCCCATGATGAGTTATAATAATTTATAAATATAAAGACCTAAACGTTGATACTAAAGTTTTCTTTTGACATTGCAGCGTACATTGCTTGGTTGACTCCCGGAGTGTAAAACCTTGTGGAACTTTCGAACCACCAAATGATTGAAATAAAAACCATTTTGTTTGATTGCACACCGAGACTATATAGATCACCCACTGCATGGTAAATTATTTAAAAATGTATGTCGAATCATCATGGCCAAGCATTGTGAAGATAAAAGGAGATTGCAAACCCTAGTCTTGTTATTTCCTCCATCGTTTTCAGGCCTCTGGCTGCTTTGCTACTATGTTTTGACCGCCATTTCGATTCTACAACTGATTAGATGTTATTATTTCAACTTGCTTCTTTCCTCTTGTACCTCGTAAGATTTCCCTGAACACTGATAGAGAAGAGCTGTAAAATAACATTCGCTGCTTGCACTGGGATGGTTGCTTTTCTTTAGGGTTTATCCTTCATGGCTTGCCCATTAAAGGGTTATCAGACTACAAAGTCTCTTTGTCTTTGACCCGGTAGTGAGATTTGTGCCTCCACATCTCATGATCTATTTGGCCTTAGGGTTTCTTAGTAGAGTGATATTTTCAGTTGGAAAGTAGTGACGGCTCAAGATTTAATGTTTGCTTGGCTTCTTTGCTGTCACTAGTTGTTGCTGCATTGGTAACCTCCCTCTTTCTTGTAATAGATGAAGGGCTTGTTTATCCTTGTGTTGGTGGCAGCACTTCTGTTTGTGGGTGGTTACGTTACTTTCAAACTCGGGTAAGAAATATTATCTTTGTCTTTGTTCCTTCAAATCTCTATTAAATATAAGTGTAAATTATTAAAAAAATCATGGATTATTCATAGGTGACGGCCTTGTCCTTCTACGTAGTCGGTGCAAAGCTGGGACAACAACTTGCTCATGGGTAAGCCCTAGTTATCCCATGGCAGTTCATCCTTATATAGTTCCTTATGGAACATTTGTTGGTTGGTCACCGTGGCCTGCAAAGACCCTCATGGTTTTGGTTTATATGGGTTAACTTGGTTCGTTGTTTTTGTTGAAGACAAACCCTTGTTTTATGCGGGGCTTCCGGCTTAGGCCGTAACTTGTAAATTTTGATTTTCTTCTTGTTTTGTGTATAAAATGTATAAAATGATGGAAGGCCGGTTAAGCCATTCTCAATTAACCCTTAAAAGAAGAGAGGTATCAATATAGAGCATAGACTCACTTGTTTTGATACTTATGTTGTAAGTTTTGATACATTAGGGTTTTACCCTAACTCAGCGGTGTAAAGATGTATCTACTATTTTAAATTATCCTTTATTTACAATATAATACTATAATTTATTTTGTTATTTCTTATATCGTAAAATTGGTTATTAAGCTCAGTTAATCGAGCATGTTTATGTTCTATTAATTTATGTTCCTGTAAGCGATTACATTTTAAATTACTCTGTAAATTATTTAAAGATTACTTGTTTAAGATAAATGTATGTTTATATTAATTTATTTTCTTCTGTTCTAATGAAATTTTAAATATTATTTTATATTTGTTAACTTCAGAAAAACAAATAATTCAATGTTTTAGATTGTACTTATGTAACTATATAGTTACATTTTTGAAGTACAAGGTTTATGTTTACTTGATATGTTATTATAATGTTAAAAGAATGTTATTTTACTTATAAGTAAATATTATTTCTATAATTATATACATTATCTTTACACTTAGTCTATTTATAAAGTGTACAGATGAGAAAATATCTTATTGTTATACTCTTATGTTTTCTATGCTAAATAATTTATAAGAATTCATTATGTATCTATATTACCCTATTTAAATTATGACCTTAGAAATTATTAAATAAGGGTAATAGCAAATTAACTGAATTCCTTTCTCTAAAGAAATAGTAGTATTTGTTTAAATTGAATCTTTTCTTAAGAGACAGGTTAGTAACGGTAGGACTTGTGAAAGTACAGTTAGATAAGATGAATAAATTATTTACCTTATCAGTCATAAATGAAATCACCTAGCTAACAATCTTAAACCAATTAGTTTTATCTTTAGAATTAAATCAAGGCTTTCCATCCTTACTCACAGTTTGGTTGCTATAAATATAGTAGTTATCGTAAATAGGGAAATAAATGAACTACAGAGCTGAAAAGGCATTTTTATTTAACCTAATACTACACATTTTAACTATTATCTTCTTTTCCTTTTGTTTCAATATAGATATAAGGATTACAAAAGTAAATAATGTATAGAGGACTGATTCGTCTACTAGAACATACTACTGTTAGTATGATGATATGACTTCTTTTCCTTTTTCTAATATTCTAACATATACAGTCTAGAGCTAACACTAATCTATGTATGGAATAATATTTCTTCTAATAAACAAATATCTAATGAAAGAAAACATTCCAATATTCATGGCTAACATTTTTTTTTTAAATTTACATCATAATTCATTCATTTAAATACACCACCTGTGCTAGAGTACGATCTGGATTACTCCAAATGAGGAAAAACACAGGTAGGATTTATTTTTCATCAAGAACATATTCATTATTAAAAAAAAAGATATTCTACACTCTAAGTTTACATCATATCTTGAACATGCATCATTTACTCACACATAGATATAACTTTAACAAAGAAATTAAAACATAGTAGAACCTGTTCTTTAAGCTGGATGACAATAGCAATGGGAGGTCGTTCCTCCCTACCAACTCCTAGAGAGTGCTCAAATAGTGACTCCTCAAGACCCCCGAGACTGCTCTGGTCTCCTTGGCTGGAACTAGGTGGAGCAATAACCAAAGTACTAGTCCTTAGACTCAATACCAATCCTGAACACAACAGTCAGATCTCTCAGCTAAACATCTATATTAGATCAAGTTCCTGCAATTTACCCCTCAAAACACTTTCTTTACAGTTTCCCTTTTTCCAATGAATTCCTTGAAGTGCATTCCCCCTAAATGATTCTTCTCCTGAATTATGAGTAGCCTGAGCTCTCTACATTGGGCATTTTTTATAAGATTGCCTAGGTCTTTTTGGGTTAGTTGTCATTAATTGAGCCACCTGCTCTGATCCCACTTTCTTGGGGAATCATGACCCCAAATGTAGGGAATTTTCCACCTACAACATATGAAGTCTTTGAGGATGTTGCCACTTGTCTTTTTGTTCTACACCTAGTTCCTTCCACCAGCTTGACTAGTAACACTCTTTTTAACAGCTCTCCCAATCTGTTGTCTCTACTTTTATTTATTAAAAATAAAATATTCAGAATTACATTCCACATCTTTTGACTCTGTTGAGTCATCAGTTCCAACTTAGCATTAAATTTAACATAATGTCTTGGGAATCAATTCGAAACAAATAACATTATTTTACAAAATTAGGGCATGTGACAGGCTATGTTATAAACGCAAGGACTAGGGACAATTCCTTATGGAATTATGTGAAAGACAAAGAAATATTTAATTAACAGAGCTACATTCTTATCAACCAATGCATCCATTAAAACCACATTTCCACCATTCGTATCCATTATCGAAAACTTCGCATCACAAGTGCCATTGCAAAGAAAAGGCACTATTAAAATTTAAGAAACGCATACAAATTGACAGATTCAATTTAAAAATGGAATGAAAATCCCATTAAGATTTACTTAAAACCAAAATCCATTTCATAGTTAAATTTTAAACCAAACATATAGTGTTGAGTCTCTATTAAAAAATCGAAACATCACATTTACATTACAGAGCCATGCAAAGGAATTTACAGAATCACATTTAAACAATGTCCAACCATTTGAGTAAACTTTGAAACCCAACCAAATGACAAGTAGTTTAAACATTACAACCAAACATCTCCCAAACCCAATTTCGAAACCATTTGATAAAAAAGTAAGCTCAACATTGGGTACAAGCCTATTGCTTTATGTGGGGCTTACCTGGGATGGTTGCTTAGGAAACCCAAAATATTTTCCATTCCAAAATGCAAAGTACCCATGCTATCTTCAACTGCAAACAACGAAAACAAATCTTGGTTCAGAAGTATGCAGTGACTATAAAACAAAACCAAAATTCAAAGGTGTAATCATACAAAACAATGTCATACCTTCCAATGTTCTCAAGGGAAACCTGGTTTCTCTTTGTGGATGCACATCTCCTAGCTGGAGTGTGAGACCTCCTCCCAAAACAAAACACATACCAAAGGAATGATATTGAAACCCTAACAAAGTGGAGAAGGAAGGAAGCATGTGAATTATAAGGTGCATTTAATGTGCCAACATGACCGCCACATTCATGTATATCAAAACCCACAGGCCTAAATTTTGTCTCCACATTTTTTTCCACCATTCCATTCCCCTTTTGCGTAGTCTTAAGCCCTCCTATATTGTGATTTGCATAGGTATATTCCATAGTTTTCGATGGCATAAAATATTCACATAGTATAAACCCCTTATCGTAGCTTACAAAGTATCTTTTTAGACCTTTAGGATTAGAACCTTTTTCTTCTATAGTTGATCATAGGATTAGCAATTCTTAGGTGTAGATTGTTGTATATGTTAGGATGATGGTTTTCCCATGTTTTCAAGTCTAGGTTCTCAAGAGAAACAACCTATAGAATAATTTGTACCAGTGCATTAGTTCATAATGAACTAAGAAAACCCCATAGCATAGGAACCTTACTTTTACAGGTGAAGCATTGAGGGACAGAAACCCTACCACTCCAACCCTTGACATACAGAGTCGATTCAACCTCTTCATAATGAAAAAATAAATAATTAAATACACATAAAATGAAATTAAGACATAAAACAAAGTAATTATCGACAGTGTCAATAAATAAATAAAAAAGGTAAATTAAATTGCAAGTGCATCGAAATAGAATAGTAATATATATAGACATCAACATCATATAGGGAAAACACACAAAGAAAACAACATACAAAACATAGACTTAGTTCTCCAAATAAGTTTTGATTCTGCAGTAAAAAAGAAGATGTCCTTAAGATCTAGCAGTTTTATTAGCCTACCAAATTTTTAATTTATTTATGAATTTTAGGGACATTACAAGTGGTATCAGAGACAAGATTCAAACACTAAGAGACCTAATGGGCATGATGAACCATTCACTACAGAAATAAACATTTCAAAATTGTATTTGAACTTTTTTTAAACTAATAGAAAATTATTTGTTAATAAATGTTTTAAATTGTAGGATTAAAGAATAGTTCAAATCATGAATATAGAAGAAGATAACAGCTGACAAGGAAATACAAATTCCCCAACATGAGAAGAAGAACTGGTGTTAGAATTAAATTATGATCTAATGAAAACCATACAGACTCTACAAGTATACTTACAAATATTCAAAGATGACAATATGAATGAGAGAAAATAGTAGAAAGAGATCAATGAATATTTAGTTCGGAACATGGCAGGAGGAAATCTTCATGTACATCTTACCCATTCAACCAATAAATATAAATAAAATTATCATCGCAACTGGGCCAGCAACCCAAGGGAAGAAGGAAAAAAAGAGCACACAACTGAAATTCCAGAAAGATATTATCACAGTCCTTCTAGTGATAATTCACTTTCTCCTTGCAGAAAGAGACAGAGGAATGATGACAACCTCCAAGGAGAGTTCAGAAATATAAAATCCCCAACCTTTGAAGGAGAGATGAACACCAAGGGAAAGGATGAAGAATGGCTTCTAGGTATGAGAAAATATTTTTGAGTACACAACTACTCTAGTGAGATGAAATCTCGACTAGCTATCTATAATTTAAATGGAAAATCAACTAAATGGTGTAGAGACCTAAAGAATACCAAAAAGGATGAAGTAAAATAAATAATATGGAGTTCCTTTTGGAGAATATTTCTGGAGAACTACACGACTAAAATATTCTTCAACAAAAGGGTAAAAGAATTTCATGAGCTAAGGATGGGCTCTTGACCATGGAATCCTTCATTAACACATTTTTGGATCTATTTCACTACGTTCCTTATATAAAGGATGACAAAGTGAAAATACAACAGTTTTTGGGATGTGTTCCTCCCAATTTTCGAGAAAGAATTGAGTTTCACATTCCCAAAACTCTGGACACTACCTTACACAAAGCTAGTCTTTGCTATGAGCATGGACAGCTAAGGCGGGAAAACATGAACAAAAGTTGAGATAGGTCTAGGACCTTCTCAAACAACCACAAACTTAGTTTTAAACCACCACCTTACAGAAAACAAAACAACAATTTTCTTGCAAACAAAAATGTCAACCGGACAAGTGCAAATCCCAATATTCCTACACCAAATACCAACACACCAATAGAAAACAGCGGAGTCAGGTTTCCCTGTTGCAAATTAAATGTTTGAAATTTCTAGGAACCCATTATGTTAGAGATTGTACAAACAAGACTAATGGAGTCTTGCACAATATACATGAACAACTAGCGGTCGAGGACATGGCTGGCAGACTGAGGACCTATGCAGCACTTTATGGTTGACAAGAATACCATCACGCTGCTATGGTCGAAATAGAAGGTAATTTCTCAAACACTTTCATTTAGATTTTGATTTATCCTGATGATTTCCAAAGCTATGTATCACCCAATATTATTGAAACATGTAAACTAAAAAAAGTAAAACATGAGAAACCATGGCTAGTAAAATTATCCACTGGTACAAAGAGAAAGGTTTCAAAACTAGTAAAAGACTGTGAGGTAAAATTGAATGGTTTTTCACTAAGATAGATTTAAGTATATTACCCTTAGGATCGTAGGATGTACTGGTGAGAATGGACTAGTTGGAACAACACCATGTCATGCTCGATTTTCTAAACAACTCAATCTTGTGCACGAATAGCCAAGGAAATCAAACAAAGATTCAAGGAATACCTAAGAAGGTATATGTTAGAGAGATATCTACCTTACAAGCAAAGAAATGTATTAGAAAAGGCTACAAACTTTTTGCAATAAACATGAAAGATGTAGAAGATGAGAGAGAGAAGCACATCGATAAATTTTTGGTTCTCGTAGACTTTAAATATGTATTTCCTGAGGAAATATCAAGATTACCACCAAAATGGGAGTTAGAATTTTCCCTAGAACTGAAACCAGGGTAAGTACCGGCTTCAAAAGCCCCATACCGCATGAGTGCACTAGAATTGGTGGATCTCAATTTGCAGTTATAGAATTTGATTGAGAAGGGTTATATCCAAATGAGTGTGTCCCCTTGGGTAGCACCTATACTTTTTATAAATAATAAATACGGTATGATGCAAATGTGCATTGACTACCACCAACTTAACAAGATGACCATCAAGAATCGTTACACACTCCCTACGATCGATGACTTGTTTGATCAAGTCGGAGGAGCAAATATATTTTCAAAGATTGACCTACGGTCCAGATGCCATCAAGTATAGATCCACGATGAATATATACATAAAATGGCCATTCGAATGCGATACGGCCATTACAAGTTTGTAGTATTTCATTTTGGGTTAACTAATGCAATGACAAATTTTATGTGCGTGATAAACAATATCTTCATAAATACCTAGATAAGTTTGTGTCCATATTTATAGATGAGATCCTAGTTTACTTGAAGAGTAAAGAGGAACATGAGGAGCATCTCTACATATTACTATGGGTGTTACAGGAACACCATCTTTACGCTAAGTTTAGTAAATGTGATTTTTACAAACTACAGATATGGTGCCTAGGTCACATCATCTATGAGAAGGGGATATTCATCGACCTAGAAAAGATTAAAGGCATTAAATATTGGACTACCCCTACCTGTGTCATAGAAATTATGTCATTTTTTGGATTAGTGATTTACTATCGAAAGTTCATTGATAACATTTCAAGGATTTCCTATCCCATGACCACCTTACAAAAGAATGAAAACAAGTTTTTAGAATCTTAAGCATATTTTGACTACTACATTGATACTATGAATTCGGATCTCGATGGGGATTTTGTTGTTTGCAAAGATGCAATCAAGGAAGGACTTCGAGGAGTCCAACTAGATCTAAATGTCAGGAAAGAGAGATGGTTAGCCTTCCTTAGCGAGTACCATTTCGAATTAAAGCATATAAAGGGAAAGGAGAATAAAATTGTTGATGCATGAAGTCTACAAAGTCATATGTTGTATGAGGTAACCTTTAGACAAACTGATTTGGATTTGCATGATAGGATCTGGATGGAAAACAGAGTTGACCATTTCTATGTTGAAGTTGTCAAAAATATCTAAGAGGATAGGTACGGTTTCAGCAACAAAAAGAGTATAAGGTAGATGATACAATACTATTGTGGTCCAAAGAGAGATTGTATGTTTCAGAAGGAGGGGACATTAGGTCCATCGTGCTAACCGAATTCCATCGAAAACCCTACTCGAGGATTTTGAGATATCAAACTATGATATCAGCAATAAAGAAACACTTTTTTTCCCTAAATTAAACTCCGACATAGTTGAACTCATCACAAAGTCTTAAGAATGACAGCTAGTCAAAGCTGAGCATCAACATGCTTCGATATTACTACAACAATTACCCATTCTGAAATGGAAGTCGGAGGTCATTAGTATGGATTTTATTACAAGTCTTACAAAGAGAAAGAAGAAAAATTATTTGATCTTTGTAGTGGTTGACAAGTTATCTAAAGTGACACTTTTCATCCCAGTTAAGTCAACCTACAAGGAAGTTCACACTGCCGACATTTTCTTAAAAGAGATATTCAGATTGCACGGGAAACCTAAGGAAATTATCTCGAATCAAGACACAAAGTTTACCAATAAATTTTGGAGATATTTTTTCTTCGACTTGGAGACACAATTAAGTTTTAGTACTGCTTACCATCCGCACACAGATGGGAAGAAAGAATGGGTAAACCATATTTTTGAAGACACTCTTAGAATGTATGTTATGAAAGATCCCACCAAGTGGGAGGATTATTTGCACCTCATAGAGTTTATGTATAACAATGGATACCAAACCTCTGCCAATATGAGTCCCTTTAAGGTACTCTATGGTTAGAAGTGTAGAACACTAGTTACTTGGGATAGCCCAATGGACCAGCTCATGTTAGAGACATACTTACTAAAATACTTGGAATAGTTAGTCACCAAAGCACAAAATAACCTTAAAGAAACACAAGACCATGAGAAGAGTTATGTGAATAAGAAAATAAAATATAAATATTATTAGATCGACGAACATGTTTACTTAAAAGTAAAAGCAAAGATAATCTCATTGATATGGGGAAGATGTAGTAAATCAGAAACAAGATTTTGCGGACCCTTTGAGATATTTTCCAAGTGAGGGCTAGTGGCATATGAATTAGCCTTAGCTGCACACATAAAGGTTCATAATGTTTTACATGCATCTTTATTGAAGAAATATGTATAAGATACTAAACATCTTATTGATTGGTCCTTATTATAGGTGGAACCTGAAGGGGGGTTGTGATGTCCCAAGTCTGGTGCAGAGACCTAAACACTCTTCAATTCTGTAAATTATATTAAAATTTCTGATCTTGAATTCATTTACACAATGACTTCTCGGACTGGGCAAATAAGGGGCTTCTTCTGGGAAATTTGTAGGCAAAAGGAGTGAGAAATGGATAGAAAAAAAGATATGTAAGACAGGGAATTTACTATCCCCTAACAAATTTATATATTGTGTCATTTATGGTTTATATTCCGCACTGCGTAAACCTACTACCATGCTTCTGGGAAGCCAAACCGTGAAACTAAGGAGAGTAGTTTGGTTTGTTTCAACCAGGGTATTCTGGACAATTGCATAGGTTTGTTCGAGAATTAATATAACCTAAATAAAAAAATTATATATTTTAATGATGTTCTAGAAATTTTTAATAATTTTTGGGTGAATTTGGGGATTTTTGGCAGTTTTGGTCGAAGGAAACCCTACGCAGAGGAGGATCCAAATAGGTGTTATGAACGCAAAAAAAAATATTTCTGGATATGGATATGGAAATATAGGATTTTTAATGACCCACATGAACTGATATATCTCATTTTTAGTTTACCAAACTTGTTTTACATCAGTTTTAGTAAAACTAGTTATTAAAAGCTAGTAATCTAGCTAGGGTCTTAAAAAAGTAGTTAAATAAAATCAAATACATTTCTGTAAAACATGGTATTTGTAAAAGAGATAAATATAATATCTCTGAAATTGAATACTCCCTTCAATCACTTCCCCAACATAGAATATTTATTACATCACTCAAATTTACTCAATCCCCCCATACATTGATAAAATAGGCCCTTTTGATGAAACTGAGACACTATTATTTAAGGGAAGAGATATATAGACCTGATAAATGTAATTTTCAGAACATTATGACACTACAGAACATAAATTACATTATTTACTAAGAATTACAAATATTCTACCAAAATTAAGGGGCAGGAGGCCCGGATCATGGCCAGCAAGAGAAAGTAATAATAGGTGAAGCATGGGATTCAATGAATCTTGAGCTCAAATTTATTTATTCTTCAAATATATTTTATTATCCTCCAATTTATACAATCTATCACTCCATACCTACAATGGAAGAAAATGGGATGGAAGGACAGTGGAATGGAAGGTTGGGGCTCATCTCCCAGTAGTCTGAGGCACAACACTCAAAAGAAAAGCTCACATAAGCATAAATAAACATACACAACAACAAAACTGAAGCAATGTGGTTGAATTCACCTTTAATAGCCTTTCTGGATGACCTATCTAGCAAGTGGATGTCAATGGTGACCTATGAGAGCAAGTCAACCCCATGGGTGCCCTAGTCCTAGCCACATAAGCGCCCCCTTTGGTAAATTTGGAAATTTGGACCATGTGGAATTGTTTCCAATTACAAATCATCCTTTCCAATTATAAATTGTTCCCACCCTGAGTCAAAAGATTATTCTTTTGCATTATGACATCTTTCTAATTGTCCTGGCTCATAAGGAAATTGTTTTTTCCATTAAAAAACTTTCCTTCTTTTCTCTCACAGCTTTTCTAAACTCCATAAGAGGAAACTACACCCTCCCCTTTGAAATAATTTACTACTTTTACCTCTGTATGTTTTTTAGTTGCTTTTAGGCAACTTCCCTTTATTCTCCTATTTTCTTTTGTCACGGACTTTCTTATTTTTACTAAAGCAACTTGACTACCTTTCCCCAATGCACCCTCGTAGAATGGAATCCTTAATTTCACATCATTATTTTGCATAATAAATAAAATTGATGAAAGAAAATTAAATACATGCCTTCAAACAATTATTAGCAAAATTTGTCCTAGGAAGAATAATTAATATCACTTTCATCCCCTAGGAACTTAGCATGGTCAACACTTTTAATGGTCAATTTGAGGGGACATGACAGTCCTCCCCTCCCAAATATACTTGTCTTCAAGCAAAAATAAAGTAGGGTGCTGCAAGATCCAGTCACATTCCCAAGTAGCATCTTCACTGGGAAATCCTTCCCACTATATCAAGTATTCCTTTATTGTTCTATTTCTTCAGTTCCTTTCTCTTCCCATCAACACTTTCTATGGTACTAAGAGAAAATGGCCTTCATCATCCAGAGGGGGTATTTCTTCAAAAACCACTATCTATTTCCCTACTTAGTTCTTTATACAATAAACATGAGAGACATTATGGATTTTACTTTTTGCTGCAAAATCCAACTAATAAGCTACTTCACCAACCTTTCTTCTAATCTTGTAGGGTCCATAAAATATTGGTTGAAGTTTTGTCGCTCCTTCCTTCTTCAAGGAAGACTATCTATAAGGTTGTAGCCTTAAATACACTAAGTCTCCCACTTGAAACACTCTATCTATTATGTGCTTATCTGTAAAAACATTTTGCTGGTTCTTTGCCATCTGCAAATTGTCTTTCAGTGCACTTAAAATTTCTTGGTTGACTTGTGACCAATATTTATCCTTTTGTTCTTTACAATTTCCAAATATTAAGTCTACCCAATTTGGATCTTGATACCAATATAAATTGATAAAGGGAGTCATTCTGATAGAAATATGAAATGTGGTGTTGTAATAGAACTCACCCAAGTGGAGCCAAGTTGCTCAAGCTCCTTGTTGTCCCATAACATAGCTACAAAGGTACCCTTTAGGACATTGTTTCACTCTCTCTATTTTCCCATCTATATGGGGGTGATAGCTTGTACTCATGTTCATATTTGTTTCAACTAGACCAAACAATGTCTCCCAAAAGGCACTAGTAAATTTACTTTCTCTGTCACTAATTATGACCTTGGGAAATCCATGTAGTCTGAAGATATCCTTGAAGAATAGAGGAGCAACGTCACTAGCTGAAATAGTGGATATTACTGCAAAGAAATTTGCATATTTTTTCATCCTGTAAACCACCATAAAAATATTGTCTTTCCCCTGTGACTTTGGAAGCCACGTGATAAATTCGATTGATACACTTTCCCATTTTTTATCTGGAATCAAAAGAGGCTGGAGGAGTCCAACAGGGAGTGAGTGCTCAACTTTGTTCTACTAACATTTAGAACATTCCTTCACATACATGATTACATCATCTTTAAGACCTTTCCAAGTAAATCTCTCCCTTACCTTACATTAAGTCTTCAGAAAAATAGGGTGACCAGTCACTGGTGCATCATGTGCAGCTCCTAAAATATTCCTCTTTAGTGCAGATCCTGGCACTAAGAAAATTCTGTTTTTGTAATAAATGAGGTTCTCATGAACTTGGTACTCTTCATTCGGGTTCACCCCATCCAAAACATCACAATCAAATTGATCTTTAGAGTATTCAGTAGCCAACTAGATCTTCCAATCATTACATATTTGTATCAAAGAGAATGTGGACTTATAGGAGAGTGCATCAGCCACAACATTCATTTTTCCTTTTCTATACTCAAGGTCAAAAACAAAAGATTGGACATTACTTACCGATTTTTTTTCTTGTCATTGGGTTCCTTTTGGGTAAAGAAGTGTCTAATATTGTTGTGATCAGTCTTCACAATGAATTTACCTCCCACCAAGTATTTCCTGAATTTGGCCAAGGCATGCATGATGGCCAGCATATCCTTATCATATAAAGAATAAAACCTTTCATGTGGCCGCAATTTTCTGCTCTCAAAAGCAATAGGATGACTATCTTGCATTAGGACAGCTCAAATCCCTACCCTAGAGGCATCACATTATAGCACAAAAGGTTTAGAGAAGTCTAGTAATAGTTTCTCATTATCTCTTTCATTCGCTGAAAATATTTTTCAGCCTACTCACTCCAACTGAATGCACCCTTGTTAGTCAAATCTATTGAGGGTGCAGTGTACCGAGAGTATCCTTTGACAAATTTAAATTTGTGGTTTTAGTTGCAAATTCCAATGAAACCTCTCAACTCATTGAGGTTCCTTGGGATGACCCATTCCAATATGGCCTTTATTTTTTTTGGATCTACCTTAACCCCTTCTTGGCAGATGACATGGCCTAGATACAACAGTTCTGTCATACCAAACTCACACTTGATTTTGGAAAAAAATGACGGATCTACAAGAATAGTGAGTACCTCCTCTAAGTGATGCAAATACTCCTCCTATGTCATTCTCTAGATTAGAATATCATAAAAAAACACAATGACATGCTTTCGGGATTTTTTGTTGAATCCCTTATTTATGCATGACTGGAAAGTTGTTGGTGCATTAGTTAATCCAAATGGCATGACCAAAAATTAGAAAAGGCCAAAGTGACAACGGAAGGATAGCTTTTGTACGTCCTCCTTCCTCATCTTGATTTAATGGTACCCCGACCATAAATCTATTTTGGAGATACATTTAGCTCCATGAAGCTCATCCATCATCTCATCAATTCAGGGAATTGGTTACATGTTCTTTATTGTCTTCTTGTTCAAAGCTTGGTAATCAATACACATCCTGAGTGTCCCATCCTTCTTCTTCACCAGAACCACCGAAGAAGCAAAAGAACTGGAACCTGGTCTGATGAGTCCCAACTCAAGGAGATCCATCATGGCCTTCTCAATTTCATCTTTGAATCTCTTCGGATGCTTGTAGCGGTGTATTTTGATTGGAAGTGTACCATCTTCCAACTCAATCCTATGTTCAATTCCATGGTATGGTGGCCTTCCATGTGGAAGGTCTTCAAAAAACCTCTTATGCTTGTGCAACAATTTTTTAATATCTTTGGGCTGAGAAGAAACTTTTGGAGTTGTTCCCTCATTAGTGATTTGGAATTCAACATCCCACTCAATGTCTCTATGCCTCATAATAGATCTCATACTCTTTGCAGAAATTACTTAGCTGGGATAAGTATTTATACCTTTCAATACCACTGGTTTTCCTTCATCATCCTTGAAACTTATTTTTGGTATCTGGTAGTTCACAGAGTGCTCTCTAATAGAGTACAATCATTGTAACCCCAACACCATGTTGGTGTCTCCCACATTGACGACATAAAAGTTGTCTTTCACAGTATAGTCATCGATGTTTACTTGCAGATCTGGGATCCATCGGTTTCACTCCATGGTATGGCTACTAGGAATGACCACAGTGAATCCTTCAAAGGGATTAGTAGGCATTTTTCTCCTCTCCACCAGGGATGAATCAATAAAATTATGTATGGCAGCCCCATCAACAAGAACTATAATTTTTTTCCCTTGTAGAACTCCTTTCATCCTTAAAGTATGGAACTGGGGCACTCCACTAAGTATAACAATTTTGATGTTGGTTTGATGGGGATTGTTAGTTTTTCAACATTTAAGCTAGCATTATGTTAGGATCTTTTCACTGAGAGAATAACAAGCACAGCAATAAAACATAAGCACTTCATAAGAGACAAGAGACACAAAAAATTTTGAATGGGGAAATCATAAATGGAGAAATCCCCGCAACTTCCTCAAATATAGAATCACCACAAGATGTAAGACCCCAAAATAGTAAGATGCACTCCCGACATCAGTAGTCTTCTAGTCCCAATATATTTCCTTCTTCACTAGTGCGCCACACTTGAGAGGGTAAGTGATGTGTTTTAGAAGTGATAAATAGAGAAACTCTCACTCTCTATTTATATTCTTCCGTTCACTTGAAGTGCACTTAATCATGTCGGCCCAACCAACAATTACTTACTCGAGCCTACACCTTAATTAGTGCATAGTAACTCAAGTGCCCCAAAACTGTGGGGACTTACACAATGACTTGACAAGACTTGTTTACATTATTAATCCTCCCGATCGGAACATCTGGGCATGACAACATGACTCAAATACATAATAGAAACATCCTGGAATAAACATCGGGTTACAATACATAAGAATACATTCCAAAGTTACATATACATCAACACTCCCTCTTAACTAGGAAGGTATTCTTTCGACACAATTTTCAGTACTGGTCTTCTTCTCTGCATCAGCTGGATCACCTTGTCTTCAAGTCATCTTTGTCTTCAAGTCATCATCGGATCTGGATCATCTCTCGATCTAGATCATCATGGAACATCATCACTGGATCTGGATCATCGCTCGATCTGGATCATCATGGAACATCATCACTGGATCTGGATCATCTCTTGATCGAGATCATCATGGAACATCATCACTAGACTGGATCTGGATCATCACTCGATCTGGATCATTACTGCTGGATCATCATTACTGGATCTAGATCATCACTTGATCTGGATCAACACTGGTGCTACCTCAAGATTGTTCTCGTCATAGGAATTTCTACAGAGCCAGTCCTTTTTCATGCTGGTTGTAGGCCTACCCATCATGTAGGTCTTCACCCAGCACTTACATCTGACCTGCTCATCAGAAAGGCACATCCATCCAAATAGGAACACATCCTATCACAGTGATGGAAGACTCCCATCCAGACAAGAACAAATCCTATCACAGTGATGGAAGACTCCCATCCAGACAAGAACACATCCTATCACAGTGATGGAAGATTTCCCACTTTCATCCAGACAAGAACACATCCTATCACAGTGATGAAAGACTCCCATCCAAACAAGAACACATCCTATCACAGTGATGGAAGATTTCCGACTTTCATCCAGACAAGAACACATCCTATCACAGTGATGAAAGATTTACCACTTTCATCCAGACAAGAACACATCCTATCACAATGATGAAAGACTCCCATCCAGACAAGAACACATCCTATCATAGTGATGGAAGATTTCCCACTTTCATCCAGACAAGAACACATCCTATCACAGTGATGAAAGACTCCCATCTAGACAAGAACACATCCTATCACAGTGATGGAAGATTTTAGCACTTACATCTTGAGCACGTGGGAACACATCCCTTAGTTGCTCCAGAAAGGCTCTGCACTTACATCCATCCAGACAAGAACACATCCTATCATAGTGATGGAAGGGCTTGCACTCACATCTAATCCTACGAGAACACATCTCAACATTCATATCAAAATGGCCCCCAGTCCTCGACTGAGCTACCTAGTAACTGACCGGGTGCCTCCATTCTCCTAGAGAATGGCAGTTTCCCTTACATCCGACCTGCTCGCCGAAATGGCTAGCACTCATATCTGACATGGAAGGAACCAAATCCTCTCACCATGACAGAATGGATCAGCCCTTACATCTGACCATGGAAGGAACCAATCCTCTCACCATGTCATAATGGCTATGGGTCTCTTCACTTTCTATTGGAAGGAACCTCGATCTGGAGAACACCAAGTCTCTCTCTGAAGTACTCAAACTTTAGCCTAGCCAATGGATTCATTAATACATCAGCTATTTGTTCCTCTGTCACAACATACTGGAGCTTCAGTGCTCCTCTCTACACCATATCCCTGATATAGTGATACTTGATCTCGATATGCTTCGACTTGTCATGGAACACTGGATTCTCTGACAACTTCATGCAACTCTGGTTGTCACAATGTATACAAGTAGCATCCAACTGGAGATCAAATATATCAGACAGTAGCTTCCACAGCCATACTACCTCACAACTAGCTGAGCAAGTTGCGACATACTCTGCTTCAGCTGTACTCAGTGCCACACAGGATTGTTTCCTGCTAAACCAAGAGATCACACCTGATCCCATACTAAAGCAACACCCTGAAGTGCTCTTCCTGTTGATGGAACTTCCTACCTAATCTGAATCAACATAATCCTCCAGGTTAATCTTCTGATTCACATCATACTTGAGCCCATAATCAATTGTACCCTTCAAGTACCTCAGAATATGCTTTGTAACTATCAAGTGAACACTTCTCAGATCTGTCAAGTACTAGCTCAAGGTGGTCACAGCAAAGCAAATATATATTCTTCTGTTTGTCAGGTACATCAAGGACCCAATCATCTGACGATACATCGTAGCATCAACTGACTTTGATGAAGGATCACTCAATAGCTTCAGGTTCGATGCCATAGGTGTAGCCATATTCTTGCAGTCCATCATCCCAAATCTCTTCAGGATCTCTACTGCATACTTCCCTTGTCCAAGGAATATCCCATCTGTACTCTACCACACCTCCATACCTAGAACAATAGTGTATCGACACATAATAGGAGCATCACTAGTATTCTATCTTCAACCTTGAAGCAAAGGTTGGAATCCGCTTTACTCTCAGTAAATCCTAGAGTCATCAGTAATCTACCCATCCTGTTGTACCATGTCAAACCTCAATATATTATGTAGTCACTCCCTCTGAAGCGGAGCATCATACTCCCTCTGTCTTCTATGCTCTATGCACTGAAAACATTATGTACCGGAGTGACAAGTAGCTTCCTATGCTACTAATATTCTATGTGACCATCTAGTGTATAGACTTGCATCTTCAACCTTGTAGCAAAGGTTAAGATCTTCATCAATCTCATCATGTATGTGTTTCAACTCTTACTGGCTGCAAATGTCTCTTTATAGTCTAGGCCTTCCTTTCGTGAGAAGCCTCATGCTACGAATCTTGCTTTCTATCCCACGATGTTTCCATCTACTGCATGCTGGAACTATGAACTTCTCTCCAGGTCTCAATACTACGCCCTGTCATCATTCTTCTTGAACTGGTCTTCCTTTTTTTCTTGGTGGTTGGAAGGTTCTGCATCAATGATGTCACTGCACTCGTCATATTATTCTTCATTTTGAAATGTCGTCACTTGCTCTTCGGAACAAGTCTTCATTCTTCTTTGCTTGTAGGTGATTATGTATGCGGTCTTTCCTACAAGTCAAATGAAATTGTATGGTTAGAAACATTTCATAAGGAATATTTATATTGGAAAACACTTATGCATAAATATATGATCATGCAACTACTTTAGCCAATACAAAATTTTTCCATCACTGAAACTTTCTAGATGCATTCCATCTCTACCAAGACAGCAAAGAGGTTTCATTCTAGATAAGTAGCAATGGAGAGTTGTATAGCACCATGAGCTACTTACCCATCACATGCATATTAGTAGTATACTGCCATTAATGCAAACATCCTATCATGCATGATACATCAACTGAATATAAACAAATGCATAACAAAACAATATCATGAAATGACAATTGAATACTTATCTTTATTTGTTTCATGGGTAGATTGCTTCTTGAGCCTTCAACTTCATCGTCTTCTTCATACATGGTAGCATTGTTTCTTATCCAAATGATAAGGAGGATAAGAAGTTCTTCACTGAGTTGAGTTCTTCATATTCCTCATTGCTTGAGGGATATTCTTTGGAACGTGAGAGCTTGATCTTCAATTGCTTCCATCTTCTCTTCTCTTCTTATGATTCGAGTTTCTTCTTCTTCACGGAGTCTGCTGAAAGTAATCACTTCCTTTTGGAACACATTCCTTGAATGAATGAATTCCACGATCCTGGGAGGTCATTCAAGGTGGCCTTCACCACTTCTACTTTATTCACTTCTGCTTCAAGTTGTTCTTGATTTGAGAGACTCTTATGACTGCATGGTCTCTGCATTCTATATCTTCACATTCTTCAACTAGTTTCTTTAGGTCAAATAGCTTGAAATTCTGGAAGACCTTCAATAGCTTTGCTTGCAATAGGTAGTGCTCTGTAATGCACATGTGCAAGCCTTCTATGCTAAATTTCATTTGGCTCTACTATGTCATGGATCAAGGCTTATTCTGGATGGCCCTTCAATTTGTACAAGCCTCCTTCTTGTTCTCCAATCACTACCACATCATCGATAGTCTTTCCTTCTGTCCACATGAGGACTTGGCCATCTATGAATGCAATCCACATTCCTTTTGTATCAATTCTGAAATGGAGAGAAGGTTCTTCTTGAGCACTGGAACAAACAATACTTCTTTCATTATTAGAGACTTACCAGAGTCTATCTTGTATGAAGATTCCCCACTACTTTTTATTGGATATTGGTAGTCATGTCCTAGTTTCACCTTGTGAGGTGATTCATGTTCATTGAATCCTCTCATATGTTTGTAATCCCCACTATCTATAAGCAAAACATCACTTCCATGAGTAATGTTACCTGTGAGAGATGATATCAGAACATATTCACCCTCTCTTGAAGAATCTTCACTTCCATATCTGGATCTCTTTCTGAATGGTTCATCATCCTCTATAGCATGAGCATGATGTCTTCTTTGGCCTTGACCAAGTTCTTCTTGTGAAAGCCTTCTAACCTCGTCTCCCTCTGAAACTGGAACCTCTATACTCATGTAGGTGTCCGATCCATTTTCTTCAGAGAGATCATGTACTTCTAGGCTTGGAAGTTGTCAACTTCACCAAGCTTATCATCAAGCTGATGTGATAGATCACTTTGAAATGAAAACCTCAAATGAAAATAGAAAAGGATTAGATCTTACTGATTTGAGGTGTCCGTCCTGGTTCTGGAGCTGGCTGATCTAGGGTTTGTCACAGAAACCCTAATCTTCAAAACTTGGAATATTTCATATCTAGTTGGACAAACAGATAGATATATTCAAATGGATTTGTCCAATGTACTCCTTTTCTGAAAACAGTGGAGGGAAGCTCCCGAAACAGGAAGCCCTAATTTTCCAATTTCTTCTGCAGAAATTCCTGTTACTGTTTTTGTGATATCTCTGAAATTACTGCTCATATATGTCACAAATTTTGCACTAAGGTAACCTCGCATGTTCCTGATCCAACACCATAGGTTTCATCATAATTGGTTTCACCATTAGGGACTTATGATCCTTTTCCCAAGGAGACCTGTTACAGGACTGTTCAGAACATCGAAGTTGTACGGCATGCCACGTGTCATTGGTTCATCTTTTGAGTCTGATATTCATACCACCAAAATTAAATTCTGTGCTATTTATATAACATCTTCATAAATTCCATTTGGACCTTTGTATCCCAAGATATTGCAATTCTCCTCAGGTGTCCTGTTTAAGGATGAATTCTGGAAGAGGCTGGAACCCTAACTTGGAGGGATAATATATCCCCGAATATAGAGAATATGAGGCTGATTTTTGGACATAGTGTTCCTCAAGAGTTTATATTTGGCCTCTGCAATTTTCAGCTTCTGATACTTCTCCAAACTCAGCATATAGCGACTGTACGAAAACTTAGCAGTTTTAGTATTTAGGGTTTTTCCTAGCTCATGGTCAAACTAGGGTTTGACTTTATTAGAGTTTCACCCAACCAAATTTATTGATATATGTCTCTAAACTTTAGTTTTGATGAGGATAAAAATCCTATGTTGGTCTCACTAAAAAATTCCTCTTTTGTAGAAAGCCCTAATTTCCACATCGAAACTGAAAATGCTCAAAATCGAATTCTGCTTCGACATAAAGATGTGCCCTAAGGAGGATAGTTTTTCCACCTTAATTTTTCTGAAAATATGTGGAGGAAGGTACACAAAATGGGAATCCCTAGTTCCCATAGCTGCACAGTGTCTTCTTCTTAGGTTAGCTCTGATACCATGTTAGTTTTTCAACATTTAAGCTATCATTATGTTAGGATCTTTTCACTGAGAGAATAACAAGCACAGGAATAAAACATAAGCACTTCACAAGAAACAAGAGACAAAAATAGTTTTGATCAGGGAAACATAAATGGAGAAAACCCCACAACTTCCTCAAAGATATAATCACCACAAGATGTAAGACCCCAAAACAGTAAGATGCACTCCCGACAACAGTAGTCTTCTAGTCCCAGTATATTTCCTTCTTCACTAGTGTGCCACACTTGAGAGGGTAAGTGATGTGTTGTACAAGTGATAAATAGAGAGACTCTCACTCTCTATTTATATTCTTCCGTTCACTTGAAGTGCACTTAATCATGTCGGCCCAACCAACAATTACTTACTCGAGCCTACACCTTAATTAGTGTATAGTAACTCAAGTGCCCCGAAACTATGGGGAATTACACAATGACTTGACAAAACTTGTTTACATTATTAATCCTCCCGATCGGAACATCGAGGCATGAGAACATGACTCAAATACATAATAGAAACATCCCGGAATAAACATCGGGTTACAATACATAAGAATACATTCCGAAGTTACATATACATCAACATGGATGCTCTTCTTCTTTAGTTTTCTCATACTCTACATCCCCCATATTAGCTTCTTCTACTCCTCTTCATCACTTTTATAAAATACTTCAATCTAATGTTCTTTTCCCTTCTCACATTTGTGACCAGGATCCCACGGGCAGGAAAAACACAGCTTCTTCCTTCTCAATTCATCTAGATCCTTATAGGATTAATAATTCTTAACAGGGGATGGAAATTTTCTCACGAGAGGTTTTTGATTCTGAAATTTATGTGGCATGGGAGTTCTGGGAGGATACTTGGTCCTTGGAATTCCATCATGTAGGTGTCTAGTATTGTTCACTGCTTCCTGCAAAGTGGTAGGTTGATAGGCCTTCACCAACCCCTTCAATGGTTCAACCAGTCCTTCTATAAAAAAAAGAATCATCCTTGATTCTGATATGTCAATGACCATGAAAGCCACCTTTTGGAACTCTAATATGTATCCTTCTAGAGTTCCAACTTGTCTTATGTGTGCCAAATCCCGGAAAGAGATATCAAGATCTCTCTGGTCAAATCTCTCTGTTAATTTTCTAATGAACTCTTTGTAGGTGACTACTTGATCATGGACTAATGTTTTAATTCCATGAAACCACCAGTCAATGGCATCCCCATCAATATGTAGGGAATCCAACTTGATGGCATCCCTTTCTACCATAGGATTCAGCTGAAAGTATGTATCCATTTTCTGAATCCAAGAGCTCACTGAGAAATTGGAAGTGCCATCAAAATATGGAAAAGTGATTTTCCCAATGGCATTATTTAACTCATAATTCTGATATGAATTCCTTGCAACTCCTCTTGGTTTTCCCCTAAATTGAGTTTCATAGAAATATTGAAATGGAAGAGCCCTTTTGCACTCCTCACTCAATGATTGGTAAATAGAAAACTTCTCCTCCCATGTAGCAATAGTTTCAACCTGAGCTTCATGATCTTCTTTAGGGGTCTCTACAAATTTGGGCATGGTATGTCTTGGATGCAATTTATGTTCCTCTCTAAACTCACATGGCCTATTTTGAGGCTCAGTATTGGAAAAAATACTCCCCCCATGAGCTTTCTTTCTTCATATTGGGAGCCAATGCTGCTCCCTTCCCCATCTTTCACTTCCAGCTGTTTAGCTAGGAATTCTCTGGTCTCTTGCCAAGACTATATGATATTAGTTGAAATTTCTTGTAGACCTTTCAACATGTTCTTAACAAAATTCTTGAATTCATCTTTTTCATCCCTTTCATCATGGAATCTCCCATCCACGGATTCTACTTCCTCCTCTTGAGGAATATTTCTTTTGGTGTCGAAATTGTATTTTGGACCCATAATAATATCAAGAGAAAGTATGGAGGACCATGATATGATACCACTGTGATGTCCCAATTCTGGTGTATAGACCTGAAGACTCTTCAATTCTGTAAATTATATTAAAATTTTTGAACTTGAATTAATTTACACAATGACTTCTTGGAGTGGGAAAATAAGGGGTTTCTTCTGGGTAATTTGCAGGGAAAAGGAGTGATAAGTGGATAGAAAACAAATAAATGTCTAACATAGAATTTTCACTCCCCTAACACATTTATATTTGGTTCCATTTAGGGTTCAAAGTCTGCATTACGAAAACCTACTACCACGCTCTAGGCAGCCAAACCATGAAACTAAGGAGATTAGTTTGGTCTATTTCAACCAGGCGCTTTTGGAAACTTGCATCAGTTTTTTCCAAAATTAATATACCATAAATAAATTATTTATATAGTTTACTAATGCTCTTAAAAGTTCTAATAATTTTTGGGTGAATTTGGGGATTTTTGGCAGTTTTGGTCAAGGGAGACCCTGCACAGAGGAGGATCCCAAAAGGTGGCATGACCCCCCAAAAATGGGTTTGGATATGGATATGGGAAGGTGGGCCTTTTATTGATCCATATGAATTGACAAAGCTCAGTTTGAGTTTACTGAACTTGTTTTACATCAATTTTAGTAAAACTAGTTATTAAAAGCTAGTAATCTAGCTAAGGTCTTAAAAAAGCAATTAAATCAACTCAAATACATTTCTGTAAAACATTATATTTGTAACAGAGATACATTTAATCTATTTGAACATGAATACTCTCTTCAATCACTTCCTGAGCATAGAATATTTATTACATCACTCAAATTTACTCAATCCCCCGCATACATTGATAAAATAGGCCCTTTTGATGAAACTGAGACAATATTCTTTAGGGGAAGAGATATATTGACCTGATAAATATAATTTTCAGAAAATTATGACACTAGAGAATATAAATTACATTATTGAATTACCATTACAAATATGCTTCAAAAATTAAAGGCCAAGAGGCTTGGATCATTGCCAGCAAGGGATTGTAAGCACAGGTGAAGCATGGGATTCACTGAAGCTTGACTTGAAATTTATGGAGGCTGAAAATATATCTGATTATCCTCCCATATATTCAAGCTAGTGCTCCGTACTTGAAATGGAAGAGAAGGGGATGGAAGGAAAGGGGAATGGAAGGCTGGTGCTCATCTCCCAGTAGTATGAGGCACAACACTCAGAAGCACTGCTCACATAAGAATAACTCAACATAAAAAACAACCAAACTAAGGCCATTTGGTTGAATTCAACTTTAATATCCTTTATTGATGACATGTTTATCAAGTGGAGGTTAATGGTGACCTGTGAGAGAATGTCAACCCCATCGGTTCCCCAACCCTAGCCACATAAGCACCCCCTTTGGGAAATTTGGAAATTTGGACCATGTGGAATTGTTCCCAAGGCCAAGTCATCCTTTAGAATTATAAATTTTTCCCTCCCTTATTCAAAAGATGCTTCTTTTGAGTTATGACATCTTTTTGCTTTTCCTGGCTCATAAGGAAACTTATTTTTCCTTTAAAAAAATTTCATTCTTTTCTCTTACAGCTTTTCTGAACTCCATAAGAGGAAACTGTGCCCTCCCCTTTGAATTAATTTCCTTCTTTTACCTCTATTTACTTTTCTGTTGCTTTTAGGCAACTTCCCTTTATTCTCCCATTTTCATTTGTCATGGACTTTCTTATTTTTACCAAGGCAAGTTGACTAGCTTTCCCCAATGCGATGTCCTGACATGGAAGACTTAGTTCCACATTATTATTTTGTATAATAAATAAAATTTCTGAAATAAAATTAAATACATGCCTGAAAACAATTATTAGCAAAATTTTTCCTAGGAAGAATTATTAATATCACATTCATCCCCTAGGAACTTAGCATGGTCAACACTTTTAATGGTCAATTTGAGGGGACATGACAATGGTTTTTACCCTAACCCCATCATATCATATACAAAAGAGAATTACAACTCCGGAAGCTAACCATAGTCCAGCTAAAAGTGCAATGGAAGAAATTTGGAGTCAATGAGGCCACTTGGGAGAATGAGGCGACCATGAGAGAGGATTAACCCGCCTTATTTCATGACTTAATTCCTAGTCCCTAGAACATTGGGACAATGTTTTTCTAAGCGAGGAGTGATGTAATATCCCAAATTTTTAGCTTAACTATAATGGGCATGAGTCCCATTGCACATGAGTTACTTTGATGTTTATATTTGTATATTGGGTGTAAGGCCCCACTACACATGATTTATGTTGATTAGTTAGATATATTGGGAGATCCAATGCACATCTTTTATTTATCATATATGTGACTGTATGTGTTGGGTGTGGACCCTGAAGCACATGAGTAATGATATTTTGTGCTGAACACAAGAACTCGAGCACATGAGTAATGAGATTTGGTGTTGAGCGCAAGATCTTGAGCACATGAGTGATTATATTTTGTGTCGAGTGCAATATATAGAACACATGAGTTATGATATCTTGTGTTGAGCATAAAATATGGAGCACATGAATTATAAAAATTGGAAGTGTTGGGAAAAAGCACTGGGTATTCACTTTTCAAAACTATTCCATAGCACCTTAGTTCATGGGATATTAAATAATACCCCTATTCTAACAAGATATTGATAAATACTTACCAAAATCCTTTTATTGATACCCCCTCCCATTACATATTTGCAATTAAAAAAACCATATTTTTACTATATACCACTTTTTATACCCCCCAATATTTATAAACCCCTTATACCCTACTACTTGCCCCCTAATACCTACAATATATTGACCTTATTTTTCATAATAATAAAAAAAACCTTTGTGAATGAACATGATAAGATATTGGTCAATAAGGTGAATCCCCCATGGGGGTAGCCATGGAGCATTCCAAATTGATGTTGAGCATAAGCTCTGCAGCATCTGATCCTTAGACATTATATCCCTAGCTTTATTATACAAGTACATCCTAGCATTAGTGTTGAGAGAGAGGATCTAAAATTGCACAAAATGTAACTCCGAGTTTTTTAGGGTTGAGCTTGGGCTCTGAATAGCGCTAAGAGTTACTAAAATTAATTGTGTTTAGTGAGAATGACTCTAAAAAACACTAACCTTATCTTACTTATTTTTAAGTTGATTAAGTAAGATCTCAAATCTACTTCTCATCAAGTACTGAAGAAATACCACGATACACGAGGTAACCCAACATGCAAGGAGGATCTAGAGATTCCTAACTTAGTTGACCAACCCTACCTAAAGCCTTGATAAAATAGATAGTATAATCTAATAAAAGAATCAGGTCAATGAGATCATGTTACATGATGCATAAATAAATGTTAACAATAATATATAAATATTTCATATATATTATGGATAAAAGAATAAGTATATATATTAAACATAAAGAAATAAGGATAACTATCAATAATGAATAAAGAGTCTATGTATTTAGTATTTACTAAAATAATTAAATAAATATTTAATCCTAAAGATTCAAATTAGGAACTAGTAAAAGAGTTCCTAATTTAAGAAAAATAATTATTAAATCCACATAAATCAATTAAAGATTATTTTCAATAAAATAATAGATTCTTGATCTAAATGAAGTTTTAAAACAACTGCTCTTTTTCCTAAAGATTGTCTATAAAGACCCAAGGAAAGGGAAGGCTTACGGATCTGATCATGATTTTCCTAAGTAATTTTGGAGAGCATTTCCAAAATCCAAGCTATCTTATACAAAACTTGATATTCCAAATAAGAGAAGCCTCACCTTTAGAAGCTCAAGACTGCTTGTATGTTGGAGGGATCTCGAGGGGATCCAAATCAGAATGAAGAATGGTTATGGGTCATGGTTGGTAGGAACGTGGTAGTTTCCAAGTTATCTAGTTAACATATCTAAGGCCATAGATGACTAGTTTTTATTAATGTTGTGTGTTTAAGTGTGCAGGGTCTTTTGCCATTAAAACAATTGAATAGTTGCAGGTATGAGGTTTCTACCTTCTCATCATGTTTACACGTTTACTTATAATTATTATGCTTTGGATTGAAGATCTGTAATTTTGAAGACATACTTCAGATTGATTCCATGTGTTCGATATCAAGCTCACCCTGTAATGTCTTAGATAAATTTCTAGGGTAATTTTTATGTTGCAGGTTGTTGCATTTGTTTAAAATTAAAATTCAACCTTTAAATTCTTAGGTAGGTTCTAAATTTGAAATTTTTATTAACACTATATTTAAACAGTTTTTAGAAAATTGATGTCAATAGTTTAAAGTAAATTTAAAACCCTAGTTTCTAGATAAACTAATCAGCAGATCTCTGTTAACCTTTTTTTTACTAAAACTAAAACCCTAAGTATATTTTGATAAAAAAACTTGCATTGGTCTATGACATAATATAATTATTAAATAAATAAATTATAAACATTCAGTCCAGGGATCGAATCCCTTTGTTTTCCAAAATCAAAACTAAACTAAATGAAGTGCTTGCACACTTCATATTCTAGTGAAAACGCAAATATTAAAAATAACCAAACATAAGTTTATAAATACACTATAAATATATATATATATATAACATACATCAAATATTAATAAACTACATATGAATTACATTAAACAAATAAAATCCAAATCCAAAAAGAGTTTCATCCCCATACGCATCGTGTTGGTGGAGTTAAAGAATAAACACAATAATCACCCCTTGAAATTTAATAACAAAACAATAGCCAGAAACCATTTTCACAATCAAAGTATCCATACGACCAAGGTAGAATCCATTAAACCCTAAATTATAACCAGAACATGTGAGAAAAAAATAAACTACAAAACATTTAAACTATTAGACCCGGCCAAGCATTCAACCTAGTTTGGAATCTCTTAGAGCTCAGCTCAGAGCTTTTTAATAAACCAAATATGAAACCAGGATTGAATCCTGTAAGTGAAAGATAAAAAATTCAACACGTTATACACGCTTTGTTATTCACGTAGGGTTTATCGCTTACAGGATTCCCATATTTTATTAAAATGCCACATCTAAACTACAGACAGAGCTAGGAGTGTTCTCTTACAAACTAATATACAGACCTGATTTGTTCTATGGAATTTAAAACCATATCTACACATGTTGTGTTATAAACACAAGTCCTAGGGACAAGTCCTTATGGGTTCCTTTGGAAGATGAAAAAATATTTAATTAACAGAGCTAGATTATTATCAACCATTGCATCCATTAAAACCACATTTCCACCATTCATATCCATTATCAAAACCTTGGCATCGTAAGTGCCATTGCAAAGCAATGGTACTGTTAAAATTTAAGAAACACATACAAATTCACCATCATTTTAAAACACAATGAAAATCCGATTAGGATTTATTTAAAACCAAAATCCATTTCATTGTTAAATGGTAAACCAAACATATAGAGATGAGTCTCTATTAAACATTCGAAACAGAACATTTACATTACAAATCCATGCAATGGAATTTACACAATCGCATTTAAACAATTCCCAACAATTCGAAAAAACCATGAAACCCAACCAAACATCGAATAGCGTAAACATTACAACCAGACATCTCACAGACCGAGTTTCAAACCATTTGATAACACAATAATTTCAACATTCGGTACATGCCCATTGCTTTACATGGGGCTTACCTATTATGGTTCCTCAGGAAACCAAAAATCTCTGCCATTCCATAACACAGAGTACCCACGCTATCTTAACCTGCAAACAATGAAAACAAAGCTTGGTTCATAAGTATGCATTGACTATAAAACCAAACCAAAATTCAAAGGTGCAATAATACATAACAATGGCATACCTAGTAACATTCTCAAGGGAAACTTGGTTTCTCTACGTGGATGCACAACTCCCATATGGAATGTGATACCTCCTACAAAAACCAAACACATACAAAAGGAATGATATCAAAACCTTAACAATATGCATAAGGAAGGAAACCTGCTAATTACGAGGTGAATTTAATGCACCAACCTGGTTGACACTTTCATGTAGATCAAAACCCACAGTCCTAAATTTTGGATCCACATTCTTTTCCACGAGTTCATTCCCCTTTTTCATAGTCCTAAACCCTCCTATATTGTGATTTGCATAGGTATATGACATAGTTTTCGATGGCATAAAATATGCATATAGTATAAACCCCTTATCATAGCACACAAAGTATGTTTTGGGACCTTTAGGCTTAGAACCTTTTCCTTCTATAGTTGAGCATAAGATTATAAAAATTCTTAGGTGTACATTGTTGTAGATTTTAGCACGATGTTTTTTCCACATTTGCAAGACTAGGTTCTCACACGAAATCACCTGCAGAAGAATTTACAGACGTGCACTAGTTCATAATCAACTAAGTAAACCCCATGGAATAGGAGAATTACCTTTCCAATTGAAGCATTAAAGGACAGAAACCCCACCACTCCACCCCTTGACATATAGATTCAATTCAACCTCTTCATAATGAACAAAGAAATACCTAAATAGACGTAAAATGAAAGTAAGACATAAAACAAAATGATCGACAATGTCAATAAATAAAATAGACAGGTAAATTAAATTACAAGCGCATCGAAGTATAGAATAGTAATATGTAGATATCATCATCGTAGAGGAAAAACACATAAAGAAAACAATATCTAGAACTTAGAATTAGTTCTCCAAACAAGTTTTTATTCCGGAGTAAAAATGAAGATCTCCTTAAGATCCAGCGATTTTATTAGCCTACGAATATAATTATTTATTTATGAATTCTAGGGACATTACATGGAGGTGGGTGTTCCATTGACAAGGATGGAGTAAAAGGCAGAGGAGATTAAAGAGATGATCCATCTGGTCCAATTCTGATAGAAACCAAAAGCAAGGACCATTTTCTCAATGAACTCCCAGCTCATCTTGTCAAAGGCTTTAGAGAGATCAAGATTTAGGAGCATGCCAGACATTTGTCTTTAAGGAGTGGGTGATCTCGTGGGATAGGATAATTCCATCAAGGATTTGTCTTCCATCCACATAACCCAATTTCTAAGGAGAAATGAGTAATGGAAGAAGGGTTTTTAGGGAGTTGGATACAACATTGGAGATGATTTTGTAAGTAATATTGTAGAGAGATATGGGTCAAAACATACCAGGGTGAGAGGCTCCATATTCCTTTGGAATGAGAGTGATATACGTGGCGTTGAGGGATGGAAGAACCAATTTCATATGCCATGATTATTCAACCAGATCCATAACTTTTGTTTTTAGAAAATCCCAACAGTGATGAAAAAAATTATTGGTAAAGTCGTCAGGGCCGAGAGCATTTCCTTCCGCCATCTGCTTCACCGTTATTTCCACTACCATCTGGTTCACCATTATTTCCACTTCCTACATGTAGATCAGTTTCATGAGAGAGGAATTTTTCTCCACGATATTAAGGAGGGGATTTTCTTCATAACCTAGTTAATGGCCTCATCTCGTGATGGAACTGGTTCAGTTAGCATAGTTTTGTAGAAACTGTGCTAACTCCATATCTGCATGCTCCTCCATGATAGTGTCATCATCAGTTTGACTTTGAAAATCCTATTGCTTATCCTACGCTGGACTTTGGATCTATGGAATAAAGTAGTGCTCCTTTCTCCCTGTTTATCCCATGCTGCTCTGGACTTCTATTTCCACAAAGGTTCTTCATGTTCACATTGTTTGTTAAGATGCACTAAGAGTTCTTTTTCTTTTAATTTTATTTCGTTTGTGTACTCATTATCCATGAGGTACAACTACATGGTTTCCAACTCTTTTTGAATAGCCTCTTTGTCCTTGAAGATGTTTATGAAAGTTCTATGATTTCACTGGTGATGGTTTGTCCAGAGGATCCATATATTTTGATGAATGATGAACATTTTAGATCTTCCTTTTACATGCATTTTGGTTCACCAATATTTAACTATATTATTGAAGGAAGTGTGGGATAACCAAAACTTTTCAAAAAGGAAAGGATGATAAAGGGGTGTACCTAAGATATTCCAGCAGAGGGATATAGGCCAATGGTCAGAATGAGGAGTGGGACAAATGAGGGAATCTAGGACACCACCATATGCAATGATATTATCCATGACAATAAAATGATCCATTCACTTCACTATATGATGAACCCCTCCTCTCTTATTGTTTCAGGTGAAGAAACATGACAATGGGAGAAGGTGAATTAGGGATTTTTTGGAAATGGTATATTTGAAGGTGTGATCTTCAGTCGAGAGGGATCTCAAACTGCCTTTGTTTTCCTCCAAATTGAGGATCATATTGAAATCTCCTCCCATTCGAGTGGGGGAATCAGGAAACTGTTGAACAAACAACTCAAGGTAATGAAGGAGATGGATCTTGAGACTAGGGGTTTGAGGTGCATAAACATCTAGGAGATGGTGTCTGGTGTTGGTTCCAAGAATATGGAAGATGGCAGAGATGGAATGGTCAATAGAGGAAAAGTTACTAAGAGAGACCATAAGAGGATTTCGTGTGATTGAAATGCCCCAGGAAGCTCCTTTGGCATCTATGGAAATACTTTGGATACCTTTCTAGATTATGAAGAAAAGTGTGGAAATGGATTCGGTGGAACACTTAGTTTCTTGAATAAAGAGGATAGTGGGCCTGTCCTCTAGAATTTTCCTTTTTAGCATTTTGTGTTTTGAGGGTCCGTTGAGGCCTCTGACATTCCATGAGATGATATTCATTGGATAACTTGTGAGCAGGTGGAGAAGAATTTCGTCAGATGGCCATACTACCCTCATTCAACAAGTGCAATACTAAGTGTGCTTAGTTATTTTGTATCTATTTGCAGCCTCTATTTCTGTTGTATATTTGAATTTTTTTTTCCTTTTACTGAGGGTTGTATACTTCGATTTTGTTTTGGGATTTTGGTTTGACAAGATCCTCTTGTAAAAGTTGTATTTGTCATGCTGGAATTGATACGAAGGATTTCTGAGTGCATTCATCCTCCATTCCGAGCATGTCAACCTATCCCATACCTGGTTCTCTCATATCCTTATCAGCGAATTCATCTATTCTAACATTTTCTAGCGGCTCCAAAGGATCTGTTGAAGAGCTGATCAAAGCGTCTAATCTACTATAAAAAGGAAATGAGGGTTGAGGATGATTTATTGGTCCATCCTTGTTCTCTGTCTATATCTTCTATTGTCATGGGTCATGAGGCAAGGGAAATTGATCAATATTTTCCATGGTTGCATTATTTGTTGGAATTTTTGGTTGATTCTCCAGGATTGCAAAGATATTGCTAGTGGTAGGAACCTCTTCTTGATTTGTTTTAGTCACGGATTTTTTATTATTGCATTGTTTTTTCTTTATTTTTTGGAACCCTTCAACATCTTGTTTTTCCATTTTATGATTTTCCATACTAGCTCTGTTCATTGAGAAATATTTGAACATGTGTCCATGTTCATGGCATTTGCGGTGCCACGAAAGGGAGCATGTTCATAGTCAAGAGGTTGGATCCAATATGAATATTCATGTCTTAAGCATATTGTGTCTGGGAGGGCTTTGGAAATATGCATGTAGACACAGATCCTGGCATAGGAAGTGTATTCATTCATTTTCGTCTGGTCTGTGGATCTGACATAGGTTCCCAGGGTGTTTCCAATTTCTTTGAGGGTTGCCTCATCCCAGTATTCTCGTGGTATGGAGTACATCTCGATCCAGAAAGGTTCCCATGAGAAATCCTCTTTTTCCAGGTTGAATCATTCCATCAAGTTCCTGAGATATAGGCCAACCGCATTGAATAAGTAAGGGCCACCCTCTTCTACCTTGGATTTGTCATCCAAGTGGTGAAAGCTGATGGTGAAGAACCCTTTGGATCCTAGTTGCAAATTAAATTGAGCTTTAGGTTTCTGTTTTGCTGCTAAACACCCATGAAGGGCTTGCTCAGTAGACCAAAATCCCATAAATTTTCCTATGAAACCATGATCTTTCATTTTTGAGCCCTAACATTTATTATTTAAGCTGGGAAACTAAGGGGAAGCCTTTATTTAGTACGGGCGATGAATGTTTCGGTGCCATGCCTCTCTGTTTCCAATTTTTATGTTATTTGTTTCGCGTGGACTGGAATTCCTTTCTCTCCTTCATAAATGGGGACTTCTTCAGTCCCTATTTGCAGAGAGACTAGGGCTGCTGAGCTAGAGTGATCACCTCGGTCGATGTCTGGTATGTTGGAAGGTGATTCGGAAGGGCTTGCTTCCCCCTTCGGTATGACGTCATGAGCTTACATAGAGTCTACCACCTGGGGGTGGCCTGGGAAGGTGATGATGATGTCCAATATTGAAGGTTCCAAGAAAGTCTTAGAACCTTCCCCAATCATAGCAGAGCAATTAAAAAATATTCCCAATTCCTTTGTTTTCGTTAATATCATTTTGTGTTTGTTGTGTTATTTGTTTTTCAATTATTATTTTTTAAATGTTTTGTTATAGTCAGTAAAGTGAGTGTAAATTTTCTAAAAAGTTTTAAGAATATTTTATGTTTTCAATTTAATTGTATTTTGATTTTTTATTTATAGTTTTTGTTTATTTAAACGTTTTTAATGTGTTTAATGTCTTCTCCTTCTTTTTTTAATTTTTGCATTTTTTATTTTATTTTTAGGAGCTTTTGTTCAACAATGTGCTCCTATTTTATATGGAAAGAGTGGTTTAATAATTCTTGAATAATATTTATTTAATATAGTGCAATTTTTATACAGTGTTACTAAGAGTTTTCATACATCTAATTTTATATTATGATAAAATCATATAATTATGACTTTTTTTAACATCAATTTTCAATTTGTGGCTTGATTTTAAGGTTATTGTAAATAAAATTAATGATCTTTTTTGTCCATGTTCATATTTTTAGTAACAAAAAAAAGTGGTGCTACTAGTAGCACCACTTTTTGATTTGGAGGTGTTTGTTGGTGTTTTTTCACAAAATAGGAGTTTTATGGCTAGATTTATCGTTTTGAGTATAAAATTCTCAAAGTTATATAACATGTTAACAAAGTAACAAGCGTAGTGATTTTATACTAATTGGGACACAAACATTAGAATTTATTAAATCTAATATCTCATTATCCATTTTAGTATTATTCCTAATAAATGTGATCCTTTTTTGTTTACCCATAATGTGATGTTCACAAAATCTAAATTCATGTATTTCCTCTTAGGAAAAAGATTTTGATTAGAAAGGATCTTAAGGACTCTTTCAGTCATGTTCCCTAGTCTTCTATGCCATAAATCCATTGTAGGCTCCTTGTTTGTAATAGCAGCAGTATCCAATTTTGATTTTAATGTGTAGAGAGGGCCTATTTTCTTCCCTTTTGCAACAACGAGTGAGCCTTTTACAACTTTTATTCCTCCCTTACCGAACATTGTATGGTATCCTTCATCATCTACCTTTCTAGTTGAAATAAAATCCATTCATATTGTACATGCCTAACATACTTAAGCAATAAATTACAACCATCGTCCATCATTATTAAAATATTTCATATTCCTTCAATATTACAAAGACTTTTATTTTTCAAGCAAACCTTACCCTTGGTGCAGCATGATAGGAGGCTCCAAAATATAAAATCCAATCACTATGATGATTAGAAGAATAAAGGAATGCATCTTCACAAGAAACAATAATTAATATATCACCTTCTAATATAACACCACTAGTTTATCCATTATTATTGTTATTATTGGATACATTTTTCTCCTTTCTCTCTCCTTTAAATATACAACATTTTTTCTTGATATGGCCAAGCTTTCCACACTGATAGCAAGTTATTCCTCCATGCCTAGATTTTGACCAGCCTCTAGAGATTGATCGCACTTCTTCATTTAACAAATTGTTACAAACATCTTCAAAACACAATTTACCTTTTGGATTTGCATTACTTATGGTGACAACCATGTTTTCCTAATTATTAGGCATATAGCTCAAGAGTAAGAGAGCTTGGATATCATCCTCAAATACAATCTTTATTGAACTTTTTTGGTTCAATAGTATGTTCACCTCATTAAATGTTCAACTACTAAACTCCCTTCCTCTATTTTGAGATTAAATAATCTCTTCATAAAAAAAATTGAATATAGTGTTGCACTTGTCCATATAAATCAAGAATTTTTTTCTACAATGATTCAGTTGGCTTTAATGATTCAATTGACTTTTCTTGTGAAACATGGAAGTATAGTGTGTCTTCCAAATACTATAGAATAGTAGCAATTGCCTTTCCATTTAAATTCTTCCACTCATAATGAGTCATTGATGTTGGCTTCTTTGATTTTCCTTCTTGGAGATCTTTAAGACTGACTATATCGTCTATCAACCATTTATTTCGCATGTATGTGGATGTTTTATTTTACCTGCATTCCATCTCTGTCAGTGGGGAATACTGATTGTTTTATAAGCTGAACACTCTTTGCATGTTCCATTCGAAAGTTTAAAAGATGGAACACCTTTGAATTTTGTCCATAAAATTGAAATTTTAATTTAATTAGTTATGATCTATTTTAGCAGAATAAATAATAAAAATTTGTATTATATTATAATTTTTATGCTTAATTTGTTTAGCATGGATAAGTGGAATCTCCAAGAAAATGGCCATAGAATAATAGACATACATAAATTTTAGTAATTCACGGTGTTGAGCATATATAAATTTTAATAATTCACCATATTGAGGAGATATGCATGAGGGAATAATTTCTCCAATAATTCATGACAAGAAGAATAATTTCTCATGCATATCTCCAATATGGTGAATAATTTCTTGCCTTCGGGTTCTTGAAGAGCTGAAGGAGAAGGAACAAGGAGAATCTAAGACAATTTATTTATGGAAGGAGTGCTACACGAATGTTCAGCTGATGCATAAGAAAATCAACATCAAGTTTAATCCAAGGACTAAAGCTATGGAAGATGCTCCAATGGCTTCTACACAAACAGTTAAGGGTGTAGTGGATGGTGGCCCACTGGTTCTTGGCAAATGAATTCAGTTTACTCTTATGTTTTCTTTCTTCTATTATGAACATGTTGAATAGCTTATAATATCTAGTATGTGTAATGATAAATCTCATAGACAGTATTAGTATAAAGCATGTTGAGGGTTTGAGGTAGATATAGAAAAAAATTGTCAATCTGATGTTATGACAAATCCCTGTTTTCCCCTACAGAAGAGGGTAATTTTGTTTTTTGGGATTATGCTCTTGTGGTTGTGATAAAGGTTATAGAAGAATATGTCCACTGAAGGAGGTTATCAGTTGAGAAATCCAGACAATGTAATCAGTTAGCCATGATATAATACAATATAATATAATGTCGTCGTTATTTCTACAAATGTTTGGTGTTATAAAATAGAATTGTTATGTGTTCTTTCTTTCTAGTAATGAAAAACAGGAAGAAACCTGGTATTTTCAGAGAATCATATTTGTATTATAAACTATGGTCTTCCCTTAAGAGTATGATTTTTTCTCTAATTTTAGATTGAGGTAGGAAGACCCTACTCACGGGGGATTCACCTTGTTGAGCAATATCTTATCATGTTCATTCATAACAGGGGTTTCTTTAATTATAAAAAATAAGTTCTATATATTGTACGTATTGGGGGGCGATCGATAGGGTATGGGGGGTTTACAGGTATTGGGGGGTATAAAAAGAGGTTTCTATTAAAAATGGGAATATATCTTAAAAATAAAGTTTTTAAAATTGGGAATATGTATTGGGAGGGGTGGCTCAACAAAAGGATATTTGTACGTAATTATCAATATCTAGTGAAATTATGGGTATTATTTAATATCTCATGAATGAAGGCGCGATGACATGGTTTCATTAAGTGAAGACCCCATGACCCTACTAAAGTGTTTTCGTTCAATTCCTTAGTTGGATTAAATTGTATTGCAAATTTTATGATCTATATACATTTCAATAAGGATGATATTAAAAGAATTTGTATCTTAATGGGGTGGAGTATGGCATCCCTGGGAGGACAACCTTCCCTAGGTCCTTCTCAACATATACTCGTTTAGTAATTAAATTTGGAGCATAGTGTATGAATTTAGGATTCCATGTAATCTTTCGTCCTAGGCATTTCATTGTGTGAGGGTTTATCGTCAATGTTGTCGAATCCATACTCTTGGTTATTGGCTTGGTGTTCCATTAAGTTATTTTTCTTGTGCATTTCTCAACTCATGTTTTACATATGTATATTGTTAATTAGTATTTATTGTTGTGCATTACTTAACTCATGTTTTACATATGTATATAGTTAATTAGTATTTAAAGGGTCTTGAACCCTTGATATACTCGTCATAGGGAGAGTTAAATGTTTATCTAGATCTTGTATGTACTACTTTAGTTTGTACTTCAGTTTGGGCTAGGGTTTAAACCCTTATTTGACATTTTAATATTATTATAGAAAACCACAGTATAGGCTTTGGTCCTTCGTTTGAAATTTATGATTGATTTTCAATCTTATTTTATTCTTAGTTTAAATGGTAAGAAGAGCTGAACGGCTACGACTCCTTCAGTTCATTGCATTACACTATGTTTTTTAGATCTCTTAGTTGCTAAGTGCTACTATTAATGTAAACAATTATGGTAATTTGGTCATGCTTCACTAGGGTATACTCGTTCCTCCAATACCCCTTTACTTTTCTACTTGTATAAGGTTTATATGTTCTTATTTTTTTATGAGAACATGACATTTAATTATGTAGGATAGCCTCAACTTATAAATAGTCCGGTAATTTTACTCTTATTGTTCGATGAAGATTATTTTACCCTTTTTTGGGTTTTAGAATTTAACACTAATTTGAAGTTCTCTATTAGGACATGTTTATATTTTCATAATCTGAAGTTCTCTATTATGACATGTTTATATTTTCTATCCTATTCATGGAAGGCTGATCTAAAATATGTAATTCTATGACTTGTCCTGATACTTATATAAACATCTACACAAGCTGTAAGGCCATACTAGTATATATAGTATATACTAGTCGAGTGTTCTCTCTTCAAAACTCTTGTTGTGTGAATAAATATCTTTATAATACTCTTCTTGTTGTGAAATATTATTTTTATAACTTATGGGAGTGTTTCTTCACTTTATATATATATATATTCTTTTCTTAACTATGTTTATGAAGAATATATTGAATACGTCTATTCTTGACCTTTTGACGTTATAAACATGTATGAATATTTATACTATAATTAATTTATTTGTATGGACTCACAAAGGAATAAGTGAATTATTATCGACAACAATTATTAATACAATATACCATAATCTTCATTCTGGAGTAAACTTATTTAGTCAAATATTTTAAGTTACATTTAAGCTTTCATAAGGAAAGGATCTGTTTCCCTCATTTTCCTGTTCAACAATTATTTTCGTAAATAGCTTATAAATCTTTCTCTTAGGGTTTTAAAATTTAAAGGTTTGATTCCAATGCATACCATGATTCATGACATTAACTTTGTTTGCTTACAACTAAGGATTTTACTCTGGATCAAAAGATTTGGAAAATACTATCATAAACCCAAGGGTTTTCTTATAACCTATAACTATCTTTACATTTGATGGAATTTAATTTGTTACAGTGCATTATGTGTGTGCACTTCTGCTGGCCAGGAAAGATGGGCTCAAGCTTTTCTAGATGCAATACACTGACAAAGAGTTAATGTAAAACCTTTCTATCTATTCCTTTGTCCTTTCAGTATTCCTAATGGATGAATTTTGAGCTGGCTTCCATTTCAAAAATTTCCACAATGTTCATTTGGCCTTTTGAAAACTTCCATTTTGAATCCGCTCTTACACACAGTTTGTATTTAACTAGTCGCTACAATATTTCTTTTGTTGTTTGTTCAAGTGATCTGCTCTATTTCAAAAGGGTTTGAAGTGGGTAATATCCTTTCTAGGTTCTACAAGTCTCTGAGTATGCAATTGTTCGAGGAGGCGATCTCAGAAAATTTGATACCAGTGTTTGTAAACAGTCCGATTATTTTGGACTTCTGGTATTTTTTGGATTTGAATATGCCATAGATAATTATAGATGGCCATAGTTTTATTTGAAATTAAGAATTCCCTCCAAAAACAACACGGTCTCTATTTGTTAGATGATGCAATGTTACCTTGGGTGGACATATCAAATATATTCTCTATAATGAAAGTATTTTTTGAAAGGTTTTATTTTGAACGGTATGACTCTGTTAATGGTGAGTGGTTTAAGATCAATCTTTTCTCTTGTTATTTTTTAAGCCATTGTTGGCATCATTGCTGAATAATTTAACCTATATTTGAATTTTCTTAATGTGGCAATTCGATTGAGATAAGGATGGTCCCTTGATTGCATGAGGTATTTTGGCCCCTTGACTGCATGGGGTGGTTTCACTATCCTCGGAAACCCAAATCCTGGTTTAATAACAAATTTTATCTATTATTAATACGAAAATTTGAGAAATCTTCACTAATTTCAGAGTTTACATTTCTTCTTTATTCTTTTGATGTTGCATATATTTGTGAGTTTTATTAACTTATTTTAAATTTTAATGAAATTGAACTATTATAAATAAATAAATAAAATAATTTTGTTTTCATATCTTTGTGAATTTTATTAACTTATTTTAAATTTTAATGAAATTTAATTATTAAAAATAAGTAAACAATATATATATTATATATTTCTTTGGCTAGTTGAAACAAAAATTATATACAATTCATGTAGTATTTGATAAAAAATTCTTCTACTTTTCAATTAAGATTACCAAAAAAACTACTTACCGTAGTGTGCTATTGGAAAAAATCAATCAATACCTAACCCGGCTTACAGCGTCGCTTGGGTAATTCATGATTCTCCATGGAGAGCCCAAAAAAACCATGAGATGGGTATAATAAAGATCTTTACATTTATATATTTTATAAAGATAATAATGATTTTTTTTTGCTTATATTAAAAGCTGAGAGATCATATTCAAATCTATATAAATATCAGAAAAGAAGAAGAAGAGCATATCAGCTTACTTGGTCACTTAATAGTTGAAAACAATGTTGCACCTTCTCTTGCATTAGTGTGTAGCAATGTCGAGGACATTGCCACCTCGTGACTCTTGTTTATATTACACGTCATAAACTTTAATATAGTTAAGTTAGCTAATACCTACTTGCCATGTATATACTATACTATCTACCTAGAAAGACTAGATATGTTATTTGCACAACATGTTTTATTTATGTTTATTAATGAGTGAGTGAAGTTTAATGTATTATACCAAAAAACTCATTCAAATTTTAAAACCTGACGGTTTATCACAAGGGAGGAAACATTTCCTAACTAGCAAATTTTCAATGTAATTCTGGCTGGACTTTGATGTTTGTGTTATATTTGTTTTTCAGTAGATCAGATTCTTCTTTATTTGTGCATAGTAATGATGTAGAGTGCCTTAATTAATGGATGATAGTTTTTAGATAGTGATGTATAGTGGGTTAACAGATGATATTAGGGGATATAATTCTTAAGAGCAAGGATTTATTATAATATAATAATAAAATTGACACTTAATAAATTTGTTAAAACATAACATGAAAGACACTGAAAACTTGTAACAGCCATCAAATTTCCAATTGACAGGTACTTACATTTTGAAACTCCAGGCCTGCCTGAAAGAGTCATAATTAATCACAAATAATGAAAATAAAAACTTCTGATAATCAAAACAACGGAAATCAATCAAAAAAAATTAAAGGTGTAATACAACTCTAATCTCTGAAAGCTGCAAGGCAGGAAGGTACAAAACCTCTACGTAAATGAATGGAGTAGTCTAACGCTTCGACAATTTCGCCTGGCGTTAGACTACTCCGTTACACTACTCCCTCAACGCTTTTGGCTCCTTCCATCGAAGCGTTAGACTACTCCGTTACACTACTCCATCAACGCTTTTGGCTCCTTTCGTCCCCATTCGGTGAGCATCTTTCACCGGGTCGCAAAGCATCTGGCAGATCACCCTCTAACGCCTCGTCGCCCTCCCCTGCAGACCCGCTGTCCCATGGGCATCCTCCCTCCTCCCTTTGCTCCTCCGCCCTCCCCAAACTTTCTTTCTTGCTGCTGGCAGACCGTGTCCCAGATATTTTCTTTCATCTCTTTATGGTCTACTACTTTTCCCTTATAGAACACTGCGAGACGAATTCTTCATAAATTCTTATCATGACAGTTCACGACTGTCATTTTGTCTCAAACCATTTTTTTAGATGTCATCAAGTCATGTCTTCATAGTTTAAATAAGCATTTCATTTCAAAATAAATATTAAAGATAGTAATTGATTGATTTTTTTACATATGATTTTAATAAAAGAAGAAGAAAATTCGTCAACTATTTTAAGATTTAGATACATATATAATATACATGTTAAACCATTTATAAAACAAGGTTGCATTGCCACAAATACCTGCAAGCATTGGTTTCATGAACAAAAATTACCTCCAGAGAAGCGTTGGTTTTATAAACAAAAAAAAATGTAGACATAACATTTCGAAGGCTTTTGTTGTCTGTATGCATTAACTCTAGGTTATATGTGCCAAAACATATGCATCATTGTTACTACTGCATTCGCTAGTTGCATCGACTATATGGGTTAGCTTCCCAAATCCAAAGCAACAAGAAAATTGAAAAAAATGTTGATTCATTGAGCAAAGAGGTTTGAAGGGTGGGTAATTCAGAGAATTTGAAATTTTTTAAAATAAATTAGATGAACAAATTCTGCAATTGAAATAAACAAACTTTTGCATTGAATTGGAATGGGATATAAATAATTGTCATCATAGAAATAAAACACTTAAAATACATTTAAAACATGAAATAGACATTGTTAAACAAAGAAGAAACTCAAACTCTATTGAATAACTTAAATACTCTCAATAAACTATTTGTTATAAGATCTAAGCAACATCTTCTAGTCATACTCCTTCACGAAAACTATAGGCTCCTTTACTAGTGTGCCTATAGCTCTACCTCTCCAACAACAATGATTTGTGAGACGATCTCTTTGCCAACAACTTTGTTAATCAGCAACAAATCCTTTAATAATGGTATCTGTGACTTGTCTTTTACCTGCCAGCAATACACAAAATTGTGGCTCTGTAATTTTGTAGTTTCTTTTAGACTAAATGGTGGCTCCTTTACTGCGATCTCCTTATGGAAGTGCTCTCCCAAAAGGCAGCATCCATTTGACTACATCAACAATTGTTTAACTCGAAGGCAATCCCTTCTTTATGGAAAGCAACTCCTCAACACCTTTTCATTATCGCGACACACATAGCACAAAATGCATAGCAATGGCTCTTCAACAAAAGATGAGCTCTTTCATGCAGTAGACGACTGCTACAACTCTAACCAATTGTGGTTGCTCCAATCTTCAGTTAATGGTAGCCCCTCTGCAGCTATCATACCCTTCAAAGGCAACTGCAACAATGCTCAAAATCGAATAGATAAAAAACAACAACAACTAACCACTCAATCACATGCTGCAACAGATCTCACTTCCTCAAATCCTCTTTCATTGTTCCCTCAACAAAACCTACACGAAAAAGGATTAGCACTCAAAAACACTCATAATTCTGGGCGTGGGTCTGCGGAGATCTCGTGGGACCCGGTGGACCCAGTGAAGGATGTTGGCCGAGATGGGCTGAAACCGTGGACGGAGAGGAGACAGAGTAATCTAACGCCGGGCGTCGAAGCGTTAAACTACTCCTTTCACAAAATATGAAACTAATGTAGTAGAAACGCAAACCCCAAAATGCCAAATGAAAGGATAATCACTCTCAAAGCAAACAAGAACCACCTCCTAGCACATTCCCCATCGCCAACATAAATGCACACATTAAACTTCCCGCCATCTAAGATGCCCACATTAAACCTGGCATCAAACCTATGTTGGTGCGAACCCACTGCGGGGAACGACACCCTAGATAAATGCACAATAATTTTCTTACTTTAAATCAACCGAAAATAAATGTATAGCCAAAACCACGTTGGAGACGTAATAATATTTGTTTTATTCCCCCAATAAACAACGTTTGTTACAACTATATTAATTAAAAATAATTGATATATACTTGGTATAAATTGTAGTATACTTGGTTCAATGTGCTAATTACAAAAAAATTGATATATATACATGATTTTTTAAATTAATTTAGTAGAGTGATAGGTGGTGCTTCAATAACTTATAGTTTGTGAGAGATCTCATTTAACTAGAATAAGACCAAAACAAGTAATTGATTAACTTGTCACTTATCACTTTTCGCTAGCCATAATATAAGTGGTTGTGCAAAGTAAAGTAACATTACCAAAAATAAAAAGTAATTAAAAAATTCATGTTTACTTGTAAAATAAAAATAAAAATTTAAACCTTAATATATAAAGCAAGAGAGGGCCCAAATTTATGAAAATGTATTTTTTTATAAAAAATTTAAGATAAAAAAATATTTATATCACAAAAAATTGCTAAACAAATTCAAATTTAAATTTAAGATGGATTTATATTAATAATGATAATAATTACATTTAACAAATCTAAATTTAAAATAAATTTATATTTGATGATAATTAATTTAACATAGATTGAAGACCCTGATTCAACGTTCAATTAAATCCTATTACCCCATTCTTCACAGCATGTATATTCCCATAACTTGTGAGTAGAGCCTACACATATTTATTTGATTCGCATGACTTTTAAAAGCTGAATGCGAATCATCGACAAAGGATTTCAGCCCTGGGAGCCCAATTCTTTAATATCTAACGGAATTCTACGCTTGCTACAAACAACATTGCACTCAAAGTCAAGTAAATGACGGGTGCCAATCATACATAGTTGCAAATGAGCTTTGAGCGGATATAGTTGATTTTGTCGTTTTGTAGACGGAGGAAATGACGTCTCTCTCGTCAGTCTTCCATTCGTAAAGTCATGTTGCTGTCAGTTTGAAAATTCAGCCCAAAGACTGTTGAATGGCCGGCGAAACAGAGCCTCTTAAATATAAAATGCCTTAGGCGCTTAAAAGCTGAATTGCCTGTTCAATTATGGAGAGACTTTTGTTGATTTGTTTGGATATTCACTTTTTACTGTGATCATCTCTTAATTTTATGGTGCAATACTTTTTTCTCCGTTCTTTGATATGTTTTTTAATGAAATTTTTATGCGTTGATAGGATGGTGCTGGATGCTCACAGGGCATTAGTTGTATGACGTATAATAAATTTGTTTTCATTTACAATCCCAGATTTATGACATATGTTTTTTTATTTATTAAAGAAGATGAGACAAGTGTATTGTAGAGATTGATTGATTTTATGGTAATAGTTTAAAATTTGAAATAAACAATTATAAAAAAATATATAAAAAGTAACCGGTATATCATATGAACGGATAACTGGTAGCAAATCATGATGAACGAATAACCATGAATAGTTTATGGCAGATAACTAAAAGAATGCAGATAATCGATAACTCGAAGAATGCCAATCATAACTGGAAGAATGTGGGTTATAACATGTAGACATGGATAACTCATAGTTGATCATGTCTAACTAAAAAGACATTAGGAATAAACAATATTTTCAAACTGTCTTCCATTTCATAACTATCTTTCAACTGTCTTCCATTCCATAACTATCTTTCAACCGTTTGATCTACCATTTAATCTGTATAAATATAATTCAACCACAAACTATATCCATTTTATCAATACAAATATGATCCAATCACATGCTAGTAATGATTTTTCATATAGTTCAATTCAAGTTTCAGAGCAGTAGGTCACGGTTATTGAAATTAATGCTTCTGCGTTCTGTGAGTACTCGATGGTCTCCTCATGTTTTCTGAATGACATAATCTAGCGATGGTTTCTCTATACTATCTACAGTTTCTTGGCCTGATTACTCCAGCATAGGCTGATTCTAGATTTGAAGAACTTGTAAAACATGCCGTTAGAGAGAGGAAACAAATGTATGGATCTCTCTATATCTGTAACTGTCACGCCGTTATTCAAGTGTCCTATATCGTGGGAACTAATGACAGACCCAGTAAGCCTATGCACAGGAATGACCTACGACCGGGCCTCCATTAAGAAATGGTTGGACGAAGGGGATAGTGTATGTCCATTGACTCTTGAAGTTCTTCAGAGAAAAGACCTCATTCTCAATCACACGCTTCGCAGGCTGATACAGGAATGGTGCGTCGTCAACAGTTCTAATGGCGTCCTCAGAATACCGACCCCTATGCCTATTGCAGAGCACACTAAAGTGCGACAAATGATTCAAGATATTCAAGATGCAACGATATACAAATATGGAGGTTTGAAGAACTTGAGAAGTCTAGCGAAGGCCAGCGAAAGGAACAGATAATGCATCAAATCCGAGGGATTGTTGCCTGTAATTCTAATCCATATTCTGGTTTCAGAGGCCTCACCAAATTCAGAAATGGGTGCAGATAGTGATGTTCGACGGCTTAAAGTAACTGAGAGGGGGTGAATCAGTTACATACCAAAGTGCTTCTTTTTAAATGATGTTTCACATTTATTATGGACATATGTTTAAACCATTCAACATATAGCAGCAAATTAAATAACAGTCAACATTCAATCACATCAACGAACACAAGACACAATGTTTTCATGAGGAAGCAATAAAAACTCTTCTTCTTAAGAATGAAAGGTAAGCTCCAACTCCTCTTTACATTCTTTTATTTTGCCTCAGCTTCAACCCAGATGAGGCTGCTACCTCTGGAAGCTCCAACTTCCAATTATACAAGCACCAACTTGTTTCTATTTTATGGCCACTACCAGAGGGATGCTACAACACCCCAAGAACTCTGTTCTCCCTTGCTCCACCCTACCACCCAGAGAACTCTTTGAATTACAGAATGAATCAAACCCTTACAACCCCTTACTATCTATGACTAGGCTTTATAAATCAGCATTTACATTATGATTATGAATTAGACAGTATTGCAGATATTCACAACACATGTTATAATTCTATCTCTGTACATTTTTCTCTGTTTATCATCAAGACTAAGCACATACAGAACTCACCAAGACTGTCATTGTATCATTCATATATTCTTTTTCATCTGGACTCTTCATACTCTGCAACAATCATCATATCCAGCTCTTCAATTCTTTTCTACAATGTGCTCAATCTCTTATATTCGAAATTACCTTACTGAACAGCACACTTTCTTTTGTCTGCTTGCTACAATATATATATATATATATATATATATATATATATATATTCCAGTCGATTCCCATTCTCTCCATTCAAAACGGTTACGGACTCTTCATTTTCCATCTAATTGCAAATGAGACACAGTTAACAGGTCTCGAATGTTGATCTGTACAAAACGATTCACATTCCACGAATAGTATAGATTCTCAAAAGTCTCTAACTAACAAAAACTTTAAGTCCTTCGAATGCCCAGTTTGTCTGACTCTCTGCATTCCACGAATAGTCATCATCGAATCAATACTGTGCTAGACTCTTCAAGTTCCACTGTTTCCAGATCAAAGGACCTTGGGTTCGGCTCTGAATATGGAGACTTCCTCTATATATAATAGTGTTGTGCCGCAGCGGACACATATGTGAATTAAACTTCCGCTGTTTCGGAAGAGGGATGGGCAACTAGCTCCGATGAGCTCTGTCTCAATCGGCTGTCTTTTGGGTTTCGAGTTGGAAGTTTTGTTATTTTGGCTTTTACCGTTGCGGCTCCCGAAATCATTTATACCTCTGTCGTTGCGGCTCACGTTCCGCTCCGACTTCCGATGTTTTGAAGCTCTGACATTGCGGCTCTTGTTCCGCTTTTCGCTCTGACGTTGCGGAAGGGGATGTCCTTCCGACTTCCAATGTTTTAAAGCTCCGACGTTGCGGCTCCCATTCCGCTTTTCGCTCCGACATTGCAGAAGGGCATGTCCTTCCGACGTTTAGTCATTTCTCCTCCACTAGTCAATATGTTTGTTTGCCCATTGTCGCCGATCCTTGTGTTGTGGGCTTCCGTCGTTGCGGATGAAGAACCCACTACCCTTCTGTTGTTGCAGATGAAAAATCACTATCCTTCCGGCCGCTTTGTTTCAGATCCTACCCATTCTGTATAGTGTGATCAAATTATTGCACCGAGAGCTGCTCTACAGCCGAGTATGGGGGAGATCTTGTAACGTTACGTAATGTTATGTAACGTTACATCGGCTATAAATAATACTGCCGATTATGAGGGAGATGTTTTAAAGTTACTTTTTACTTGCCGATCATGATGTAGATATTGTAAAGTTATGTAAAGTTACTTTTTACTTCTAGAAAGTAAATTTCTTGGTTTAGTCGGCCATTAAGTAAAGTGTAATAAATAAAAAAATTTAATTATTCTCCAAATAAACCCGTAACAACAATATATAAATCAGATTAGATACAAAAACATAAAAATATCAGGTTAGATACAAAAACATAAAAATATATCCTTCTCCGAATGATCGATGGGTTGAATCTATCAAACAATACAACAACCCTGTCTCAACAATTGCAGTATTTTGATTTGGAACAGTTAAGTGCAACTCAATTAAAAAAATCTAGAAGTATAAAAATGTTTGATTAGATTATGAAGAACTAAATCTAAAAGCAACAGGCTCAGAGGGATCATCATTGAAAGGAATAGGCTTTATATTTGCTAGGTTAAAATAACTAAAGCTAAAAGCGGAAGCTCTGCTACTTTTCCTCTACTAATTAAAGACAAGAAAGACAAGATAAATACACAGTCAAATAAATTTGCTGAACAAGGATTTTCTCTCTCTTAAGTTAGACATCCCACCCATTCAAGAATATAAAAAGAAACACAGTCAAATATGTTTATATGGCGATGCAGAAGTTTAATCTCATAAAAAAAACATAAAAGAAACAGAGTCAAATATGTTTATATGGCGATGCAGAGGTTTAATCTCATAAAAAAAAACATTTTCTAATTCTGAAATAAACGTTTTCTAATTTTAAATTTCCAGTAGCAATCAGGATATATATATATAGAAGTTGTAATAACGATTTGATTTCCAACCTTTTAAAATATTTGATATATAAAATTATTTTTAAAAAAAATATACAAATAAAACTTACTATCTTACATGTATATATCAATATGTTAACTTGAATTATTAAGATAAAAGATATGGGAAAAAATGTTTTTTGAGGATGGAAATATATAAATTTGTATGTTTCATGTACTATATACTAGATTATTATTTTTGAAATTCATTTAGTAACACTGTAAGTTAACAATGCTCGTCATAATGGACTACGACGAGGAGCTGGCTCATAAATGACAGAAATTCATTTAGCGGGTCATAACAATAATGAATAAAAAGAATAATGATAAGTTTTTCAAATGAATTGAAATAAAATAAATCTCACAATCAGATCAATGCCGGTCATAGTCAAAATCGAGTAAGACGAGGAGTTCAATCATTTTTGCATGTGGGACGACTGATTCTACGACGAAACCACTGGAGAATGCAATGAGAATGAAAAAGATGGGGGCTATGCTAACTGTTTGAATTTTTTCATTACAGTATAATTAGTGTGACGAATGAGTATGTTCTTCTCTAAGTGGAGAGAAGAATGGAGGTAGTTTATATGAGTTCCTTCCTGGAGCTAGCCATGATTTATTTACCCCATGGGAATGAAACTCTCAATGTTGACTTAAAGGTTGGAGCTAGCCATGATTTATTTACCCCATGGGAATGAAACTCTCAATGTTGACTTAAAGGTTGGCGAGCAGAAGTAGAAGGGGAGAAAGGAGGGAGAGCGAGTCTCACAAAAAACGAGTCTAGACTGAGAAAGAAGAGTGAATCTGAATGGTTAATTGGCATTAATGCCTCTGTGATTAAATTAGGTTTTATTGGATACGTTAAAAGAGTAGAGGTGGCATAAATCATTGGATGTAATCTTTCAATGGATGTAATCTTTCAATAACTATATTATGAATATTTATTACTAAAAATCAAATTTGGTTTTTTCTGTTTTATGAAGCTTTATAATTTTAAATTGAATGATTACATCAATTATTTTTCCATTAGATTTCTTTTTTCATAGTTGATAACAATGTTTGAAATAAAGAAGTTAATAATCATTGCTTCTAAGAGGCTCATTTTATAACTTAGTAGTGGGATATGAGTAACTAGTTTAGTGCTCGTCCTATGGCTGAAAGGTGTATTTTTGAAAAAATAATAAAATATTATAAAAAAAATATTATTAAAAAATAAGGTATTGCACTGAAAACAAATAATCAAGAGAGGTTTGCACATTTAGAGATTGATCCCTCTCAGCGCTTGATAAAGCCTAGGATTTGGATCTATGCTCGTTCATTTAAAAATCTGTTTTATATATGTGAATCGTTGTATAGATGTAACACTGTGTTTCAATGAGACTTTGTATGTTAAGCTCCATGGTATAGAATAGCGTTGAGTTTCAATATAATGATGTTGATATATAACATGATAACTCTATGCTGATAACATATGTAACATTTGTAACATTTGATCGTTTTTATCCTTCAGTTTCATTTATTTGAATGTATAACAAAATCCTCTATTGTAGTGAACTATGTAATCATCATTTTCAATATGTGGGTATTCTGTGCAACATTTAGATCTGTGACATTATTCTCATCTGTGGCTGTAACATTAACATTTGCTTTATTACTACTGTGACTTCCTTTGATTCATCCTGCTGTGGCTTTTCCTGTGAGTGAAACATTCAAAGTTCGGCATATGGCAACATTCGGACTGTGTAGCAAAACTAGCTAACAAACTCCCCCTTTGACATGATGACAAACTTTGAAAGCTTTCTCCCCCTTTTGACATCCATGGCAAAGATAGAAAGAGAACTCCCCTGTGAATATGTCTCCCCCTATTACTGTGAGACAACTAACAGCTAGAAAAATGAAACCAATCTGTACTGAATATGTTTAGAAAGCAAGAGAACATAGAAATAACCAAAATCTGGAACCATTTGCCACCAAGAAATCAGAACCTGTAATGTGAATGAAAAAAATTATTCAAAGAGGACAAACCCCCAGCTGAGCTTGAAGCATTTCAAACTGAGATTTCGGAAGGGGCTTAGTGAAAATATCAACAATACGGTCTTTTGTTCCAACATATTCAAGGTTAATAACTTTGGACAGCACCTGCTCTCTCAGAAAATGATATTTGATGGGTATGTGTTTAGTCTTTGAATGCATCACTAGGTTCTTTGAAATGCTTATTGCACTTGTATTATCACAGAAAATGGGAATGGGATCATCATTTTGTATGTGCATATCCTTCAACATCTGCTTCATCCAAAGAATCTGGGTGCAACATCCTGTTGCTGCTATATACTTTGCTTCAGCTATAGATAATGAAACAGATGATTGTTTCTTACCGAACTAGCTTACCAAACAACCTCCAAGAAAGAAGGCAGCACCACTGGTACTTTTCCTGTCATCAACAAATCTAGCCTAGTCAGCATCAATAAATGCATATAAGTCAAGAGAGTTATCTTTTGGATACCATAAACCATGATTTGTTGTTCCTTTTAAGTATCTGAAAATCCTCTTTACAGCCAACAAGTGACCATTCTTAGGTGAAGCCTGAAATATTCCAACCTGACAAACAGCATGCATAATGTCTGGCCTAATTGTTGTAGCATAGAGTAGACTACCAATCATGGATCTATACATAGTCTGGTCTACATCTCCAAAGTTATCATCTTTACTGAGTTTACATCCAGTGACCATAGGTGTACCAACTGGCTTACAGTCCTCCATTTTGAATTTCTTTAACATTTCATTAATGTATTTAGTCTGAGAGATAGAGATACCTCTATCACATTGATTGATTTGTAATCCAAGAAAGAACTTCATTTCTCCTAGCATAGACATTTCGAATTTCTGCTACATGCTTTCAGCAAACTTTGTGCTCAGTATATCATCGTCACTCCCAAAAATTATGTCATCAACATAAACTTCTATAATAATAAGGCTGTTATTCTCTTTTTAATGTACATGTTACTATCTGTGTGACCTTTCTTGAATCCTTGCTGCATTAAGTAGTTATCTAGTCTGGAGTACCATGCCCTAGGTGCTTGCTTTAATCCATATAATTCTTTCCTCAATCTGTAAACAAAGTGTGATGCATCCTGTACATGAAATCCTTCTGGCTGCTCCATGTAAAATTCCTCTTCTAGATCACCATTCAGAAAAGCTGACTTCACATCCATTTGGCAGACTTTAATTTGTTTGGAGGTGGCATATGCTAGAATCAACCTTATTGGTTCCATTCTAGCAACAGGGGAAAATGTTTCACTGTAATCAGTCCCTTCTATTTGTGCATAACCTTTGCAAACTAGTCTTGCTTTATTTCTAGTTACTTTTCCTGTATCATCCAGTTTATTTTTGAAAACCCACTTAGCTCCTATTACATTTTTGTTTGCAGGTCTAGGAACTAGTTCCCAGGTGTGATTCTTTTCGATTTGGCTAAGCTCTTCCTTCATAGCATTTACCCAATGTTCATCTTTGATAGCTTCATTCACATTTTTCGGTTCAGTCAGAGAGAGAAGTGATACCTACTTTTCAAGGATGGGTTGCTGTCTTTTACTTCTTGTCTCGACACCTGAGTTTATATCCCCAATAATCAATTCTTCAGGGTGATTTTTCTATATTCAACTACTTGGAGATTTTGTTGAAGTTGTATTTTTTGAAGGAACGAAGCATTGTTCATCATCACTTGTAGTTCTGTCACTGTCATCAGCCTTAACCTCTTCTATTTCATCCTCTTCATCATCTGACCTGTGCTTGTCAAATATATCATGAGTCTCAACCTCCTTTTTCTTAGTCTTTGATTTTAAGAATGCAGATTCATCAAATGTTACATCTATTGCTTCAACGATCTTTCTTAGTCTGAAATTATAACATTTATATGCTTTTCTAGAACAAGAGTAGCCAACTAATACTCCATCATCGGTTCTAGAGTCTAATTTTCCCAAATGTGGATCTACTCGTTTGATATAACACTTACAGCCAAAGATCCTGAAATGTTTAACACTGGCTGGTCTTCCTTTCCACATTTTATATGGCGTGACAGACTAGTTATTTCTTAGGAGACATCGATTCAGAATGTGAACTGCTGTGTGAATAGCTTGAGGCCAAAGCACATTACTCAACTTTGCTTCATGGAGCATGGTTCTAGCCATCTCTACTACTGTTCTGTTTTTCCTTTCTACTACCCCATTCTGCTGAGGTGTTTCAGTCATAGAGAAGTGTCTCTTTATCCCTTTCACATCACAAAATTTGTTAAATTCATTTGACACGTACTCTCCTCCATTATCAGATCTCATGCACTTTATTTTATTGTCACATTCATTTTCAACAAATTCTTTAAATGTTTGAAAACAGTCAAAAGCTTCATATTTATTTTTCAATAAGTAAAGCCAAGTCATTCTAGTGTAATCATCCACAAATAATAAGAAATAATTTTCTCCTTTCATCCCTTTTGTTCTCATGGGCCCACAAATATCAGTATGCACTATCTCAAGCGGTTTAGTTGTGGAGTATTCTTTTTTTTAAATCTGACTCTTGTTTGTTTCCCATGTTGGCATTGCTTGCACACTGAACCTGAGAGATTCTTTAAAGATGATAAATCTCTTACAGCTTCATTCTTACTCATATTGATCAGATTATCAAAATTGATGTGACCTAATCTCTTGTGCCACAACCAACTTTCATTCTCATTACTAAGACATCATTCATTCTTTTTCTCATCTAGAATATAGACATTGCTTGAACTTCTTGTGGCTGTACCTATTACTTTATCTGTTTTCACATATCTGATTTGACATCCATTTGAATCAAATATCATGTAGCGTCCCTTATCACATGTTTGACTAACACTCAGCAAGTTGTGTTCCATGTCTTCTATCAACACGACATTTTCAGCCAAGTTTTTCTTACTGTTTAAACATACAGTCCCTCTTCCAATTATTCTAGCTGTCTGATCATTCCCAAATGTGACAGACCCCTCTTTTCCTTTCTCTAGCTTGATAAACAAATGTTTCATTCCTATCATATGTTTGGATCATCCACTGTTTATTATCCATTTGATTTTATGTTCAGTTTGCAGGGCTACGTTACAATTTTCAGCCTTCAGATTTTCAGTCTTCCTTTTCCGGATTTGAGTTTGTTGATGAGTATAGATGGGTTTACTAACTTTCTGAAAGTTGGTAGGGAAATTTCTTGAAATATGGCCAAAATTTTGACACTTATAACATTCTGTTTCATGGTTTAAAATATCAAATCTGTTATGAGTATTACTATTTCTGTTTTGACTTGTCACATCCAATTTTTTTCCATATCCATGTCTAGACTTCTCATAACCATTATATTCATGTATTTTTCTTGAAAATTTAGTACAAAACACAGCCTTGTGTCCATAGTTGTAACAAAAAAAACAATAGCCATTAAACTTATTATGATACCCATCATGTGTCCTTTTCTGAACAATTGGTCTTGATTTTTCTTCCTGTTTCTCAACCACTGAATTCTCATCAGCTCCTTTCTCATTCTTCTTTTCTGTACCTGTTTCTTTCAAACTTGAACAAGAACCATCATTGATCACTCCTGCCTTATAATCGAGTCCATATTTATCATTTACAGATCTCTGAATTTCTACTATCTGATTTAGAATTGATGAACTGTGATTCATGTTACTTTTATGTACCTTCTTCCTTAATAAGACAACTTCTGATTTTAGGTTTTCAATCTCTTTATCCTTTACCATAATTAATTTGTTTAGAGATTCTTCAGTGATTCTAGCTTCTTCCAGTTTTAGTTTTAATTCAATCATCATTGCTTCAGTGCTTTCAAATGAATCATTTGATTTTTTCAACTCATCCTCAAGTTCTTTAACATTTCTCTTAAGATGTCTACATTCTTTTCTTTCTCTTCTTAAATCACATAGAGCACTTACCAATTCTGCTTCCAAATCCACTTCACCATCTTCTTCCTCTTCAGACTGGTCTTTCTGATTTTCCAAAGCCATAAAGAGATTCTCATCTGACTGATCATCACTTTCATCGGAATCAGATATATCACTTTCTTCTTTAGTAAATAAAATCTTCTTCTTGAAAGTATGTCTATTGAAAGACTTCTTGTATTTATGTTTGTATTGCTTTGGTTGTTTACTGCTTTCTTCCTCATTGTCAAAGTTCTTACTATAAGGACATTTGGAAGGAAAGTGGCCTATTCTACCACATCCAAAACATTTCAAAGGAAGATTACCTTTGTACCTACATGTACCCTTTCTTAAGCTCTTGACAAAATTTTCTTCTTCTTCATCTTCTTCTGATTTTTCAGAATGGTTCACTTCTTCTTCTTTCTTCTTCTTCTCCTTCTTTGCTGCTTTGAATGCTGCTTCTTTCCTGGAAGAAGTCTCACCAGAAATTCTCATTTCATATGCAGTCAGTATTCCACTAAGTGTATCCATATCTAAGGTATCTAAATCTGCTCTTTCTTCTAATGCAGAAACCTTAGGATTAAATCTAGTAGGAAGAGATCTAAGAACCTTTTGTACAATATCTTCATCCTTAATCTTTTGTCCTATCCCTCTCATGGTATTGGCAACTTCATCTATTCGAAGAAAATAAGTGGCTATATCTTCAGATTCTTCCATTTTCAAACTTTCAAATTGAGATCTATATGTTTGTAATTTGGCATTTTTAACTTTAACATCCCCTTCATAGACTGTTTTCAGTTTGTCCCAAATTTATTTTGCTAAGGAACAGTTCATTACTTTAACAAATTCGGAAGGTGCTAGGCCTCCTAGAATACCATACATAGCCTTTGAATTACTCTCATAGATTTTTCTACTTATAGGATCTGTTGGAATAGTTGCTAGAGCATTATATGTATTTAAGCAAGCTTGCCATACATCAACTCCTTGAGACTGTAGAAACAGTTTCATTCTTATACCCCAAAAGGCATAATTATGCCATCAAATAGAGGCAGTCCATGTTTGGTAAATTCTGATTTCTTGTCCATTGTTTAGGATCTAGATTCCAGTGGTTAAACTGATTTGAAGCAACCTAGATCTGATACCAATTGTTGGACGGATTAAAGTAACTGATAGCGGGGGGGTGAATCAGTTACGTACCAAAGTGCTTCTTTTTAAATGATGTTTCAGATTTATTATGGACATATGTTTAAACCATTCAACATATAGCAACAAATTAAATAACAGTCAACATTCAATCACATCAACGAACACAAGACACAATGTTTTCATGAGGAAACAATAAAAACTCTTCTTCTTAAGAATGAAAGGTAAGCTCCAACTCCTCTTTACATTCTTTTATTTTGCCTGAGCTTCAACCCAGATGAGGCTGCTTCCTCTGGAAGCTCCAACTTCCAATTATACAAGCACCAACTTGTTTCTATTTTCTGGCTACAACCAGAGGGATGATACAACACCACGGAGAACTATGTTCTCCCTTGCTCCACCCTACTACCCAGAGAACTTTTTGAATTATAGAATGAATCAAACCCTTACAACCTCTTACTATCTATGACTAGGCTTTATAAATCAGCATTTACATTATGATTCTGAATTAGACAGTATTGCAGATATTCAAAACAAATGTTATAATTCTATCTCTGTACATTTTTCTCTGTTTATCATCAAGACTAAGCACATACAGAACTGATCGAGACTGTCACTGTATCATTCATATATTATTTCTCATCTGGACTCTTCATACTCTGCAACAATCATTGTATCCAGCTCTTCAATTCTTTTCTGCAATGTGCTCAATCTCTTATATTCGAAATTACCTTACTGAACAACACACTTTTTTTCATCTGCTTGCTACAATATATATATATATATATATATTCCAGTCGATTCCCATTCTCTCCGTTCAAAATGGTTACGGACTCTTCATTTTCCATCTAATTGCAAATGAGACACAGTTAATAGGTCTCAAATGCTGATCTGTACAAAACGATTCACATTCCACGAATATCATGGATTCTCAAAAGTCTCTAACTGACAAAAACTTTAATTCCTTCGAATTCCCAGTTTGTCTGACTCTCTGCATTCCACGAATAGTCATCATCGAATCAATACTGTGCTAGACTCTTCAAGTTCGACTGTTTCCAGATCAGAGGACCCTGGGTTCGGCTCTGAATATGGAGACTTCCTCTGTATATAATAGTGTTGTGCCACAGGGGACACATATATGAATTAAAATTCCACCGTTTCGGAAGAGGGATGGGCAACTAGCTCCGATGAGCTCTGTCTCAATCGGCTGTCTTTTGGGTTTTGAGTCGGAAGTTTTGTTATTTTGGCTTCCACCGTTGCAGCTCCCGAAAGCCTTTATACCTCCATCGTTGTGGCTCCCGTTCCGCTCCAACTTCCAATGTTGTGGCACCTGTTCCACTTTTCGCTCCGATGTTGCGGAAGGCAATGTCCTTCCGATGTTTAGTCGTTTCTCCTTCGCTCGTCAATATGTTTGTGAGCCCATTGTCGTCGATCCTTGTGTTGTGGGCTTGCACCGTTGTGAATGAAGAAGCCACTACCCTTCCACCGTTGTGGATGAAAAATCACTATCCTTCCAGCCGCTTTGTTTCAGATCCTTCCCATTCTGTATAGTGTGATCAAATTATTCATTTAAAACTCTGTTTTATATATGTGAATCGATGTATAGATGTAACACTGTGTTTCAATGAGACTTCGTATGTTAAGCTCCATGGTATAGAATAGCGCTGAGTTTCGATATAATGCTGTTGATATATAACATGATAAATCTATGCTGATAACATATGTAACATTTGTAACATTTGATCGTTTTTATCCTTCTGTTTCATTTATTTGAATGTATAACAAAATCCTCTGTTGTAGTGAACTATGTAATCATCCTTTTCAATATGCGGGTATTCTGTGCAACATTTAGAGCTGTGACATTATTCTCATCTGTGGCTATAACATTAACATTTTCTTTATTACTACTGTGACTTCCTTTGATTTATCCTACTGTGGCTTTTCCTGTGAGTGAAACATTCAAAGTTTGGCATATGGCAACATTCAGACTATGTAGCAAAACTGGCTAACACGTGATTCCCTGGAACAAACAATTGGAGAAATTTCAATGTTCTCTGTGGATGATATCTCTATCCAAATAGGTATTATAAGGCCTTATGTGCTCACTGCCATGGAATGGGCGTTGGCAAAAGGCACTCTGCAGTCTAGAAAGTGCGTAGCATCTGTTGTGGAAAATTTGGCAAACGATAGAAATTCTGCGAGAGAAATTGGATCAAGAGAAGGAATCATAAACAGTTTGCTGAAGCTCTATCAAGAAGACTTATATCGTCGAGCCATTAAATTCATCCCGAAGGCATTGTTTAGACTCTGTACAATAATAAAAAATAGAACCAAGATGGCCGAAGCAGGTGCTAATTCTCATTTGATTGAGCTTCTTCATAGTGTAGACACAGACATGGTAGAGCAATCATTGGCGATCTTGGAGGCACTTTCCACCCTTTCAGATGGTCGATTTGCAATAGGTGGCCATGCCCTCGCAGTTCCCAGTATTGTTAGAAGCTTGCTCTCAGTGTCTGCCAATGCAACTGGGATTCTATTTGGAGTCTGCTTCAATGCTGTAGAAGAAAAGGTACTAATAGAAGTTGTTGAGATGGGCACCCATGAGAGACTACTTTTCTGTTGCAGATGGAGTTTTTTGCTAGAACAAAGCAGAAAGCTAACGGTCTCATCAGGATCATTTCGCCCCCTGCACGATAACAGTTCTTGCCATGATTATTTTGGTCTATAGTTGTAAATAATCCAAATATATTTGATTACTACCAACAGCCTATGAATAATCGATTTCTTAAAGCAATAAACTCGGAGAGCATTGTAAGGCCAGTTTGAGTTTGTGATCCCTTCATAGAGGACTTCTTGATTTGTTTATTTATGTTAATTATTCCTAATAATATTGTAAATAAAATAAGTATATTACTTTGTTACCAGATATTTTTAGCATAGATTTACGTTTTAGAGATTTGATCTCTTGATAAATGAGGAGTTAAGATTGATTTATAATAATATATATTAAATTTTAACTTAATATGAGCATGCTTGTTAATCAACATATAATGTGCAAAATCCAATTGTAAATTGTAAAATTACACAATTGGATTATATATATATATATATATATATATATATATATATATATATATGAGAACGGTTATATATATGTGTATATGTTTCAATGAATGTATCACTTTAAAATTGATAAAAACAAAACAAAATAGTATAAAATTTATATAATAAAAAAATAATGTAAATTCATGTTATTTTTATAGTTTAACAATAAAGCTATTTTTTTATGTATATTTTAATTAATTTTTTATATATTATAGTAAAAAAGTATTAATATAAAAGGTATGTGCATAAATTTAAGTCTATTTGGATAAAATTAATGTGGTTGTTGCTAATAAGAAGTTGGTCCATAGACATATCTAACAAGTATTACCAAAAATAATATTATTTAATTAAATATAATATAAAACTTGAGTAAATAATAATATCATTTTAATTAATTAACAAAAGAAATTAATTTAATTATATTGTTATGTTTTAATTAATTAATTATAATATTAACTAGTAACTCATATTATATCATTATAATAATATGCTATTTAATTAAATTATTATATTTAAAGAAATAATAAAATATTATTATTTAATTCAATACAATATTATTTAATTATTTATAATATAGTAATTAATTAGAAATAATCTAATTCACTTTAATATTTAAAAATAAATTAAAAATTAATAAAAAATTACTCTTATAAATTCTAATATTATATCAAAATTGAGTAATAATAATGATGATACATACAGATATTAAATATAAACAATTAAATATTCTTAAACAATTAAATATTCTTAAAGTAGTGATAAATTAATATTGTTTATTTAATTATTTGTATAATAATTAATGGTAGTATTTAATTTTTAATATTATAAATTCAATAATAAAAAATAGTTTATTCACAATATTATTGTTTAATCAAGTTTTATATTTTTTAAAAATTGTTGGTACAAAGTTTTACATAAAAATATTAAATATATGAAAAAATATACTTTAATATAAATTATTATTATTTAATTACAATATTATAACTATATTATAAAGATATATTAAGTTAAAAAATAATGATAATATTTTTCTTAAGAGTGATGATGATACATATGGATATTAAAAACTAAAGTATTAAATATCTTGAATGTTTCTTAAAGGTTTACTTATTTTTTCTGCATTCCTCAACGGTTTTGTCGCGTTGCAACATTCATTAGGTGCTATGTTGGGTTATGATGTTCATCGATTGCTAGGATGGATTGCGACAATTTTCCATGCTCGTGCTGCATTATGGTTAGGTTCCTTCATGGATTTTATCACATTATGAGATTCATTGTAATGTTTTTCAAGGGTTGGGTTTAGTTATGTTTGGAATGGTTTTCTCACATTGTGACATTCATGAAGAGTTATCTTGGATTACGAAGTTCATCAAGGGTTGTGTTGGATTACGAAGTTCATCAAGGGTTATCTTGGATTATGCCATTTTTCTATCGTTATGTTGTATTATGGTTATGTTTCTTAATGGATTTTGTTGCATTCTGAGATTCACTCGAAGGTTCTGTAATGGTAGGGTTTAGTTATGATTGGAATCATTTTGTTGCATACTAGCATTCATCAAGGGTTGTATTGACATTCATGAAGGCTTGTGTTAGATCGTGGCATTCCTCCATGGTCATGTTGCATTATGGTTATGTTCCTTAATGGATTTTGATGCATTATGAGATTCATTATAAGGTTTTGCAAGGGTTGGGTTTAGTTATGTTTGGAATGGTTTTTTCACATTGCAACATTCATCAAGTGTTATGTTGGATTATGACATTAATGAAGGATTATGTTGGATTGTGCCATTCAACATTGAATGCCACGTAAGTCTTGATGAACATTGAATGCAGCATAACCCTAGATAAGCATCATAATGAGAGATAACCCTCCATGAACGTTGAATCATGTTTGATTTTACTATGGATCATATCTTGGGAAATTTTACAATGCGAGATAACCCTTGACCCTTGTCACAATGTGACATAACCCTTTATAAATGTCAAGTGCAACATAACCCTTCATAAACACCATAATGAGACATAAAATTTGAAGAACGTAGAATGTCACATTATTAATGTGTTGCATCTTTGGTTATGTCGGCATATACTGGACATTATAGCAAACCATGACAGGATTTGTTCAACCATGTTTCACTTTAGTTTAACAATAGTCAACCATGGCTGATTTTAACAATTCATGTAAGTTGACTTTATTATGCGTCACATCTTGGGCATTGTTGCAGTGTACCATAACCATTAACCCATTTCACAATGTGAAATAACCCTTTATGAATGTTGAATGGAATGTAACCCTCGACGAAAATCATAATGCATCATGAACCTTGAGTGAAAGTTGAATCATGTTTGACTTAATTATCCGTCACATCACAATGCGATAGAACCCTTGATGAACTCCAAATGTCGCATTAGTTACATCTTTGGTTGTGTTGCCATATACCAAACATTGCAACAAACCATGGTTGACATTGGTTTCACTTTAGTTTGAAAATATTAGTGAACCAGATGGCCAAAGCACATAATGAAGCATGATTTTTTTTTAGAATTGAATGTCACATTTAAGTATTTTCGCAATGCGGAATAACCCTTTACCAATGTTGCAATGTGCCATAACCCTTGATGAACATAAAAGTCAACGTAAACCTTGATAAACATCACAACATGACATAACCTTTCATGAATCATGAATATCATATTATTAATGTGCTACATATTTGTTTTTGTTGTTACATAATGAAAACTATAGTGAAACATGGATAACTTTAGTCAACCATGTTTCACGTTACTTTCATAGTAGTCAACAATGGTTGACTTTAGGGTGAGTGCACAAAGTTGAGGGTCTCCTTTGATGCGTTAGATGCAATAGAAAACTGAAAAAATAGACATCCATCAACTTGCATGGATATTTTGAGACACTTACACAATGAATCTTGCGACGAGTAAAAAATAAATGTAGGAAACTGAATGACCTTTCCAAATATATAATTTTTTTTTATTGAAAATGTTGTTAACTATCTAAAGTTAGATATTTTGTAATGGACACATTTTATTTTTGGGACAAATTATAAGGTATATGTTTTTGTGGGTGTAGTGTCTAAGTGACTAAATGATGGAGAAAACTTACAAAAACTGGTATACATATAGAGAACATATAGTACTAGTGCACGACTATTTTTCCAATAATAAAAATAATATTTTTAAATTTTATTTTAATTATCTAAGAGATCAAACCTTGAAAATGGTACGCCAATTGTGGGTTCAGTGTTTGAATGTCTTAATGCAATTATTTGGAAATGGGTTTTCTATAGAATGTAGAGTTCGGTGTTCTTTAGTGCACCATACAATTTTTTTTAGATGGTTGAGAAACGAAAGCGATATGGATGAAACACTAACAGTGTGTTTTTTGAGTTGAGGAGTGACAACAAAAGATAAATAAGAAAAAAATAGAAAAAATTATGTATTCTTGTTAAAATTTACATATTTGGAATGTGCAAAAAAAAACATATATGTTTCTAAAATCTCATATAAAAAAAAGGAGGTGTGCAGCATAATCAGACAAATGACTAAACATGTACATATTGAAAATTTGGATATAATGTTGAATTAACCATGGTTTATCATACTCCAAGGCATAGGCATATTGAATCTGAAGCAAAGTACGAAGTAGACACATAGGCATAAGAATTCCATGCAAGCATGGGTGGAGGGTCAGCCTTATCATTTGTAGAGAATACATTTTTGAATTTAAACAAAATGGGAGCGTGTTTTATTGAAGAAAAATAGAAGCATGTTTTATTGAAGAAAAATGGGAGCATGTTTTAGTGAATCAAAATGGGACCCCGTTTTAGTGAAGCACAACGTGTGTGAACTTTTAAATACTACAATGAGTGCTTTTTTTGTCAATTATAGCAATACTTTTATTATTTTATGTCCTCCCTTGACTC
>LPNX011205436.1:10819-95445 GCA_001517045.1 Pseudotsuga menziesii | reverse complement strand
TTAATATAACCCCCTTGATTCCTAAAATCCTAACACACCTCTTGCTATTTATCTCTCACACACATATCCATAGGTCACCCCATCCCACTAACAACCCCCCCCTCCACTCTATCTTTCTCTCTGTCTCTCTCTCTCTCTCACACACACACATCCCTATGTCTCTCCTTACCACTAACACCCTATAACCTATAACCTACAACAGCTAGACACCCCCACACAAATCCAAAAGTCACATCCACGAGTCTCCCCTTACCACTAAAACCCGCCTCCATTATATCACTCCCCAACCAATCCAACTACCTCTAACCCCCACCCCCCTATTACATCCCCTCTATAGCACCTACACACCCCCACATTAATCTAAGGCCCCCCACACTCCTGAACTCCTAACACACCCCTTCCTTCTTCTCTCTCTCTCTCTCTCTCACATCCACAGGTCACCCCATACTATTAAGGATCCCCCCTCCATTTTATCTTTCGTCTCTCTCTCACACACACACACACCCCTATGTACCCCCTTACCACTAACAACCCATAACGTATAATGTACAACACCTAGACACCCCCACACACATCCACAAGTCTCTCCTTACGACTAACGCCCCCGTCCCTTGTATCAGTCCCCAACCAATCCAACTACCTCTAAACCCCACCCCCCTACTGCATCCCCTCTACAACAACTAGACACCCCCACATTAATCTAACCCCCCCACCCCCCCCTCCCCCACTCCTAAAATCCTAACACATCTTTTACTCTCTCTCTCTCACACACGCTTCCACAGGTCACCCCATCCCACTAAGGACCCCGCCCCTCCACTCTATCTTTGTCTCTCTCTCTCTCACACACACACATCCCTATGTCTCCCCTTACCACTAAGGAGCCCCGCACATTTTGTACATTTTATTGAAGCAAAATGGAAGAGCGTTTCATTGAAGAAAAATAGGAGCACGCTTGATTGAAGCAAAATGGGAGCACGTTTTATTGAAGCAAAACAAGAGCGCATTTTATTGAAGCAAAACGGGAGCATGTTTTATTGAATCAAAATGGGTGCGTATTTTTGCAAGGTAAAGCATGAGCGTGTTTTTGTGTACTATCCTAATTGGCATGCATGTTGGTAGCCTTGGGATTAGGCTTGGTAGGGTTGGGATTGCTTGGGATAGTTTCTATTTTATTGATCAAGAGTGATTGACTTCATTCTACCATTGCATCTAAAAGGTCCCTCAACTTTGTGCACTCACCCTTTAGCGAGTCATGTTTCACATTTTCTTGGGAATTTTCACAATGCGACATAACCCTTATCCCATGTTGCAATGTGACATGACTCTTGATGAACGTTGAATGCAACATCATCGTTTATAAACATCATAATGTGAAATAACCCTTGATGAATGTTGAATGTCATACTATCAATGTGTTTCATCTTGAGTTATGTCGGCATATACCAAATATTGTATTGAACCATGACTTACTTTGGTCAACTATGTTTCACTTTAGTTTGACAATATTTCACTAATATTTCAACCATATTTCCCTTTAGTTTGACAATATTACTAAACCATGTGGTCATGGTTCAAAATGCAACCTAATTTTTTCTAAACATTTAATGTCACATCTTATGCATTGTCGCAATGTGGCATAACCCTTGACCAATGTCACATTGTGACATAACCATTGATGAGCATCGCACTACAGTGTAACTTTTGATGGGCGTTGAATGCAATGTGACCCTAGATAAATATCATAATGAGACATAACCCTTCATGAACATCGAATGCCAAAATTTTAATGTGTTACATATTTGGTTGTGTCAGCATATACTCGACATTGTAGTGAGTCGTGGAAGAGTCTATTCAACCATGTTTAACTTTAGTTTCACAATAGTTACCCATGGTTGACTTTAGCAAGTCATTTTTTAATTTATTATGCGCCGACATCTTGGGTATTGTTGCAATGTGGAATAACCCTTAACCCATGTCACGATGTGAAATAACCCTTGATGACCATTGAATGGAATGTAACCCTTGATAAAAAGAACGATGAAATGTAGCACTTAATGAACGTCGAATAATGTTTGACTTAAATATGCATAACATCTTGGGAATTTTCGCAATGCAACATAATCCTTCACCCATGTCACAATTTTACATAAACCTTGATAAATGCCAAATGCAACATAACCCTTGATAAACATCATAATGAGACATATCCTTTGATGAGCACAAAATGTCAAATTATTAATGTGTTTCAACTTTGGTTATGTCGGCATATACTTGACATTGTAGTGAACCATGGAAGACTTTGTTCAACCATGTTTCACTTTACTTTGACAATCATGAACCATGTTTGAATTTAACAAGTCATGTAACTTGACTTTATTTTTGTTGATGTATTTGTAACTTCATAATGTATTCACTTGGATATTTTATATTGTATTTCATTGTACCTCAATGTTCCTCCGATCAGGAGAGTCATTAATATAATAAAGTCAGGTAAATTCATTGATGTTAACCCTCCATTGTAAATCAGGCCAATAGTCCCCACAATTGAGTTCAGGATAACCCTTCGATTGTAAGTTGAGGCAATAGTCCCCATAGTTGAGGGGTATTATCGTTATTAGACTCTCCTAGTGAGGTCGATCCTTCCAGGGTAAATTCAAGTGGAAAAAACGTATAAATAGAGAGTGAGACTCTCTATTTGAAACACTCACTCACTCACCTGCACCACATGAGTGAGAGAAGAGGAGTTCACACATGTGAGAGAGAGAACACCTGTCAGAGATCATGTTTGTGTTTTTGGGTTTTAATTTTTCTATTGGTGCTCTTTATATCTATGAGGAAGTTGTGGGGTTTCCTCCTTTATCATTTCCCCAAGGAAAAATATTTGTGTCTCTTGTCTCTTGTGATTGATGTTGTGCATGTTATTCTCTCAAACAATATCCTAGATCATATTTATTAAATGATAAAATTATAACATGGTATTAGAGCTAAACTGAGAAGAAGACACTGTGTAGTTGCAGAATCTATGGCTTCTTACTTTTCAAGTCTCTCTCCATAGATCATCAGCAAAAGGAGGTTAGGATAACTCTCCGTTGAAGGGTGCACTTTTCTGCCGAACTAGAATTTGATTCCGCACATTTTTAGTTTTTGACCTCTCACTACTGCAGTGAATTAGGGATTTTCATAAAAGAGGATTTCTCTCCTCAAAATGGAAATTTAGAGACCAAGATCAAAAATTTTGGTTGGGTAAAACTCTAGGAAATTCAAACCCTAATTTGACCCCGAATGAGAAAACCCTAAAAGACTAAAACTAGTAATTTTTGTGCATTCTCTATATCTAGAGATTGGAGAAGAATACGGATCCAAAAATTTTACAGGACAGAAATAAATTCTTTATATACCCTGTGTAAAATTTTCACCCTCAAATTTTCTATATTCTAGGAGATATGATTCCTCCAAATCAGGGTTCCAACCTCTCCCTCGATTCATCCCTAAATAGGACACCTAGGGAAAATTGCTATATATTAGGATACGAAGGTCCAAATGAAATTTTGCAAGATTTTACAGATAGGGAATAGACTATAATTTCTTTGGTAAATTTTTTAGACCTCGAATCTGAAACAGTGCCACGTGGAAGTCTATAAAGGTTCACTATGTTGAATAGTCTTGAAATACGTCACCTTGGGAAAATATCATAAGTCCTAATTGGTGAAACCAATTTTGCTCAAACCTATGCTATTTGAAAGAGGACATACGAGACTACCTCAATGTGAATTTCCAAACATAGACAAGTAGTACTTTCGTATATATTGCAGAAACAATATCACAAAATTATGTAGTAGACATTGAAGAAAACTAGGGCATAAGATATTTACAGTTCTGATCATAGTTTTGGGAAAATTAGTATGCTTCCTAGCTCGCCTTGAGGAGGAACATATTTCTATCCAATCATATATGAAAGATTCCAATTTTTGAAAATTATGGTTTCTCTCAAAAACCCTAGATCATCAAGATCAAGAACCAGGACGGACACCTCAAATCGGTAAGATCTAATCTTTTTCTATTTACGTTTGAGGTTCTCATTTCAAAATGACCTATCACACCAGCTTGATGACAAGCTTGGTGAAGATGACATCTTCCAATTATGGAAGTATTGGACCTCCATGATCCTTGAAGAAATTGACTTGGATCAATTCTAAAATCCAGACAGAGATGTGGCTAAGGATAGAGCCAAGAGAATCATTGCATGTTATATTAAAGATCATCTCTCATGTGTCATCCTTGAAGACACCAAAACAAATTGATTACCTTCAGGAGACTCTAGGAAGAGTGCACACAAGAAGAATCTCAACTCATAATAAGAGAAGAGAATATGGGAGCAACTAAATATTGAGCTCTCATGATTCAAAGAAGATCCCTCAAGCGATGAGGAATATGAAAGACTCAGTTCTTGAAGAACCTCTTATCCATCTTAGCATTTGAATAAGAAATGATGATGTTATGAATGAAGATGATGATGAAATTGAAGTCTCAAGAAGGAGTCTACCCATGAAACAAATAAATATAAGTATTTTAGTTGTCTTTTCCTATATGTCTAGTTGTTTATATGAAATTGTTCAATTATAGAATGTTTGCATTAATGACAGTATACTACTAATATGCATGTGATGGGTAAGTAGCTCATGGTGCTATACAACTCTCCATTGCTACTTATCTATAATGAAACCTCGTTGCTGACAAATTGGATTGGTGCAAAATATCAATGAAGTCATGGTAGAGATGGAAAGCATCTAGAAAGTTTCCATGAGATATGGATGAATGTTGTATTGGCTAAAATAGTTGCATGATTATATGTTTATGCATAAGAATTTTCCATTATAAATATGCATTATGAAATTTTTTTAACCATACAACTGGTGCATTTGAATTGTAGGAAAGATTTTGTACAATATCCTACAAGAAGAGAAGGATGAGAATTGTTCCAAAGAAAAAGTGATGATAGTTCAATGTTCATTCTAATAATCCAAAATGAATATTGATGACTAGAATGCGATGTCGAAGACATGAAGGGAAGTATGTAGTATCATCTATATGGATCTACAAGATCCAGCATGCAGTAGATGGAAACATCATGGGATACAAGGAAATATTCATAGCACAAGGCTTCCCACAGAAAGAAGGCATAGACTACAAAGAGATATTTGCAACCACTGGAAGTTAAGGCACATGACATGAAGACTCATGTGTGCAAATTAAAGAAGGACTTGTACGATCTTAGAAGTAACCCATGGGATAACACATACATCAGGAGCTTGAAGATCACCTCGAGTGATGAAGATATTAATCTTTGCTACAAGGTTGAAGATGAAAGCCTATAGAGGATGACAAGATCACAGATGGGTGCGAGAAGAACTTTTGAAAAGGTTAAAGATAGAGGATATTAGTATCTAGTGACCCTATATGGATACGTAAAATATTATTAGTAGAGGAAGCTACTTGTCACTCCAGTACATAATGTTTCAATACATAGAATACGAAAGAAAGAGGGAGAATGATGCTCTACTTCAGAGGGAGTGATTGTAGAATATCATGAGGTTTGACATTGTACGATAGGATGGACAACTTACTGATGACTCTAGGATTTACTGAGAGTAAAGTATATTCCAACCTTTTCTTCAAGGTTGAAGGAGGAAGACTAGTGATGCTCCTTTTATATGTCGATGACTTGTTCCTAAAAGAAAAAGTGGAACTCATTAAATTTGCAATAAGGAGACTTGTTTTCGAGTTTGAGATAAAGGACTTGGGTTTGGTACTTTCTAGACATGGAGGTGTGGCAGAGTGTGAATGGAATCTCCCTTTGACAAGGAGAGTATGCAGTGGAGATCCTAAAGAGGTTCGAGATGATGAATTGCAAGTACATAGGCACACCTATGGGATTGAACTTGAAGCTATTGAGTGATGCTTCATCAAAATCGGTAGATGCCACAATGTATCATCATATCATTGGGTCATTGATGTACCTAAAGAATACGTGAAGAATATGAGACCAGATATTTTCTTTGTTGTGAACACATTAAGCTAGTTCCTAATGGATCCAAGACATTTTCACCTTATTCATTCAAAGCATATTCTAAGGTACGTAAGGGGTACATTTGACTATGGGGTCAAGTATGAGGTGAATCAGAAGAATAACATGGAGGGTTATGTTGATTCAGATTGGGAAGGCAGTGCCACTGATAGGAAGAGCACTTTGGGGTGTTGCTTCAGTATGGGATCAGGTGTGATCTCTTGGTTTAGCAAAAAACAGTCCTGCTTGTCACTAAGTATAGTTGAGGAAAAATATGTTGCAACTTGCTCAGCTGCTTGGGAGAGAGGAGCTGTGAAGCTCCAGTTTGTGATCTAGATTGAGATCCCTCAAAAGAGGGAGTTTTAGCATAGCTAGTGAGATAGGTTTTCTGAGCATAACATCTTGGAGAAGCTCGTAGGTTTATTACATGTAAATAGTCCTTTAATTTATCCTTGGATGTAATAAGTCCTAGCGTATCTCATAGGTTATACTTGAATGTAATCATCCCTCATGTAATTCTATGCTAGAAATGGCTAGAGTGAAGTTTGAGTACTTCAAGGAGAAGCTTGGTGTTCCCTAGATCGAGGTTCCCTCCAAGGGGATGTGATGATTTCTAACATGGTTGTGGTATGTGTTCATCCCATGGTCATATGTAATTGTAGAGCCTTTATCACATGGTTTCAAGATGTGTTCCTCCCATGGTCAGATGTATGTGCAGAGCATTTCTAACATGGTTGTGAGATGTGTTCCTCCCATGGTCAGATGTAAGTGTAGAGCCTTTCTGAAATGGTTGCAGGATGTGCTCCTCCCATGGTTAGATGTAATTTCAGAGCCTTTTTGACATGGTTGAGGGATGTATTCCTCCCATGGTTATATGTAAGTGCAGAACCTTTCTAACATGGTTACAGGATGTGTTCCTCCCATGGGCATATATAAGAGTAAAGCCTTTATGACATGGTGGCGAGAGGATTGATTCCTCCCATGGTCAGATATAACTATTGAAGAATATCAATACCTACATGAAGGCTAGTCCTACAACCAGAATGAAAAAGGGCTAGATCTATAGAACTTCCTATGACAAGTAAAATTGAGAGATAACACCATTTGCTCGAGATAGCGGGAGCAGTGATGATGATTATCCATCTTTTATGATGATCCTATGATGAATACTTGTGATGATGAACTGTGTCAAGAGAATTCCTTCCTATTTAGGAGGGAGTGTTGATCTATTTGTAACTTTAGAATGTATTTACTTGTATATTTTATATTGTATTTCATTGTACATTGATGTTCCTCCGATCGGGAGAGTCATTAATATAATAAAGTCATGTAAACTCATTGAGTTTAACCCTCCATTGTAAATTGGGGCAATAGTCCCCACAATTAAGGTGAGGATGACCCTCCGATTGTAAGTTGGGGAAATAGTCCCCACAGTTGAGGGGTATAGGGTTATTAGACTCTCATAGTGAGGTCGAACCTCTAGGAGTAAAATTCAAGTGTAAAACAAGTATAAATAGAGAGTGAGACTCTATTTGAAACACAAACTCACTCAAATATAGCACATGAGTGAGAGAAGAGGAGCACGCTCAAGTGATAGAGAGTACAAATGTCCGAGATCATCTTTGTTTTTCTGGGTTTTACTTTTGCTATTGGTGCTCATTCTATCTCTAAAGAAGTTGCGAGGTTTTCTCCTTTATGGTTTCCCCAAGGAAAACTCTTTGTGTTTCTTGTCTCTTGTGATTATTGTTGTGCATGTTATTCTCTCAGATAAGATCCTAGATCATATTGATTAAATGAAAAAATTCTAACAATTGTGCATCACATATTGAGAACTGTTGCAATGTAGCATAACCCTTAACCCATTTCCCAATTTGAAATAACCCTTTATCAACGTTCAATGCAATGAACCCTTATTAAGAAGCACAATGCATCCTAACCCTTGAGAGAAGGTTGAATCATGTTTGACTTAATTATCTGTCACATCACAATGTGACAAAACCCTTGATGAACACCAAATGTCACATTAGTTTCATATTTTGTTGTGTCGGCATATACCAAACATTGTAGTGGAGCATGGTTGACATTGGTTTCACTTTAGTTTGACAATATTAGTGAACGACGTGGCCATAGTACATAACAAAACATGATTTTTTTTTAACATCGAATGTCACATTATTAATGTGTCATATTTGGGTATTGTCCCAATGTGGCATAACCCTATACCAATGTTGCAATGTGACATAACCCTTAATGAACATTAGATGCAACGTAACCCTTGATAAACATCATAATGTGACATAACCTTTCATGAATGATGAATATCACATTATTAATGTGGACCACATATTTGGTTGTGTTGGCATATAAGGAAAACTATAGTGAACCATGGCTAACTTTGGTCAACCATGTTTCACTTTAGTTTGACAGTAGTCAACAATGGTTGAGTTTAGCGAGTCATGTTTCACATTATCTTGGGAATTGTCACAATGCGACATAACCCTCAGCCCATGTTGCAATGCGACATAAACCTTTATGAACATTGAATGCAACATAATCATTTATAAACATCACAATGTGATATAACCCTTAATGAATGTTGAATGCCACATTATTAATGTGTTTCATCTTGAGTTGTTGTTGGGATATATTAGATATTGTAGTGAAACATGATTGATGTTGGTCAACCATGTTTCACTTTAGTTTGACAATATTTCACTAATATTTGAACCATATTTCCCTTTAGTTTGACAATATTAGTGAACTCTGTGGTTGTGGCTCACAATGCAACCTAGATTTTTCTAAACATCAAATGCCACATCTTAGGCATTGCAACAATGTGGCATAACCCTTGATGAGCATCACACTATAGTGTAACCCTTGATGAACATCACTATGTGACATAATCCTTTATAAATATTGAAAGTTGCATTATTAATGTCTCGCATCTTGGGTTGTTTTATCATATACCAAACACTGTAGTGAACCATGGATGAAATTGGTCAACTATGTTTGACTTTAGTTTTACCATAATCAAGGTTTATGTTGGATTATGAAATTCATGAAGGATTATGTTGGATTACAAAAATACCTCATTCTCATGGTGCATTATGGTTATGTTCCTTAATGGATTTTGTCGCATTATGAGATTCATTATAAGCTTTTGCAAGGGTTACTCTTAGTTATGTTCGGTAAATTTGTCAATGTTTTTGGAATGCAATGTTCATGAAGGATTCAGTTGAACTACTACATTCATTTTGAACTCCACATTGCAACAAAACCATTTGGACATTTGGACATTAGGAGTAGGATGGTTTAAGCCATAAAAAATTAACTTACTTTGTTATTGAAACATATTACGAAGTGTAAACATTTTTAATTTGCAAATATCTTTACATTAGTTTCTTCATCTTTCATTTGGAATTATGTATGAGAATCTGACATAACCCTTGATGAATGTCAAATGCAATGTAACCCTTGATGAACATCACAATGCAACATAACCATTGATTAACACCAAATATCACATTACTAATGTGTTTCACCTTAGGTTGTGTTAGTACATACCTGACATTGTGGCAAACCAAGGTTGACTATGGTCAACCATGTTTGACTTTAGAGAGTCATGTTTGACTTAAGTTAGTCACGGTTGACTTTGGTTAACCATAAATAACTCTATTTTGATCATAGTTAACCATGGTTGACATTAGCGAACCATGCGACCATAGTTCATAATGCAACATGAAATTTTCTGAACACCGAGTCTTATATTATTAATGTGTCGCATATTGGGCATTGTCATAATGTGGCATAACCCTTGACCAATGTCATAATGTGACATAACCCTTGATGAACATCACAATGCAACACAACCCTTGATAAGAATCACAATGCGACATAACCATTCATGAACATTGAATGCCACATTATTAATGTATTGCATTTATGACAATCAACATATATTGGTGGTTCATATTAGTGAACCATGTTGCCATAATTCACAATTGAACATGAAATTTTCTAAACATCGAATGCCACATTATTAATATTTCATTGTGCAATTGTGAAATTTTCTTGCATTGTGACATTCATGAAGTGTTATGTTGAATTACGATGTTCATTGAGTGTTAAGTTGGATTGTGACATTCCTCCATGGTCATGTTGCATCATGGTTATGTTCGTTAATGGATTTTGTCACATTATGTTATTCATTATAAGGTTTTATAGGGGTTCGTTTTAGTTATGTTTGGAATGGTTTTGTTGTATTATTCCATTCATCAAATGTTATGTTGGATTACGACATTCATGAATACTTATGTTGGATTCCGACATTCATCCATGGCCATGCTCCATTATGGTTATGTTCCTTAATGGATTTTGTCACATTATGAGATTCATTATAAGGTTTTGCAAGGGTTAAGTCCAGTTATGTTTGGTAGATTCCTTAATGGTTTTTGTTGCACTATGACATTAATAATTAACATTGAAGTTCAAATTGTTAATGTGTCACATCTTGGGCTGCATAACCATTGACAAATGTCGCAATGTGGCATAATCCTTGATGAACATCACAATTCAACAAAACCCTTAATAAACATCACAATACGACATAATCCTTGATGAATGTTGAATGTCACATTATTAATGTGTCACACCTTGTACATTATCACAATTCCACATAAAACTTGATGAATATCACAATGTGACATTACCCTTGATGAATGTTGCAATTTAACCTTACTCTGGATGAGCGTCACAATTCAACGTAACTCTTGACAAACATCACAATGAGAAATAATCCTTAATGAATGTTGAATGTTACATTATTAATGTGTCACATCTTGGATTGTGTCAGCATATACATATAAACCTTGATCAATGCTGCAATGCAACATAACCCTTGATGAATGCCTAAATGCATCATAACACTTAATTAACCATTGATTAATCTATTAAGTCGACATAAGTATAATTTGATTAGAATGAAGATGAGTGCAACATAAAAACCTTGCAAAATGTCATCATGTAAGATAAATTTTGTTGAATGATGTCATATGCAATAATGATACATCACATTAAGTTGATATAAGTGAATAAAATGGATTTCATAATGCAACGTGTCAACTGATATATGACATTCAATTGATTGACATATGTTATTTTAGCATGATGTCAATTTTGGGTATGAAATGATTGTACCAATTATAATGTTCATCTTTTTAGTTATATCAATTTAATATCCCATGGTTACATTCTTTAATGGATTTCAAGTTCATTATGTAATCATGCAAGGATAATAACATTGGCATATTCAAGTGGAAAAAAGGTTAATAACACCATTATATTAGCATTGTGGCAAGGATAAAAACATTGTTTTTTTTATAAATTTGGATCTATATTTTAACTATCCCTAACACCATCATAGATTTTATTTGATTGGTAATTCATGAAGAAAATATTAGAAACGTTGTAATAACATATTTGTAATTTTGTAGGGTAGGGTTCAAACTTATCTCTGGGTTTGATTTACGCATTTTGACTAGGCTTGGTTGATTAGGAGACATGTCATTTTTCTGGGGTGTATAATTGGTGTGATACCTTTCCTTCACGGTGGTGGAGGTAATTACTGAAGGGGTTTACTCTTTTTTGGGTTTCTGCCACATTTCCGGAGCTATGGGATATTTGTCAGTAGATTGCACATTTTTCGGCCGGAATGGATGCGGTGCAAAAATGTGATGTGGGGTTGGAGGTGACTTTACATGTTGGGTCCTATGGGGGACTGACTAATTTTATCTGGATAGTTGGTCCTTCATTGGGGGATGGACTTGTCTCTTATTTATTGTGGGGTTTATACCTCCCATAGGTTACTTCACCCCTTGGGTTTACTGACCTTGATGGAGACACAAGGGACTTGAACTTCTAGGTTTATTTTGGGTCGACGGGAAGGGTAATGTCTGATTTGGATGGTTTGGCTATTAAGGTGGGTTCCAGGGAGGATGCACCATTTGGGGTTACCACCAAACTAATTGGGGTCAAAAAACCTGGTCTGGTGGCTGGATTTACTCCACAATCACTGTCAATCCCTTCTTCTTTTTTGGTGGAAGGTTTCTTTGCATCAGGATTTGGGCATGACCGGAGGAGCGGTCATGGGGTGGGTTCAGCTCTCATGGCAGTTTCAATTGCCCATCTTGGAGTACAAGTTATTTCTCTTGGGTTGGTTGGGGGGCTTAGCACAGAGGTGGACTCGCCTATTTCTCCAAATGATGCTTGGAGTCGTCGAGGGGCTAAGAAAAAATTACACTGTGTATACCTTCAGGCTTGTCGATACTTTTTAATCTTCTGGGTGGACTTGCAGATGGAAGATGTGGTGGATTTTGTTTCCACTACGGTGGTGGGGTGGGATTGTGGCCAACATTTTGGTCGTGATTATCTCAATAGGTGAGCGAATGAACATTGGGGGGATTTCCTTCCTTAGCTTGACATGACTAAGGTTTTGGCAAAGGGATGGCTCTCATTTATCTTTGATACTAGTTTACTGGTTGCGCAGGTTTTGGAGCTCCAGTGGAGTATGGATGGGGTTCCATTGGTCCTGAAATGATAGGATCCAATCTTTAATTCCAAGAAGGAAAAGGTTGCTATGGAACCTATATGGGTTTGGCTTCCAGTTTATCCCATGCATCTGTGGACTTCGACTAGGTTTACGGCTATTGGGAGTTATCTGGGCGAGTATGTTGCAATTCATAACTCTTTTCTTGACACTGGGATTTTGAATGTTGCTTGTATTTTGGTCAAAATTGATATAAAACTTGGGATTTCGAAAGAGATTAATATTCAGACACCAACGGGTGATTTTACAAAGCTATTGGATTATGAGGGGGTTCCATTCCGCTATCACTATTTCCATGAGTATGGACACTTGTTGGATAACTACCTTTTACCTTTTAGGGGAAAAGGACACCTGTTTGGTAGCAAGGCGCGGATGCCAATAGTTATTCCCACCTTTCGTGGATGTGGGATAATGTCTACTTGTTCTCCATCCAGTTGGTAATGCGTGGGATAGAGGCCTTTGAGCCTATTTGGCCGAATATGGTTCCTCTTCAGGATGTTGATGTTGGTTATCCTATTTTGTTGGCATCGAGTTCAACTGTAGTCACCAGGTATGCTTGCACCCTACAATACTTTTGATTTTTGTTTTATTGCACTTATTTGTTTGGATGATTGTTCGATGGTCTCTTCGCCCTTGGTCGGTTCCCCTTTACTCTCTGGTGGGATTCCATGTGCAATCCCTATGGTGTGTGCATTTTTCTCACTATCCATTATATCTACTAAGATTTCTTCATTAATTACTTCTGAGGGGAGGACTATTTGTTATAATCTAAGAAACCGTGAGGTGGGGGTGAGGATTCTACGGCTAATGGTATTTCTGTTATTTCCCATGGTATTTCTTCTATGAGAAGTTGGGGGAGGAAATCCCATTTCTCTTGGGCACAAACCCATGCACTTATTGATGTACCATCAAGTAAACAATCTTCTACTAATTGGGCACTTTGAGCAGTTAAATCCCTGGATGGGGTTTCTTTATGAATATTATGTCCTTCAACTGTCGAGGGTTGACGAACCCCTCTAAAAAATTTCCTCTCAGGAGATTGATTGAGTTAAATCGTCATGATGTTCTTCTTCTTCAAGAGACTCTTGGTTTAAATTTTGAGGTGTTTGTTATTCTTGAAGCAATTCTTCCTAGATGGATGTTTGTGGAAAATGATGTTAGGGGCTGTTCTGGTGGTCTGTCTTTTGGCTGGAATATGTAGAGTTGTTGTTGTGTTGGTAGTTATAGTTTTGCTTCTGATATTGGACTGGAAGTATTTTATGCTCATCTATGGATGACCTTAACTGTTTTAAATATATGTGGCCCTTATCCGAATAGGGTTCCTTTTTGGAATGATTTATTGAGTAAATCCTTTATTTCAAATTGAAAGGTGATTTTGGGTGGAGACATAAATTTATCTTAGGGTTGTGAGAAGGTTTGGGGGCCTAAGGTGGTGCCGGACTCCCTGGCTCCATATTTCTCCAATGATTTTTCCTGTCATGATTGATTGGATATTGCTCCTACTAAATTTCTCCTACTTGGAGAAATATGAGATTGGGGGATAATCGAATGGCAAAGAAGCTGGACAGATTTCTTGTGGAGGATTGTTTGATGATAGATTGTGATTTGGTGCATCAATGGGTGGCTTGTGGGGGTGAATCTAATCATTTCCCTATTTTCTTTGAGATTATTGGAAGAAATAGGAAACCTCCCAACCCATTCAAATTTAATCCAGAATGGATTAAAGATTCTACTTTTTTGTAAAATGGTTCAGGATATATGGAATCCTATTACTAATGGAACTGATGGATATGTTGGGGTGCTATTCATGGAAAATCTGCAGATTTTAAAACAAGCTATGAACACTTGGGCTCATAATAAAAGAATTCGTGATGATCAGGAACTTCGCCATTGTGAACATACTCTTGATCTACTACTCAAAAAAATTGGTTTGGGGTTTTGGGATACTATTTCTAAAGTTGAATTTTTTTCTTGTGAAGCTAGACGCCGGGAACTTTTGGGAGAAAAAGAAGTGGCTTGGAGATTAAAAAGCAGGGCACTTCTGATTAAGCGTGGGGTTGAAACCACAAAAATTTTCTAGTATTTTACAAAGGGTCGAAGATCTTTCAACACTATCTGGGAACTCAATGATGACCAGGGGGTTCTGGTTTCTTCATTAGGTGAGTTGGTTATATTGGGGGTTGTACATTTTGGGAATCTATTCTCCGCCCCTCTAGGATCATCTATTGGTGAAGTGCTGTGTATTGCACAACTTTTTCTGAGATTTGGGAATGATGATGATAATCAACAGTTGATGGCGGAGGTGACTAATGATGAACTTCTTAATATTATTCACACGTTCCAAAAGGACAAAAGTCTTGGTTCAGATGGTTGGCCAGTTGAATTTCACTTAGCGTTTTATGATCTTATTGGGGTCGATTGGCTTAAGGTTGTGGAGGAATCTTGATTATCTAGACATATGCATGGATCGATAAACTCTACTTTTATTGCCCTTATACCCAAAAAGGATCAGCCTGAGGACTTTGATTATTTTCATCCTATCTCTCTCTGTAACTGCCTTTATAAAATCATTTCCAAGGTGATTTCCAGGCGATTGAAGGTTATTATCTCCCGATGTATATCTAGTGAACAGTTTGGCTTTCTAGAGGGTAGACAAATACATGAGGCTTTGGTGTGGCTCATGAAGGTCTACACACTATTAAAACCAAGAAATTGATAGGAGCGATTGTCAAGATCGATCTCTCTAAAGTAATTGACAGGTTTAGCTAGCTATATATCAAGATGCTTCTTACACACTTATGGTTATGTTATGATTTTACTAAGTGGATTATGGCATGCCTCACTATTGTTAGTTTTTCTATTCTCATTAATGGATATGCTAGTCCTTTTTTCACTGTCGGTAATGGATTGAGGTGGGGTTGTCCCCTCTCTCCATTATTATTCCTTCTGGTGGTAGCGGGATTGAGTCATTTTTTATTGGAAGCTAAGGAACATGCTACTTTTAAAGGCATTCTGATCTCAGAGGTAATGTATATCACTCACTTACTCTTTGTTGACAATATTCTTATATTTTGTGATGGCTCACATTAGGATATACTTAAACTCCATGAAGGCCTTTTCTTGTTTGAATATGCTACACAGATGGTTATTAACCATGGAAAATCTACCATCTCATACTCATTACTAGATGCTCATGAGATTCGGTGGAACTCCACTCTTTTTCCATTTATTACACTATAAACCAAGGATGGACTCAAATATTTTGGTTTTCATTTAAAGACAAATGCTTATTATATCACTCATTAGATGTGGCTCCTTGCAAAATTTGAGAAACAATTTTTGGGGTGGATTTTCTGTTGGCTCTCTAAAGCTAGTAGATTGGTCCTTATCAAATCTGTTTGGGAGGATATACCTATTTTCTAGATGTTTCTTTCCTCGATAACTATGGGTATTTTGGAACATATGCGTAAGGCTTGTTTTTCTTACCTTTGGTGAGGGAATTTAGATCATCAGGTTATAGCATGGGTTCGTTGGGAGCGGATTTCTATACCCAAGACATTGGGGGGTTGGGGTCTGAATTTTTTTTTTCTTTTTTTCCAAAGGAATTGGCAGCAAAATTATCTTGGAGACCCATTCACACCAATAGTTTATGGTCTTGGGTTATTCTGCATAAGTACATTGAACCCCTCTCTATACTGGATTGGATTAGGATGGATGATAAACAAGTTCAAGGTGGCTTTTGTATTTGGAAGGCTATTAATAAGTCTTTTGAACTTATTGGTTACGATTTGATTTGGCGGATGGGTGATGGAAGAATGGTTTGGATGGGATTAGATCCATGGTTGGGATCTGATTGTGCACACATAATCTCTTTGGTTTTGAGGACTTTTCTAGCTGATCATGGAATTTTATTTCTTTGACATTGGGATGTACTTGAACTGTCAAATATGTGGCATCAAGGTTGGATATTTGGTACTACGTTGGGTATTCCTCACAATATTTCTTGGGAATGGGATAATTACCTTATTTTACTTAGGAATACTCACACTAGATTGTCTGCTTGGGAGGACTCTTTGATTTGGGTACACCACACTTCTGGGAAATATTCACCCAAGCATGGGTATACTCGACTGAATTTATAGGTTCAGAATAGGCCTTTCATATGGTGGTGGAAGAAACTTTGTAAGCTACGGTGTCTTGCAAAAACTAAGCTTCTTTTATAGGCTATTCTAGAAAATAAAGCACCCACTTGGTATGTACTTCAGCGACGATGCTTTTAGGGACCGGGTTGGTACTCACTATGTTACAACTCTATTGAAACTCTAGATCATATTTTTCTTCATTGTAACATCACATAGTAGATTTGGCGCGGGATTGTTCTAGTTCTAAATGTCAGTATCAATTGGAGTGGAAATTTTTTTTTGGATTCCTTCCACATATGGTTTTTCGCGTCTCATAATTTTTCCTATTTGGATTTTCCATGTATTATTTCTTAGGGAATTTGGCTAGCTAGGAAAAATATTATTTTTCAAGGGATTTGTCTACCTTTGGAGGTGATTATATCAAATATGTTGGTTGTCTTCAAAAATTTTCCTCAGAATATTCAGATATCTATGAGGTGTGTGTGGGTAGAGGTGATTGATCATTGTATACCTTGGGGATTTTTTGATGGTTCCTCACAAGATCATCTTTCTTGTGGGGCGGGTGCATTTTACTTCTTTCCAACTCGCATAACTTCTATTTAATGCCCGAATTGGCGAGAGGTTCCAATAATTTTTTTTAATTGATGAAATTAAAACTTCTACTTTTATTTTCTCTGGTAGAACATTGCCACACTTTACAAGTTTTTGGTGATTCCATGATTGTTTTTTACTAGGCTAGGGGCACTGCCAGATGTGATGTGTTAAGGCTGCTTCCTATAGTTGAGGAAATATTTCTTTTATTACAAAGATTTAACTACATATCATTTACACATTTGTACAGGGAACATAATGGGGTGGTTGATAGGCTTTCCAAAGAATCCACACAGCCCCGTTTGGGTGCTGGAAGATCATACAAACAGACCTGGTTGGGAGCTATAACTATTTTCATAGACCTTTTATAGAAGAGCATGGATTTTGTCCATATGGACTGGGATTGACAATACTACTTGGGGTTGTATATATATATATTTTTATATATGCTATATGCACATGCTTTTGGATATAGATTGTGTTTACATACTGTTTTTGATGAGGATTGACAACACTATTTGCGGATCACGCTATTTTGTTACGATATATGTTCATACTCTATTGGATATATTTTGATAAAGTTTGTAAATATTACTTGATGAGAAAACTGAACGAGTTTTTTGTTTTGTGATACTTATGGATCACTAGTTTTCTTTTTCTATTGACAATGTAGGAGGTATTCATATACCTTTATTATACATATGTGAATGTATTTTTGTTCTTTATGAAATAAAATTAAGATTTTTACATATTTGTAATTTTGTATACATTATGAACTTAATTTAACGTGTCTGATTAAGTCGTTGGGGCAAAATTTAAGCACATACTATAGGGAAAAAATATCAAAAGTATGTGCCTAATTTAGGCATGTAGGCCTAATTGGACACATTAATAAAATAGACATATCTGCAAAGTATTAATAGAAATAATATTGTTTAATTATTTATAATATGATACTTAATTAAACATAATATCATTTAATAAAACAACCTTATGAAATGATATTATTTAATTAATTAACAATAATTTCTTTTGATTATATTGTTATATTAATATTAACAATTATAGTATATTATAGTATTATACTATTTAATTAAATCATTATATTATAAATAAAAATAAAGTATTATTATTTAATTTAACACAATAATATTTAGATATTTAAGATATAATAATTAATTTTATTTAATCTAGTTCAATTAAATATTTAACATTAATTTAATATTTAATTAAATAATACTCTTAAAAAATTCTATGGTGATATTTATAGATATTAAATATAAACAATCTAATATTATCATTCACAAAGTATTGTAATATTGTTTATTTAATTATTTGTATAATAATTAATTTTATATTTAAATTTTAGTATATAATAAATTTAATAATTAAAATTAGATCAATTAATAAAACTACTTTAAATTCAATAATATGATTTATAATGGTTGAAGAAATCTTTTGCTCTCTAACTAATTTTAGAATTATGATGATCAATGGTTAATAATAATTTGACTAAAATTAATTCTGTTAATGAAAATAGAATATCATTTAATACTTAGAATTTACTCTTATAATTTGTTAAAAGATATTGAATGACCATGTGAAGTTTCACAAATTTTAATTTAATAAAAACAAAACTGCATTGTATTTTACAAGTATTTACCATAAAGGAGAATAATATGGGGCTTGTTTTATTTTTAAAGAAATAAAAATATTAATAAAAACAAAATCGTGAAAGTTGAGTTGTAAATTGAAAATTGATATTCTATTGTTATTGCAAAATAAACTATATAACAAATTTCTTAATGAACTAAAAAAAATTTACTTTTCAACACTATCCATACACTTTTTAATTTTTACCTTTTTAATATACCATTAAAAATCTATCTTTCAAAAACTCTCATTAAAGATAATTATTTTTTTATGTTATGTAAAGAGAGGTATGTTATGAAAAAAAAATGAAACATGATCACGAACCATAAATCTCCTTATTAGAGTGATTTATGAGTGATGACTTTAGTTTTTTATGCTATTAGAAAAAAGTCTCCTTATTAGAGAGATTAACTTGATATTTTATAATATTAAAAGCAAATTAAACATCACATGTGGTGATCTTGTGATTGACAAATTATATTTGAAGTAGAGTTAGCTTCCTTTAGTTTTTTATGCTATTAGAAAAAAGTCTCCTTGTTAGAGAGATTAACTTGATATTTTATAATATTAAAAGCAAATTAAACATCACATGTGGTGATCTTGTGATTGACAAATTATATTTGAAGTAGAGTTAGCTGCCTCCCATACTTATGGGATAGTAGGTAATCTAATCCAACTTTGTGACGTGTATCCTTTTCGAAGATGATTTAAATTAAAATTTGATTTGAAAGAGATTTACAATAGCATAACATTGTATAAGAAAGTGAGTGAATTTGCTTTTTATTGAGAAAGAATGACCAAAACAATAACAAAGTTCCACTATAAGCATAGTTTTGTGTTAGCAATCCACCTTCAGCTACACCAATATGGATTGTGCCTTTGGTACTTACCAAAAATATGATAAATACCTCATCGTTTAATTGACATTTAAAAAATGGTACAAGATACACAAATCTTAGCAGGTGCACAACTATCTTTACTCATTTTCATCCTATCTTTACTGCAGTGTGTGCCCTTTGTTTTCTAGTTTTCTGCTATATGATATATTTATCTTTCTGCGGGGTTCAATATTATCTTAGATTTTGGAGTTGCTTGAGCGGATCAACAAGATTAACCCAAGTGTACAGAAGGGATTCATTTCATGGTCATCCTATTTTGTTTTGCTTAAATGCATCTTGATTAAGATTTAAATAAGCTTATGGTGATTAAAGAAACTAAGCTTATGGCAGATAACAATTTTTTTGTCAACAACCAGATATCTTCCCAAAACTAAGTAATTGGTTATCCCTATTAACATTTATCTACCACTTTACTTGAAGCTCTCGTAATTCATGTCCATAAATATACTCTTTTATACTCTTTTGAACTAAGTTTAGATAGATCTATCCATGTCTGAGTTTCCACATTATCATGGTATTTGGTAAACCTTGGTTAGAGTAAGGGAATGGATTCATATTTTAGATTTTGAATAAACTTTTCCACATACATTGAAGCCCTATCAAATCGTTCAACGACGTCTCTCTCCGTTCAAATTTCCACTTTTCATAATTTCCATAAATCCGAATGGCATCTGTAGGGTTTGCTTTTCAAAGGTAGCGACTTATAACCTACTTACCCTAATTTCATGGGGAAGGAATGATTAAAGCAGCATGTTCCTTGTCCCTCTCGATTCAATCGTCTACCGCAAATCTCGCCTAAGTGTCCTTTGAAAGGAGGGCTTCTGTCGGCCACTCCGGTTGCTTCTCGACCCTTCCGTAAAAGCATGTGTGGCCATTGAAAATTTTTAAATAGACATTAACATGTTAATGGACATTTGTTTACCCGCATGTCATGCCATTGTTCCGGCCATGCCTTATAATTTCGAGACAGGTCTATCACGCTCCCATTGAAATCCCGTCCCTTCGCCTCTCATTTTTATCCATAAATCGTTTTATCTTACTCAAATTATCAGGCGAAAGAGAACACAAATTCAGTGTAAACTTGCTTACCTTTTGTTGCCCGCACTCGGGAAACGTTATCGAGACTGCTATTGCTAGAAGTCCCCAAAATGGTGGGAAGTCGAAGCAGCCACCCGTTAACGATGACAGCACGGAAAAAATTGCAAATGAAGAAGAAAGGAGTGTGTGCTGCTTACTGCGTGTAACGGTCATTACGACGGTCAGCAGTGGCACCATATTCCCTCGTTCCACATCCTCTTACACCGTCACCTTCTGCCCCCGTCGTCCTTCACTCTGAGTATGTAATGTTCTTTGTAATTTCATGTGCTATTTTTTCTTTGCTTCTGGTTATGTAGTTTGTTGTTGTACTACATTGTTCTCCTTTGTAGCATTGAAAGTAAACAAGGAGCAATATCTTTTTATTCAATAATCTATACATTTAATTATCATGTGCTATTTTTTCTGTGCTTCTGGTTATGTAGTTTGTTGTTGTACTACATTGTTCTCCTTTGTAGCATTGAAAGTAAACAAGGAGCAATATCTTTCTATACATTTAATTATCATGTGCTATTTTTTCTGTGCTTCTGGTTATGTAGTTTGTTGTTGTACTACATTGTTCTTCTTTGTAGCATTGAAAGTAAACAAGGAGAAATATCTTTCTATTCAATAATCTATACATTTAATTATCATGTGCTATTTTTTCTGTGCTTCTGGTTATGTAGTTTGTTGTTGTACTACATAGTTCTCCTTTGTAGCATTGAAAGTAAACAAGGAGCAATATCTTTCTATTCAATAATCTATACATTTAATTATCATGTCCTATTTTTTCTGTGCTTCTGGTTATGTAGTTTGTTGTAGTACTACATTGTTCTCCTTTGTAGCATTGAAAGTAAACAATGAGCAATATCTTTCTATTTAATAATCTATACACTTTTCAGTGTTTTTGTTTGTCCGCATTAGTTGAAGGCAAATTATTAAAACATTCAACCTCCCTCCCAACAGATAAGAAGAAGAGAAAGAAAAACATAAGTCATGGGAAACTCTACCTTTATAATATATAATCAAATCACTCTAACATTATAATATACTCTTAACATTATAATATAGAATAAAATCATGAAACATGAAATCAATATATAATAAAATCATGAAACATTATAATATATATTTCTAGTTGATTTAGGAGAAACGAGAGTTCCAATGTCAACTTTTCGAATCTATATCCGGATCCATTATCAGGAAGAGTTTGTCAATTTGTGGAGAGTATTGATCTTCGTTATTAATAATGGAGATGTACATATAAGTTAATAATGTAGGTTATGTGGAAGAATTTTTAGTGTTTCGGTGAAGAAGATAAGGTTTTGGTTTATGAAATAGTTAGTTTTAATTTTAATTATAGTGTATGGGTAATAGTATATTATTACTAATAATTTTAGTTTTTTAATTAAAGTTTTTAAATGTTTAGAGTACTATTAATAGTGTTTTAATTGATTATAGTTAATAGTATTACTTAAAAAGATTAGTTTTGGTTCAGAGAAATAAATAATTGATTAATTTAAATTTTTTCTTTTTGATTTATGGTTGAGAATAGGTGGAAGGCAACTCGTGCTCACTTAGAGGCGTCTATCTCTATTTAAATTGTTAGGATGTTTAATCATTTCTAGGGCTTTTCTAAATTTCCTTTTGAAGTAATCTTGGTGTCTTCCAAGCGGATTTGGTGTTTGGTTTTGGCACAACGTTTTGCAAGAGCCTAGGTGTGGATGTGTTCATTCTTTATATCAGCTCCATGTTCTTTTAATCTAGTCTGAAAGGAGCGTCCTATTTTGCCAATGGAACTAGTTTTGCAAGAACATGGGATTCTATAGACACACTTAAATTGTCTCTCATCAATTGGGCCTTTCACTCATCTCATTTTCTGCCGAAATGGTCTCAATGGGTTTGAAGGAGGTTGTGATATTGTTCTTCTTAAATATTTTGGAGGTCTTGTCAATGACCCCCTGAATGTAAGGTAAGTAAGCCCTAGGGTTGGTGGTTTCATCTTTGGAGGTTGACTTCTTAGTGTGGTTTTTGTTGTAGGATTTGTTTAGGGTTCTTCTAATATCTTTGGTCTTGTAGCCTATGTTTTTGAAGACTTCTCTAAGGTGGTCCCTTTCTTCATCAAGGTGTTCAACGTCTAATATCCTTGAGGCTCTAATGGCTAAGGTGTTAATAACCCCGATTTTCTGGGAGGGATGGTTGTGAGAGTCTTTATGGATGTAGGTCTAAGTATGAGTCTTCTGTCTAAAGACTCTATGTCCTAAGGTTCCGTATTCTCTTCTAGTTAATAGGACATCAAGAAAGGGGATGCTCCCATTTTCCTCTAGTTCCATTGTGAACTTTATGTTAGTGGAAAGATTGTTTAGATGAGTGTAGAACTTCTTGAGTTCAACTTCATCATGTGGCCATATCATATTGGTGTCATTTACATATCTCTTCACGGAGGGGATATCTGGAAGCAATTCCATCTTCTGGAAAGATTGAGGATAAAGATTAAAAGGAGAGGAATATCTAAACTTTTTGAAAGAGTGCAGAGATAAGAAACTCATGCCCACCTTCGCCACCATCAAACACAGGACACTCAGCAATCAAAACCATAGGGCATTCGAAAAATTGGCCGGTCAAATTGGAAATGAGAAGGACGCACGCGAGCCTGGACCACCTGTCCCGTGAAGCACTCGCCTTGCACTTGAAACTGGCAGCCTCCATCAGAGTTGATCTCTGGAAATTAGCAGATGCCAGTGAAGCTCTTAGAGCGATCTACTATGGTAACAAAGCAAGGAACTTACATATCAAGAAAATCACCAAGCTTGAACGCCTCCAGAAAAAGCCAAACACTGACCCGGCACATGAAACAAACGATTGCAAAAGAATAGTCAACCTGTCAAGCTACGTGTTAGACAATGCCGAAACTTCCATCGTGAGAAGAGGCCTCAACTTTGTCGTAGCGCGCAAGGCCATCCCGACTGAATCCATTATTTGCAATATAGAGTACATCATCCAGAATCTTAGGCCATCCCAACCGAATCCATTATTTGCAATATAGAGTACAGCATCCAGAATCTTAACGATGTCCTTAAGGAAACAATCCGGCAAGTATGCGCTCTGGTGTTAAGGAAAGCAAAACCACTGAAAAGCAATATTAGCAAAGAAGAAGAGATAGCCTTAAGGAACCTGAGAGCAAATGAAGACATTGTTATCCTAAAAGCAGATAAAAGAGGAGCCACAATAGTCCTAGATAATGCAGATTATAACAACAAAATGATGGACCACCTCACCACTAGTGGAAGCTACATCAAACTAATTAAAAACCCTATTTCTAAAGTAATAAGGGAGGTTAAGAAAGCCATCATAGACTCAAACCTAGACAAGGTAGTAAAGAAATGCTTAATCCCAACCCATGAGAGCACACCCAAAATCTATGGTCTTCCAAAGATTCACAAAGAAGGGGTCCCTCTTAGACCTATTGTCAACACTATAGGATCCCCCACCTATGAACTTGCGAAATATGTGGCTAAAATCCTAAGTCCCCTAGTAAGCAACACAGAGTTCTTCATCAAGGACTCAAGTGAATTTGTGAAGCTAATCAAAAGAGAGAAGATAGAACCCCATGACATGATCCTAAGTTGTGGTTTCCCTCTTCACAAAGATTCCCTTGAATGAAGCCATCCAAGTCATCAAAGAGGCTACTGATCCAAACACAACCATGTTAGCAGAGGTGTGTCTGAGATCAACTTTTTTTCAGTTTCCAAGGAGATTTTTATGAACAAACCACAGGAGTAGCCATGGGATCACCACTCTCACCCATAGTAGCAAACCTCTTCATGGAAAAATTTGAGAAAGAAGCTCTAGAATCCTACCCATTGAAACTAACAAGATGGAAGAGATATGTAGATGACACCAATGTGATCTGGCCACATGGGGAAGTTGAACTCAAGAAGTTCTACACTCATCTAAACAATCTTTCCACTAACATAAAGTTCACAATGGAACTAGAGGAAAATTCGAGCATCCCCTTTCTTGATGTCCTATTAACTAGAAGAGAAGACATAACCTTAGGACATAAAGTCTTCAGACTCTAAGACTCATACTGAGAGCTACCTCCATAAAGACTCTCACCACCATCCCTCCCAGAAAATTGGGGTTATTAACACCTTGGCTGTTGGAGTGTCAAGGATCTCCGACGTTGAACACCTTGATGAAGAAAGGGAATACCTTATAGAAGTCTTCAAAAATATAGGAAACAAGCCCTAAGATATTAGAAGAACCCTAAACCAAGCCTACAACGAAAACCACACTAAGAAGACAACCTCCAAAGATGAAACCACCAACCCTAGGGCTTACTTACCTTACATTCACGGGGTCACAGACAAGATATTCCAAAATCCTTAAGAAGAACAATATCACAACTTCTTTCAAACCCATTGAGACTATTAGGAAAAAAATGAGATGAGTGAAAGACCCAACTGATCGGAGACAATTTAAGGGTGTCTATAGAATCCCATGTTCTTGCGAAATTAGTTACATTAGTGAAACATGATGCTCCTTGCAGACTAGATTAAAAGAAGACGGAGTTGATCTAAAGAATGAATGCATCCGCACCTTGGCTCTTGCAAAACATTGTGCCAAAACCAAACACCAAATCCACTTGGAAGACACCAAGATTATTGCTAAAGAAGACCATTACTTCAAAAGGAAATTTAGAGAAGCCCTATAAATTATTAAAATTCCTAACAATTTAAACAGGTACAGAGGCCTCAAAATGAGCACGAGTTGGCTTCCACCTATTCTTAGCCATAAATAAAAAAGAAATAATTTAAATTAATTAATTTTTAAATTAATCAATTATTTATTTCTCTGAACCAAAACTAATCTTTTTAAGTAATACTATTAACTATAATCAATTAAAACACTATTAATAATACTATAAACATCTAAAATACTTTAATTAAAAACCTGAAATTATTAGTAATAATATACTATTACTCGTACACTATAATTAAAATTAAAACTAATTATTTTATAAACCAAAACCCTATATTCTTCACCAAAACCCTAAAAATTCTTCCACATAGCTGACATGATTAACTTATCTCTACATCTCCATTATTAGTAACGTAGATCAGATACTCTCCACAAATTGACAAACTCATCGTGATGATGGATCCGGATATGGATTCGAAACGTCGACAAGGTGACATTAGAACTGTGGTTTCTCTTAAATCAACTGAAACTAATAACCACAGAAATATCGCAATAGAAATTATAATATATAATCAAATCATGAAACAAAAGAAGTGAAAGAAAAAGACAGTTTGTTGGAGACTACCATTAAATTATATAATCAAGTGAGAGGAGGCAATTGGATGAGCCATTTCAAATATATATAATCAAGCATCAAATCGTCCTTCTTCTCTGCAAACAATAATTTTCTGAAAGATTGTCTCTCTTTCCTCATAGTGTCCTTTCCACCAATGCATTAAACTATGCACCCTAAAATCCATTTCCTTTTCGTTTACCTATGTCTATCAATATTTACAGATCCAAAACGTGAAAGAAAATGCAAGAAATCTAAGTTACCATAAAATGCAAGAAATTGAAGGACAAACTAACAAAATAAAATGTTACGTGAGAATGTTTGGTTGTTAGTATCAATTTCTCATTGTTCAATTGGCCTTTCCCTGAGCTCTATATGCCCATATTTTTCCACAAATGCTACTCTCTTCTTTTACGATTCTACTGACATTTTGGCTTGAATTGAGCATTAGAATTCAGACCATCCAAGAAGAAGTCTAATCTTAATAGACGGTCGTCTCTCTTCCGTAGCCTCCACAAATCATAACCGTCTAAAGTTTGTTGCATCCAATTCCTTTCTCTCCACCACATGACTACCTAAGCAACCATGGGTTGCCCCAAGCAGAAGCGATCCTGGTTAAAGATGCATGTTCCTATTAATCTTGTTAGATGCGACGCTATGACTTCAGATAACCGTCATCTCAAGACTCCAAAGTAGCTTAGGATTAGAATAACTATTCATTATGAGATTTGTTAAATAATTGGTTACCATTAGCAAAATACAATGACTATCAAACTGATGCAAGTCGTACACTTTTCAATCTTTTATGAATCTTGTTAATCCGTTCATCGAAGTCATGTTCCCAAATATAATAAGTATTATGCCTATCGACGTAACAAAGTGACTCTTGATTAGAATAACTATTCATTACGAGATTTGTTAAGCAATTCGTTACCATTAGCAAAATATGATGACTATCAAACTAATGTAAGTCATGTACTTTTTAGGTTTTATGAATCTTGTTAATCTATTCATCAAAATCATGTTCCCAAATATAACAAGTATTATGCCTATTGACGTAACAAAGTGATTCTTATTTATATACATTTTAATTAATTTCTTTTTTATTGAGCATAACATTACATTTCTCTCATAGTAAAGCAAAAAAAGGTTCTTCAATATCATTATATTTATAAGAATTGAAAATCAAACATTGAAAATATTGTAGTTTTTGAGGTTTCAAATGTTTTTTTTGACACTATGTTCTATCATTTATGGATGAAGAGAGTTGATATTTGTGTCAAAGGGTAGGATTTATGGATCAATAAGGTTGAGGATATTTAAAAGATTGAAGTCTTAACTTTGGTGTTTTTGGTAAAAAAAATTCACAAACTAATATATATATATATATTCCATAAAAATGATTATAACATAAAAATGTATAATTAACATAAACATAACATAAAATTAATAATAAAGGATTATACATTGTATAACATAATTTACATGTAAATAGATAAGATGATAGGTGCCATTTTTTTCCTCCCAAAAAATTCATAAAAAATCATAAACTTTAATTATAAAACAAAGTTAACATTCTTCTCATGAAACTTCTATTAAAAAACTGAATACATACGTTAAACTCTTTATTATTTTATATATCTTTTGCTAGTTTTAGTTTAGTTAAGCCCCTCTATACAATAGATTCTATACAAATCTCTCTGGTATAAAAATTTCCTTACTAAACCCCAAAAAATTGTCACATCTCATTATTAGATAAAAAGATAAAAAGTATATTAGCTCCAAAATGTAGAATGCTCTGAAAAGTCATCTATAATACATGTGAATGATGTTGTCGTAGTTAATTCCCAAGTCAGGCAAGTTCCCTTTAATCTCCTTGCCATAAGGTAAGGTAAAATGATTTCCTCTCTCTAGTGAATGGGATAAAGGTGTCTTAACTTGGTTAAAGACAACCCTCTCTAGGCTATGGACACCCGCTGGAAACAACGGTAATGTTAGTGGTATTGGAGGCAAAACGTATGACCTATATTAGTTATTACATACTATCCTTTTATGGTAAGTTGATATAAATTGTGTTTGTTTATCTTCTTGCTAATTCTAATTATGTATGTATCCTATGAAGATGATTGCAAGGAAAAAGTTTAATGGAAACAAAGGTTGATAATATTTTGAAGGGTTTGTTATGTAAGGCATGTCAAACACAGGTGGTATGGCTTTTAGTTTACATTCTCATTTTTATTGTTCCCTATCATGCTTTTATTGATAGAGATTCAGAGATAATGGGTCCATCTCTTTAATCGCCATTTCTTTTCCTCTACCAAGAACAACCCTTTCAATTAAAAAAAATGAATTCCCTAACCCTTTTAATTCTCTTCTTTCTCTTTTCTAGGTTCAACATTTATCATGAATTTTCAGGTAATACTTATAAGTAAGATTGTTTGATTCTTTTAGTCTATTTACCATTCTCATTTGATAACTTTTCGATGCACTCAAAGGGTACCCGTTATAGTTGAGTTTATAAAGAACTCATCACCTCATGAGTAATTTTCATAAAACATCAATGCAAACATATTATTCGAACATTGAAAGTGTAGTCATTATATCCAGCGTGTTCACCTAATTATCAATTGATACTATTCAAACATGGGTCACGAAATAAATTGTTCATTATTGCTAATATTATTTACTCATTTTACATATTGGTTTGATTATCCTATTTTCCAATTTGTTTTTCTAACATCTTCACTGATGTTTTTTTTTCATTTTAAGAAATATAAATAAGGTAAACATGCAATCTTTTATACAATACTTGATTCAAAATCTCATAGGGTAATTTATCATCAATGGTAAGATATTCTAATGTTTTGGTTATTAGTTTAATTTACATAACCATAATTAAATTCGTTTCAATACTTATGCTTACCATTTGGTTATATAATTTATCATTAATGGTAAGATATTCTAATGTTTTGGTTATTAGTTTAATTTACATAACCATAATTAAATTAGTTTCAATACTTATGCTTACCATTTGGTTATATTGTTTAAAATTAAATTGAACATTATTATTAGATTATTTTTTAGTGGCTTATGGTAGTTATCTTATGATTTGTTTTTAATCACACCTATATAATAATCTAAGATTTAACTATATTTATTTAATTCATTGATGACTTACTATTTTGTTGGTCCTTACCTTGTGTACCATGACAAACAAACACAAAATTCAACCCCAAAGAACATTCAAAGTTCATCATTAAGTCTAAATATTTTTTATTACACAAGGAAAGTGGCGGAGTTAATGTTGACAAATCACATGTGTATCTTGTCATTCCAATGATAGATGGCTCACCATTTCGACAATCACACATGAAACCTCTCTCCCATATAAATGCACTTTTGTACACACCTTCCACATCAAACTCAAAATTACAATCCTTGCACATCCACCACGTAAACAATATTTAGCATGCTGCAAAGCATTTAATGCAACTGCAGTAGGCTTGATGATCATTGGATCTTGAGATGCTTGGGATCCAACGGTCATCAAGCCTACTGCAACCACATTAAATACTATGCAGCATGCTGAATATTGCTTGTCGTCTGACCATGCCATATCCAAGCTTGTGTGACATGCTATGCGTTTATTTGATCATTATAACACGCTAGTTGCAAAGTGACTAATAACCATAATGGATCATTGACATAATTAAATTTTATGCATGGGACTGTACTTACTTATTTTTCACCACAACGTGCTTTGATTTCGGTGAGTTTCAATTTTTGAGAGCTGAGCAAGGCCATTCTTCCATGACTATTCTCCCGAGTATCATGCTTTCCTTATTGTAGTGCTTGATGACCATTTTCATGATCCCACTTACCTTCATCCCTTTTTCACCCATCCCATCATATGCATCTATGGTATCCCTTGCTTAGTGGTTGTTTTGTTTTTTCCCATGGGCACTAAGAAAAGAATTGAACCAAAAAATTCTTCTTCCATTGAAGCCAGCCCTTTGTATTTGAAAACCTTTCAGAAAGCAGGTTGGATGTCATTTCTTAGCAAGTTCAAAAGACATCAGTCAAACATTTCAAAGGATTTTTCCCTTCCATTCGATGGCTACAATGCCATAGTCGGGGATGTGTAGTTTCTATTGGATGAACAATTCCTTAGCAAGGGTATCGGTTTACCTTGCTAAGGTGCAAGGAGGTTCAAACACTCCCCTCTTAAGCATCATGTAATATCCCAACTACTGATATTATACTCATACTGTGTATAATACTGACTTGTACACTCAATCTTGTACAAAAATACGAAATAACTATGCATGCAAAATTGCCATGCAAAAATAACCTTAAATATAGATGAATTAGGGCTAGGGTTTGCAAGAAAAGAATTTAACACTTACCACTCACAACCCGATTGATAATGACTCCAGAGATAGTTACATGCATAAGGTCCTAGATAAGTGAGATAATGGTGCTCCTTTCCTCGAGTGTGACTCCTAGCTCCATAGAAGCTCTTCCCAAGCTTGGAATGATGTTTTGGGTGGAGGAGTTGTCTGACACCAGTGAAACTTTGCAAAATTGATGGTATTCCCCCCCTAAAGAGAATGGCTGGAGCATGCAGAAGATTTGGCCTCTCTAAGTTCCCTAGAAAATTGATCTATTAGTTTGGTGCTCACGCCCCCTGACCTCTTGGATCTGCTAATTGCTACTCAGAATGACCAATAGAGAACTCAGAATCACACAAGGCAATGGAATGACTCTACTCATGAAGAAGAAGCTGACATGCAAATGATAAATTGGGAATTTGGGAATTCGAGACCCAATGAATACTTTAGGGTTTCAAGCTAAACCCCAAGATGCAAAACGCAAACCAACAAATAATACTTCTCAACGTACTAGATTCTGAACACTGATGTATACATTAAATTCTGTTTGATAAGCCTGGATGGTATATCTCGAAGAGACTAGGGAAGATATCTCATTACCGAGCCCTCGCTAGTTGAAGATGTCGTCTTCAACCTCAACTGTCTCGATTGCACATTGTGTTGCACCTCAAAAGCTCCCAATCAACAATAACAATAATAGATACATTCTTTGGTCCAATAACCCTTATTAAATAGCTTGGTATGTACTTTTAGGGTTTGTATGTCACTTTTAGGGTTCGCCCTTTACTTTTGCATGCATGCAATTCTAATTTTTGGTTGACTTTAAGACTGAATAAATAAAGCTTAGCTTTCATGCTTTGCATGCTTTATTATAATAACCCTGATGGCCCCTTTACTATAATGATGACTTAATAATATTAAATAATTTTTCTAATATGCTCTCAATATTAAATGTCCTCAGTCATTTCCCTATTTATCAAAATAGAACATTACACATCATCCATGGAAGACATTTCTAGTTAAGCTTGTTAAAAGTGAGCTTTATCTGAAAGGTATGTCATTTAATCTCTTTAAGAAAAATGGCATAAGATTCTTATCCCCATTTGTCAATTTATTGCTTGTGAGGATAATCTCCTTGTGGTTTTAATGTATCATGTTAGATTTTCTATGGCTCTAACAAGATGCAAATTAAATCTCCCATATTTTCTTTTGAAAATGCCATTTTTCTATTTTGTTTCAATTAAAATCGATGTAAAACATCGCCTGACAGCTGGGCGATTGGACAACCCCTATGAAATTGAGGCAGACCCTTGTGGCGATAGTCACCATGCTTCTCCTTTCTGGTCGCATGCTACCATGAGACTAGTGAGGAACCCATGTATAACGTTTATGTACCGATTTTAGGCTCGGATACTACCGCTCCTTGTACTCTAAAGTCACCTCAAAATGAAAAGATTCCTGAAATTAATCAAGGTTTTTCTATGTAGGACCACGAATTAATCACCCTTGTGAAATTGAATCAAATGACGCTCCATCTGTTTCTCTTTCGCACCCATGCCACACCCTCGGGAGAGAGAACAGAGACTATCCAGGACCTTCTCGAGTAGAACTTGGGGGAGAGGAAGACCACGACGTCCTTATATAAGTTTGTTTAGTCTTAGGACTGGATAAAAACCTTAATGAAGGATAATCCCGCTTTCTCATAAGATGGATCATTTTCACATAATAACATTCTGCTGCAGCGTAATGATGTTCGAGAACCCATAATCCTGGTCGTTTTGGTGAATCTAAGCTTAATTATTTAAAACATGGGGATAATTGGGGCCAATTTCCTTCACAATCACCTCAATGCACTGGCAATATCGTCGCCAAATTTCCTCACTTCCCCAATACAGTTCATGATTCCTTAATTCAGACTGAGCAATAAGAAAAACGAGAGCCCTGTGGTTTGATACCAAACTTCCTGGAGAAAAACTCTGCGCGTAGAGATGTGGTAGGTCAAGTGTCACATTCTAGTCACCTCGTTATGTCCTCTTCCCATTTTCATCATAACAAAGCAACTGATAAAAAATAGATGGTAAGCGCATGTCCCGAATGTTATCCGATTTTTTCGAAGTATCAGGTATAAAAACATAAGTATTCACACTGTTTAAATCCATATTCTCGAGTGTAAGTTGATGTTGTGTCGGATCTTGAACCAAATGCTTAATGAAATAATAATAGACTTTCTAGTTCTAGCCACGCTCTCAAAGGTGAATTTGTTCTTCCTAAGGGTGTCAAGTTTGACCTTGATTATCTAAAAATACAGGATGGTTTGAAACGATTGATTCAAATGGATGACTCTATGGTAAACAAGGAGCGAACACGCATTCAACATGCAAAAAGTCACGAATCATGGTTCCCACGGTGTAAAGATTTGTTCGACCATTATATTAATAAATCGTATGGCTTGCTTAAGAAAAATGATGACCTACAACACAGAGTTGATCGATTAAGTAGGGAAAACAGAAAGATGATTGAAGAGAATTAAGAAGACATAAGTCAATTGAGTAAGAAACTAAAACCAACAATGGAATCTCCTGTTATTATTCACACCGATAGGATAAATATCTGTTTGGTCTCCGACCCGGGCAAGTTACCAGGATCTACTCAAACTGTAGGATCTTAGTTAATTGTTATTGTCTTATTGAAATGTGCTTCTAATTCAATTCATTTTTAATTCCACTCAGGTCTTTGCTTTCACAAGTTTAATCAAAAGTAGCTCTAAGTTTAATTAGGTGTTTAAAATTTTGGAGCTATTTCATTTTGTCTCATTTTTATTTTGTTTATTTCCTTTTATTCTAGTTTGTTTTGAATTAATGGTTATTTTCTTTGTTAATTGCATTTTCAGGATTATTCTATAGTCACTATTTTACACAAGGAATTCTTCACCCAAATCTATCGGATGGTTCGTGATCTCTACGCTATTTTGTGTATCGCAAAGAAATTTGAATATTTGACCAGCCCAAACACCTGATTTTCTGATTTACTTAACTTTATCTATTTTATTCAACAATGTGACTAGTTTATACAATAGTTATTTTATTAAAAAATGTGACTAGTTTATACTATAGTTATTTTATTAAAAATGTGACTAGTTTATAGAATAGTTTGATGGAGGATTGTGGTTGTTAGAAATTTGTAATTTGTTAGGAAAATGGGACAGGGGTTTCGGAAGGTGGAACTTGATGCATATTGCTTTTTGAGACATAACACAATTTTCCTTTTCTTCATGAGTGTTGCTTGAATATGAATTTGTGGGTGTATAAAGAAACATGTGATATTCTATGAAGTTTGTGTGAAACTTAATTTGGTTACATGTATCAATTGGAATAAACCAGTGTGGGAGCTTTGTTTATCACTCTTATTGGTTGTACTTGTTTATTACTATTTCTACCATGAATTGGTATTCCATTATAAATAGAAATATAGTTACTTTATGCATAAATCTTCACGCTCTAAGAGGTGTTTTTTTTGTGTGGATGAGTTGAAGGATCTAATGTCTTTTCATTAATTGTGTACTTTGTTTAAAGTTACCTTACTTATATGATCTTCCTCATAATTTTAGTTATATCATGAATCAAAGTTTTTTTTATGATTGATTCATGGTTATATATATATATATATATATATGTATATCACAATAAATTATCCTATGATTCTTATTTTGTTCATAGATCTTCGTTCATTATGACAAATTATGTTTTTCAAATGTTTCTACCATGATATATTTATTCAAAGCTTGATATCATTAAAAATATAATTTCTAATTTTGAATGTCATTCTTGTTGAGAAATAGTGTTTACAAGGGATTTTGTGTGAGACATATATCTATGAGCATATGTTAGCTAACTGTGCCTCATTAAGTGGCAAGTTCTTTTAATTTGATTTTGTTTAGTTCTTTAGTTGAGTTCTAGTGTCTTTCATTTTTTTTTAATTCATTCTTGGAGGAAAACAACAGTTTATATCTTTTGTTTAACTTTCAATTTTGATATTTTCTATAAAATAAAGGATTAAAATTAATATACGTTTTCTCATAACTTTGTAGGAGTGATTCCTGCTATAGTTTAATTGTATATTTTGTATATATATATTTATCGGGCCTTTTTATTAACCTTATTCAGTTTAATGTTTATCTTAGTATAGGTTAGCTAGTCGGCTAACGGAGTTGTAAATCCATTGGGATCAACCACTTGTAAATGTCTTAGGGTATATGAAACGTTCGAATCGGGATGATACCCCCTTTTTTGATTTGTACATTTTTTGAAGCCAACATAGGGTTAAAGTGTTGACCATTCCCAAATTCTTATAGAGTGTCATGGTTGCAAAAGGGTCACCATGTCATCGTGAAATGACTGTGCATATTAAATTTTAATATCGGTGGCTTACATGATAGTGTGTTTTGCGACATGATTCTAATGGATACATGTCATTTATTGTTAGGTTTCCCATGGAAATAGGACCAAAACATGGTGTATGACGGTCAGAAGAATACAATTAGAAACAAGAAATATGGAAAATTATTTCGATTGATTCCCTTGGTCAAGCAATAGATCATCCAAGAAAAGCAGAGTGCTTATTAGGAAAAGTGAGTCACGATGTGTTGAACGAAGAATTTTTTGAAACATCAAAAGAAGAAACCATACTATTTTGCAGCCACTTGTAAGGGCATAAGTATTGAAACACTGACTGAAGATGTCCCGACAAATATGAGATAAGTGTTATTGGAGTTTAAGGGAATACTGTTCAATGAGATTCTAACTAGATTTCCATAGACTAGGATTGTATCCCATCATAAGGACTTGATTCTAGTGTCGATCTTTCCAAACAAGGCACCACATATGATGATGCCAACAGAGAATGTTGATTTAAACAAATAAGTTAAGGAGTTTCTGGATACAAGATTGATTAGAGAAAGCCTAATTCGATGTGGAGTACCAGTTGTACTATGTAAGACACCTCAACATACCATAAATAAATAAATAAAACTTTCTTTGATCTAATCTAAAGACACATTTATTAAAGTCCCTAACTGTAATATGGAATTATTGAACTTTGAGAGTTTATTGAACATTCTTTGCATTACAAGTTTGATCAACCTTTCCTCAAAGTTAGAATCCAATTCTGAATAATTAGTTTTCCAATCAATTCACTGTTTAATTCTATTTCTCTAACTTTACTGTCTTTTCCGTAGTTACCATTTTGCAATAACTATTATGAAATTATCACTCTGCATATTTTCCCTCCAGAAGGACCTTTCCACAATTATCACTCCATATATTTTCCTTCCGCAACCATGCTTTCATGAATGCAGATTGCATATTACGAAACTCATATTAAATTATAAACAATAACCCTTCCTCAAGTATCCCTCTACAACGATCCTTCCGTAATGCAGATGGAGGGTTGCGGGTGTAAATTTTACCATTTTATAACTTTTATTTTGCTAATTCATGCAAACAACCTTCCACAATGATCCTTTTGCAATGTTGATTGCAAATTACGGGATGAAATTTGATCCTTTATAATTATCCTTCTGCAATGTGGATTGTAAGCTTTAATGTTGGTAATTGTCCTTCTGCAATGCAGATTACGGATTGTGGATTGTAAGTTTTAACATTTATATTCATCCTTCTGCAATGCAGATTGCATATTGCGAAAATACATAATATTTTAAAAAATTATCCTTTCACAATTTTCTTTCCACAAATTGCGGATTGTGGATTTCAAAAAAATACATTCTAACCTTTAAAATTTTCATTCTGCAATCTAGCTTCTGCAATTAGCTTTCCACAAATTATGGATTGCGGATTATAGAAATACACTTTAACTTATAAAAAAAAAATCATAATTAAGGTTCCACAACTTGTGTGAGTCATCGATCTCTTTGCGGCTTAGATCTCAACCATCGATCTAATTTCTTTGCGGATCAACATTTAAGCTTGCGAATTGTGGATTTATGTTTTAACTTTTACAATCTATCGTTCAGTAATTAACCTTTAAGATTTCAATGGTTAATATATTTAGGAAGAAATAGCTACCGTGAGTGTTAAATTCATTGTTGAAACATGCACAGAGAATCAAGCTTTTCCAATCAGCGAAAAATATTACAGCCTGCACATATCTATGGTGGATATTTAAAGAATAAAAGATCTATGACATAGGAGTATTCCGCTGGGAGAAGATGTGCGAATAAAGTCAGAATGAGGATCAGTAGAAAAGGGTGCATCTCAAAAATATCAACGATAGAGATCTAAATAGAGGTCATATAAATGATTGGTATTAATTATGCTGGGATAACATGCACATGGAAAGTATATTTGTGAACCAACAAAATTTGGCAGGGCCATCAATGATTGATGGAGGAGATTCAAGGGGGAAAGACATCAATGGTTCAAAATAATTCCGCTGATTGAACAAGCGTATATCAACAAGGTTTTCAACTTGGTGGAATGTGGTAGAGTCTACAAGTTTCAACAGTTGAGATGAAATCTTAATTAAGATTGAAGGATAGCCTTCCTTGATTTATCGATTAGAACATGATTTGATAACCATAAACAAACTTTGTTAGGTCACTTATGAGATCCATGAGTTTTAAATACAGGATCTCTATGAAAATGGATTTCATTTACCCTCATTGAACAATGCGGATCTATACCATACACAAACATTATAATTTCAGTTGACACCCTAAATTTCATAATGCAGAATTAAGGATGGTTTAAGATGGATTGATACTTATAGGAATTACAGAGTTAATTGTAGGAATACATGATACCATTTAAAAATGAAGAATTTAATCCATTAGATGCGGATTCATCAATTCTAAATCATTCAAGCATAATCAATAGTAAGCTAACTGAAGCATGCTAGCTTCTACTTTGATATTATTTAGATATAGGATCTATACATGCTCTACAACATTTAAAACATGAAACAAGAACTTGGCACCAATACTAAGAAAACAAAAGTGGAGAAGTTGTTTCTCCCAACCAACTCCCTATGCATCCAAATTACTTGCTTTAAAATCCCCAAGAATGTTCACTAAACCACAAGAGAAAAATAATTCAATGCGTTATCATTTCCATTTTACAGATGTTAATCCCTATCCAATGTTAGCCTCATGTTGCTCATGGACATACTAATATATAGTATTTTTCCTAGGACTTGGTCATTTATGAGCATGCTTCTCTTTAACACTCAACTAGGAGTACAATCCTGATTTTTGGGGATGATTCCTCCCGCATCTTGAATTCCCACTCACTAGAGCCTACAACTTGTATTTTCCTCTTATGGGTCAGCATTCACTCTTCAACATCTATATCCTATTTTGTTCCCCTTTCAGAATATTTTATTAAATACAAATGTTTTATTCTTGATATTTTTGTCAAAAATAATAAAATAATAAAAATAATAATCAAATTATTTTCTAGAATAATTAATTTAACAATTATTAATTTAAGGGGTATTACATACGCCTCCCCTTAAAGGATAACATTGTCCTAAGTGTTATAACCTTTGTTTTTATTCTTTCATTTCAGCCTCTTGGAATAAGTGTGGGTATGCCTCCTACATATTACTTTCCATCTCCCAAGTAGCTTCTTTTGAACTAAGGTGCTTCCATTTCATGATGACTTGTCTGATGGTAGGATTCCATAGTAAAAGTTCTCTCCTACTGAGAATGTGCTCTGCACCCACTCCGAACTCTCCCTAGGGTTCCACATGGATTACATTCCAATTAGATGAGAAACATTGTGAATGTATATTTTGAATATAGAAACATGAAACACATTATCCACTTTAATATTGGGTGGTAGGGCTGACTAGTATGCAACCTGCCCTACTTTAGCTAGAATTTCAAATGGAAAGAAATACCTGGGTGCCAATTTTGAATAATGGCCAAGTATTAAGGAAATTTTCTTGGTATTTACCTTTATATACACATGATCACGCACTTGGAACTCTCTGGGAGTTATTTTTAAATCAGCATAACTTTTCTTCCTGTCTTGGGAAGCCTTAAAATTTTGTTGTACGTGTTTCACTGTTAGTTCCATATCTTTTAGTAAGTCCGGTCCTAACATTAACCTATCAATTGGGATACTCCATGAAATTGGAGTATTACACTTGCGCCCATATAATATTTCAAACAGGATCATTACTGCAGAAAATTCAAAATTATTATTATATGCAAATTCTACTAAGTGTAGGTAATATTCCATTTACCTGGTTTATCCATGTCATACATCCTTAGCATGTCCTCTAGGTATTTATTTACTCTTTCAGTCTTCCCATCCTTTTGTGAATGATATGCAATACTGAAATTTATCTCTATGCCCAAGCCTCTAAACAAAGCTTTCCAGAAGTAGGCCTGTAAGCTTACGTCTCTATCTGAGACTATTACCTTCTGTACTCCATGTAGCCTAAATATCTCCTTCATGAAAATATCTACAGTGTTAAAAACTTTTTTTGTATATTTAACAAGAATAAAATGAGCAACCTTAAGTAATTTTTCAACTACAGCCATGATGGAGTCATGTTGTCTGAAATTATTTGGTGGGTTGGTGATGAAGTCCATGCTATTTGTTTCCCATTTCCATTATGGAATAGGTAGTGGTTGCAACAATCCTATTGGATGTTGATGCTCTGCTTTGACTTGTTGACATTCTAGGCAGTGAGATAAGTATCCAACCACTTCTTTCTTCATATTTGGACAAAACAAATCCTTTCTTATCAAGGTAATCATTTTCCAGTATACAGGGTGCCCTAAATACAGTCTTCTATGAAGGTCATTCATAAATGTAAGTTTAATTTCTGTTATGTTTTGTATGTACAACCTGTTTTTATGTAGCAACAATCCTTGTTGGTTTAGGTTGAAACGTGTTTTTACTTGATTTTGTTCATTTTTAGTAGTCTTTTCTTTTAAAATTTGACAGTCCCTATCATAATTTTCAGCACTTAAAATCTGATTTTCTAGATCAGATTCTTAGTTGCTACTCACAAACAATAGATTTTCTTGACGACTTAGATCATATGCCAATCTTTTATTTTCCTTTTATATGTTTGATTTTCAAATCATATTTGCTTAAAAAGAAAAGTCATATGGTATTTCTTGCATTCAAATTCTGTTCATCAAATAAATATTTAAGACTTATGTTATCTGACATAAGTGAAAATTTCCTTCCAGTTAGATAAGGTCCCCACATTTTTAAGGCGTGAATTATGGCGACAAGTTAGAGATCATGGGTTGCATAGTTTTTCTCATGTTATTTTAATTTCTTGGATTCATATGCCATAAGATAATTTTCTTGTAATAAAATTCCGCCTATCCCTTCATTGCAACCATCAGTACATACAACAAAATCCTTGAATGGATAAACAATCTTTAAGATCAGGGAAGTAGTTAATAGGTGTTTTAGTTTGTTAAATCTTTCCATGCATTTTCTAGACCATTCGAATGTTTTACCTTTCTTTTGTAAAGAATTTATGCTGTAGGAAACCTTAGAGAAGCCTTCTATGAAATTCCAGTATTATCCAGTAATCCCCATAAATCATCTGATATCCAATACATTTTTAAGAACCAACCATTCCATGTTGAAATTTAATTTGTCTATATTGACAGAGATTCCATCCTTGGACACTACGTGTTCGAGGTATTTAAGCTTATCCTTAAAGAAATCAAATTTACTGAATTTTGGATAAAATTGTTGTTCTCTTAGTACTTGCCAAACTACTCTTAAATGTTCTTTATAATCTTTTTCATTCATAGAATAGATTAATATGTCATCAATGAATAAAACCACAAACTTCTCTAGGTAGTTTCTTAATATGGTATTCATTAAACAAATGAATGCAGAAGACATGTTTGTCAACCCAACAAGAACTACGACAAACTCATAGTGACCATAGCAGGTCCTAAATTTATTTTAAAGATGTCATCATCTTTTATTTGCACTTAATGCTAACTCAATCTTAAGTATATCTTTGAGAATATAATTTCTCTGTGGAATTGATCAAATATATCATCTATCCAAGGGAGTGGGTAACACTTCTTAATTTTCATTTTATTTATCTCTCGGTAATCTATACATAATCTTAAAGTTCCATTATTCTTTTTCACAAACAAGACTGGTTCTCCACAGGGAGAGACACTTGGTCGAATGTACTTTTATTGATTAGTTCTTGTACTTGTCATTTCATATATCTATGTTATATTATATTCATTCGATATGGATCTTTCGCTGTTGGTACTACTCTAGGTATTAGATCGATTGTAAAGTCAATGTCTCTTTTCAAAGGAAGTCTAGGGACTTATTCTAGAAAGATGTCTTCAAACTCTTTCAAGACTGGTATGTATTCTAGTTGTAGTTTTCTTATCTCTTTTATTACCATTCTTTATATAGAAAAAAAACACTTTACATCCTTTTATTACTGATCTTTTCATTTGTAATGTAGATATCTCTCTGACGGTCACCTTCCTAGGGTTCCCTTTAACCTTTATATTGTTTCCATTATCATCAGTACAGGTAAAGGTTTTATCAAATCAATTTAACACAAATTTATGTTCCTCTAGCCAATCCATTCCTATTAATAAATCATAGGATCCTAAATGAATAATATTTACATTAACATGCGTAAGAAAATCATTCATCATCAGTTTAGAATTTCTAACAAGACTAGTAACTTTTTGTTTCGTACTTGTGGCTAACTGTAATAGCAATGATTTGTCAAACTTTTAAGGTACCAATTTTCACAAATAAACTATTCTAGGTGATATATAGCTCAGGCTTGCACCTAAATCAATTAAAATAGATATAGGTTGTCTGTTTATCATACCTTCAATTTAACCCATAGAAGTCTCATGGTCTGCTTTCCTATTTTGCAATGCAGCACAGTTTCTAGGCATGGTCCTGGACATGTCCCCAGCTGTGACCACTTCCTGGATAGAATGAAAACTAAAATTATTTTTCCTTACCGGATAGTCTTTAAAGTATTGTGCCTCTCCACACTCCCAACATTTTAAGGGTTCTTTTTGTGCCGAGTTTTTATTAAAAACAAGTGAAGTTTCTTTTATTGCAGAATATTAGGGTTTAAAAATTTTGTAATTGTTTCCTCGATACCCTCCATAGTTATTTCCTTTGTTTTTATGGAAATTATTTTTCTTTTTCTGGGATCAAAGTTATTTTCCCTTTGATTTTTCCAAGATGGTATACCTTCTCTTTTATTCTTGTTTTGTTCATAAGAAAAGTTTTCCTTCCTCGTCGCTTCCTATAACATCTTCAAATTGTCATACTCAATCCATTCTATGAACATGATGGGAAAACAACTGCGAAACCAACATATTTTAGGTTTCTTGTCAATTATATAAGGAACATAACAAAGTAGTCTTAAGAACTTACTGCAGATTTCTTTCATTGTCATGGCTCCTAGCCTTAGTTCATAAAATTCTTTCATTTTTTCTACATAATATTGTTCTGATAAGTACTTTCTTTTAAATATTTTCTTAAATGTTTTCCGAGTTACATATCTCTCTTTTATCGCTTTAACCTTCTTTATGTCTTGCCACCATATATCTATTTTTCCAGACAGATTATAGATGGTAATTTTAGCCTTTAACTCATGAAAGTAGTTGTATATTTGAAAATACTTTTTTCATTCCAGACAACCCAGCCTCTACCTCTTTTCCCTTCTCAATTTCACCATTAAACATGGGTTGTTTAATTTTCTTAAACTCCCCAAAGATTTCCTCATAAAGTGGGTATTTCTTTTTCTTTTTGTTATCGACACTCCTTTCACTTGACTTTTGTTGTTTTCTATGATGTTTAACCGACTCTTCACTTGAAGTGTCATATTTATGTCTGAAAAATTTCATCTTTCTACCCTTACGTTTGTAAGGTGCAATTTTAGGCATTTCATGTTCAAGTACCTTATTTTTGTCTTTTTCATCGTTATGTATTTTTACTAAAAGAATAGCATTTAGTTCTTCTTGAGCCTTTAAAATTCACTTGTTATCTTCTTTAAATTTTCTCAGTTCAGATCTTAACATTTCGACAGTTTGTCTTAGTTGAGATTTATTATCATGATTATCATTTAAGTCTACCCAAAATTTTCCATCCCTTAAGTTACCCTCTTCATTCTTTAAAGGATTTTTTAGGCGATGTTCCTCTTCTACAGACATATCTGCATATGCCATATTTCCTCCAAAATGTAGTTATTCTTCTCTTTTTTATTTGTAAGAGAATTTCAATCAAAATAAAATAGAAGTTAGTTTTCTATTTTCTGTACTAGTTTTAGTGCTGAGCCAATTCAGTCCTAGTGTTCTAACCATGCTCTGATACCATATGTAACTCACCTAAGAATACCATAAATAAAAAAATTCTTTCTTTGATATATATCTAAAAACACGCTTATTAAAGAACCTAACTGTAATAGGGAATTATTGAACATTCTTCGCATTACAAGTTTGATCAACCTTTCCTCAAACTAAGAATCAAATTCTAAATAATTATTTTGCTAATCACTTCATGGTTTAATCCTATCTCTCTAAGTTTATTATCTTTTCTGCAGTATATCCTTCCACATTGACCATTCCGTAATGATCATTCCGCAATGATAACTTCACATATTTTCCCTCCTGAAGGACCTTTCCAAAATTATCACTCCACAGATTTGCCTTTCGGAACCATCTGTCCACAAATGCAATTTGCAGATTGCAAAACTCATAATAATCTATAATTAATAACCCTTCTGGAAGTATCCCTCCCCAACGATGCTTCCACAATGTGGATGGAGGGTTGCATGTGTAAATTTTACCATTTTATAAGTTTTCTTCTGCATTTTACTTCCCGCAAACACCCTTCCACAATGATCCTTCCGCAATGTGGATTGCAGGATGAAATTTTATCCTTTATAATTATCTATTTGCAATACTAGATTTGTGTTGTGCAATATAGCTTTTGTAATTAGCTTTGCATAAATTATGGATTGTGGAAATAAACTTTAACTTATAAATAATATTTTTCCGCAATTAAGCTTTTGCAACTCCTGTGAGCCATCGATCTCTTTGCATCTTAGACATCAACCGTCAATTTAATTTATTTGTGGATCAACATTTAAACTTACGGATTGCAGATTTACATTTTAACTTTTACAATCTATCGTTCGACAATTAAACTTTAGTATTTCAATGGACATATCTTTAGGTGAAAATATCTACGGTGAGTGGTAAAAAAACTTTTATAATCAGCGGAAAATATTATAGCCCGCACATATCTATGGTGGAGATGTGAAGAATATAATATACAAGGAATAGGAGGATTCTGCTGAGAGAATATGCATGAAGAAATTCAGAATGAGGATCAATGGAAAAGTGTATATCTCAGAAAGATCAATGAAGGAGATCTGAATCAAGGGGATATCAATGGTTGGTATTAATTCCACTGTAACAACATGCATGGGGCAAGTAAATTCAGGAAACAAAGGAATTTGATAGGGACATCATTGATCGATGGAAAAGATTCAAGGAGGAAAGGAATGAATGGCTGAAAACAATTCCGCTGATTGAACAAGCGCGGATCAAAAAGGTTTTCAACTTGGAGGAATGTGGTAGAGTCTACAATTTTCAATAGTTGAGATGAAATATCGATCAATATTGAGGGATAAAATTCATTGATTTCATCGTCAGAACATGATTTGATAACCATAAAACAATGTGCTCTAGGTCGCTTATGAGATATATGAGTTTTAAATATGGTTTCTCTATGAAAATGGATTTCATTCTCCCACATTTAAAAATGTGGATCTATACCATAAGCCAACATTATAATTTTAGTCGGTACCCTAAATTTCATAATGAAGAATTAAGGACGGATTTTGTTGGATCGATATAGACAAGAATTACACAGTTAATTGTAGGAATACATGATACAATTTAAAAATAGAGGATTCAATCCATTAGATGTTATTTCATCAATTCTAAATCATTCAAGCATAATCAATAGTAAGCTAACTGAAACGGACTAGATTCTACTTTGATATTATTTAGATATAGGATTTATACATGCTCTACAATATTTAAAATAGGAAATGAAAACCTAGAACCAACACTGGGAAAACAAAATTGAAGAAGCTGTTCCTCCCAACCAACTCTTAGAGCAGCCAAAATTCCTTTCTCCAGAACCCCCGAGCCCTTTTGCTAAACCACAAGAGAAAAAAAATTCAATGCGTCATTTGTTGCATTTAGAGATGGTAATCCTCGTCTAATGCTAGCGTCCTTGATCTAAGAGGATATTGGTGGCCACCCACCTATTCCTCTTGGACCCCCACCACTGTTTCTTTCAGTTTTCCAATTTCCTTAATTGTAGCACAATTTACTATTTTTGGCAGTTTTCGGGTCCTAAACTTCGGGAGCCGTTTTGAGGCCCTAAACGAGGTTTTTTTGGCATCGATTGGTTGAGAAAATATGAGTCCCTTCTAGACTTCATATTTTTTGTTTATGGATGCAGTCCTTAAAAAAGTATTTCTAACGATGTATCATGCGCGTCAAACAGAGGTAGTATGCTAAAGTTACAACCCCAAGAAAATTGATGTACCGAGTTACCCAACGGGGCCCACATTAAAGCGTTTCACCTCCTGGGGTTAGGTTTTTGGATGTGTAGGGTTTCCATTGTTTCTTAATAATATATAGGCCTTCGAGCCTCATTGTAACATAGAGTTCAGAGGCATGTAGCTGCCACATCTCTTCTCAGAGATAAGCTACCAACAATTTAGCTAGTTTATTTCCATTCTATATGTAAACAAGTTTCAGTTATTGATTAATGAAATGAAGTGTTATTTCCACTGCATATTTGTTTCTATGGTTATTTGTGTATTCTGTTGAGTTCCTGCATAAATCCGGATCAGTGGTATCAGAGCAATCTGCTCTTTCTCTATCCTTTTTTACATGTCCCCAACGAGGGCGGGGTATAAACAGTTAGGGCTCGATCTAGTTGAACCTTTGCAAGATTAGCCTCACAAATCCTGATGGCCACCCATGGGGGACGAAAAGAAAGACAAAGGCGTAGAATATCCTATCAAAATGTTGCTTGAGGAGGCCCTTGAAAAACAAAGTAACGGGATGATGGATAACTTCACCCAAATCCTTCAACGACTTCCCACTCGCGGTGCATCTATGTCCAGCAGCCACTCTAGAGGTGCAACCCCTTTTAAGGTACAAGTAAACTTTGGCATTCCCATATTTGATGCTCGAATAGACGTAGACAAAATAGATAAATGGTTGAGTCTATTATAAGGATATTTATCGATTCATGACTTTTCTGACCAGGAAAATATTACTTTTTCTCTACTCAAAGCCGCCCCCCATGTCAAGGACTATTGGGAAACATACTATGAGAGAAAGGATGAGGAGGAACCCTCTCTGTTCTCAGCCGTACCCACTTGGAATTCTTTCCAGGATGCCATAAAGGCACAATATTATCCGGTGGTGAGCTATGAGGACAAGTACATCCAATGGACTACGATGCGGTAGGAAAGAGATCAAGATGTGCATCAGCTAATGAATCTGTTCCATACCCTGAACACCAAGTTGGGTATCAAATATTTAGAGAAACATTTGGTGTTGAAGTACCGCAGTTGTCTGCACAGATACATTCAGGAGGAAATGGAGTTCCTTGACATGTCCTCGCTTTGTACGGCATATCGGCATGCTACCAAAATTGAGCAAAAATTCAAACAGAAAAAGCGAGACTTTGGATCTGCAAATCAGAAGCAAGGGAAAGGTGCCCCAAACTACAGAACCAAGGACACGGCCATGGCATGGCGACTCAAGAAAACTTGCAAAAGCCGCAAGTAAAGAGAAACACTACAAAGATGAAGAAGGAAGCAGGAAAGTGGTGCGAGTTCCATAAGAGGCCCACTCACAACACAAGTGAGTGTAGGGATAAGCAGTCACTGGTGACTGAGATAAAGGCTTCTGAATCAAATGCATACTCTAACACTGAATCTGAACTAGAGAAGGGGAATGACAGAGGGAAGAAGATTATCGATGCAGAGCCCAACACCACCATTACCACCATGAAGATCCAAAAGGAAGAACCAGAAGATTTAGAGGAGGAGGAGCATCTTTTCCACTCCGAGATGTGGGTAAACTGTTCCCCGCTATAGTTCATCGTCAACAGTGGGAGCCAAAAGAACCTGATTTCAGTAAGGTTCATGAAGCGGTTGGGTTTTCCGATCATAGCACAACCGCAGCCGTACACCATCGGGTGGCTTCACCAAGGACGAGATCTTCGCACCAGCCAACAGTGTCTCCTTCCCTACAGCATCAAGCCCTTCATCGATGAGGTATTATGCGATATTTCTCCTCTTGATGTTTGTGATGTATTATTAGGTCAACCATACTTATGGAAGCGACATGCTGTGTATGAGCCCTAGCCTCACGCTGTTATCATTATGTTCGAAAATAATTTGTACAGGATACTAGAGGTACCACCCCCTACTGCTATCTCTTTGATTACTGCAAAACAATGTAGTAAGCTCATTTCCAAAACCGAGAAGTTTGTTTTCTTGATGATCCGCCCTCAGGGCAAGAAGAATATTTTGGCCACAACCTCTAGACAAGGCCCCTCCACATGACAACAAGAAATGGACAAGGTCATGGAGGAGTACCGAGACATATTCACCTCACCCATCGGGGTTCCTCTCCACTGTCTGGTCAAGCACCCCATCGATCTGACCCCAGGTGAACCACTGCCCAATGAACCGATCTATCGCCGCTCTGTTTTGGAGAATGATGAAATCAAGAGGCAAATTCAAGAGTTGCTACAGAAGTGTCACATCCTGCCAATTTCATCTCCCTGTGGGAGCCCGATCGTGTTGGTACAGAATAAGGATGGGACTTGGAGACTCTGTATTGACTATCATGAACTGAACAAGATCACTATTCAAAATAGGTACCCGATCCCATGGATTGATGACCTCCTGGACCAGCTTAAAGGGGAAAAATATTTTAGCAAGATCAACTTAAAGTCCGGGTATCACCAAGTACCGATCAAGCCAACCGATGTGTGGAAGACTACCTTCAAAGATAAGGAGGGTCTTTTTGAATGGTTGGTCATGCATTCTGGGCTAACGAATGCTCCTACAACCTTCATGAGACCGATGGACGACATCTTACAACCATTCACCAACTCATTTGTAGTAATGTACTTGGATGACATCCTGATCTTCAGCTAGACTTCGGAAGAGCACCTCCACCACATCCGACAGGTCCTCCAAACATTGCGGCAGCACAAGTTGTGTGCCAATTTGGACAAGTACACTTTTGGCATGACCTAAGTTCAGTATAGGGGATACATTATTGATAACTGTGGGGTACATGTGGGTCCAACCAAGATCCAAGTCATTCGATATTGGCCAGCCCCAACTACTCTAACAGAGCTTCATAGATTTTTGGGCCTTGCTAATTTATATTGCAGGTTTATGTTGGGATTCTCTCATATCACTTGGCCCTTGAGTCAAGTCACCAAGGGAGGAGCAAAAGAAAAATTATTTTGGTCAAAAACTTAGTAGAAGGCATTTGAAAAATTGAAACATTGCCTCTATTGTGCCCTAGTTCTCACATTACTAGACTTGCAACAACCATTTGAGATCAAGATAGATGCCTCTGACTATGGCATTGGGGAATTCCTTACTCAACAAGGGCATGTAGTGGCATATCACAGTCACGACACTATCAGACACAGTTCGCAAATATCCCACTTATGACAAAGAGATTCATTCCATTATACAGGCTTGTTGGTAATGGAAGCATTACATTTTGGGGAAGGAAATGATCATCCACATAGACCACCGACCCCTGCAGTTCATGAAGACACAAGGGAAGTTACAAAATGATCGCTATCAGAAGTGGTCCACATATCTACAATAGTTTCATTTGAACATCAAGTACAAGAAGTGAAGCACCAATAATGTTGCAGACTGCCTCAGCCGACCACCAATCGTGGTGATAAAAAATGTGCTCAACTCTTGTGGGCATGAGACTTCTGATTAGTCGCTTCTCTACAAGAGCTATCCATAATTCAGCCACACATACCATACGCTCTTCAAGGGAAACCAAGTTCCAAAATTTTACCTCTAGTATGTACTAGTGAGTCACATGGGACATCTTTGCATTCCTTCAAGTGAGCGTGCCAAGATGATTTGGGAAGCACACTACAGTCGAGACGCTAGTCATTTCGGGGTCGAGAAAATAGTGGTAGTACTGCAGAAGTATTTCTATTGTCTGAACCTTCGACAGGATGTCAGGAAGTACATCTGATCCTGCACTGCATGCGCCATTGCCAAACCATCCATCAAGAAGCAAGGCCTCTATACTCCTTTTCCTACCCATAGTAAACCTTGGGAATCCATCTTCATGGATTATATGTCAAGACTTCCTTCTACTAAGCATGGAAATGACTGTGTGTTTCTGGTCATTGACAGATTCTCATAGATGGCCATAATTGTGGCCTGCAAGAAGAATATCACAGTAGAAGCCACTGCTAAGCTCCTCTTTGAACGAGTGTGGGTACACTTTGGTATCCCATAGTCTATAATCTTATACTGGGACAGCAGGTTCCTTAGTACATTATGGTCTAGCCTATGGTCGATGCTAGACACCAAGCATACAAAGTCCACAGCTTTCCATCCCTATACTAATGGCCAAATAGAGGTCGTCAACAGGATGATCATACACATTTTGCGCATGTACAACTCAAAGCATCCACGCACATGGGATGAGAGCCTCCACTATGTACAACACAGCTATAATTGGGTCCTCCACAACTCAACCAACCACATCCCCTTTTAGGTGGGCTTGGGATTCCAGCCATTATGTCCCATTAACATAGCCATGCCATTTGCAGCTACTCAGGCTGATTCAGCTCATATCCAATCTGAATTTTCCAAGGCAAATAGTTTCATTGAGCACATTCAACACATTCACCAATAGATTCATGACATATTGGACAGATCCAATGCTAAGTACAAGCAGCAACATGATCAACATTGGGTGCAACACAACTTCTAGGTCGGCGACAAAGTGTGGCTACATTTACAGAAGGAGCACCTTGCTGGACCCCACCGCAAGCTTCGCCCGCTCTGATATGGGCCATACACCATCACCAAGGTTGTCGGGGACAATGCATTCAAGCTCAGTATTCCACCATTCCTAGGTCTACACCCAGTGTTCAATGTGGACTGCCTTTGGCCCTACTTTCCACCTCTACTGGACACATCAGACGTGGCAGAACAACTCACACCAACAATGTTAAATGCCGACTGCATGGAACAAGCCACAACTGATCAGATTATGGACACATAGATCAAGAACACTTGCCATCAGAAGATCCAGCTATATCGAGTTGTCAAAGTAGGCTAACTCCTTCACTAGGGAAAGTGGCTCACTCAGAACCAAGTTAAAGAGAAGTTTCCTCATCTCATGGAGGAACTCAATGCAATGGGGACCATTTCTTCCTAAGGGGGGAGGAATGATCCAAGAGGATATTGGTGGCCACCCAACTATTCCTCTTGGACACCCACCACTATTTCTTTCAGTTTTCCAGTTTCTTTAATTGTAGCACAATTTACTATTTTTGGCAGTTTTTGGGACCTAAACTTCTCGAGTCGTTTTGAGGCCCTAAACGTCATTTTTTTGGCATCGAATGGTCCTGCAAATATGAGTCTATTCTAGACTCAATATTTGTTGTTTGTGGATGTAGTCCTTAGACAGATATTTCTAACGATGTATCATGTGCATCAAACGGAGGTAGTATGCTAAAGTTACGACCTCGGGAAATTGATGTACCAAGTTACCCAACGGGGCCCACATTAAGGCGTTTCACCTCCTAGGGTTAGGTTTTTCGATGTGTAGGGTTTCCATTGTTTCTCAATAATATATAGGCCTTCAAGGCTCATTGTAACACAGAGTTCAGAGGCATGTAGCCGCAACATCTCTTCTGAGAGATAAGCTACTGGCACTCTAGCTAGTTTATTTCCATTTTGTATGTAAACAAGTTTCAATTATTCATTAATGAAGTGAAGTGTTATTTCCACTGCATATTTTTTTCTATGGTTATTTCTGTATTCTGTTGCATTCCTGCATAAATCCGAATCACTCCTGCTGCTCATCGACATACTAATATATAGTATTTTTCCTCGAACTTGGTCATTTATGAGCCTCCTTCTCTTTAGCACTCAACTAGGAGTACAAAACTCATTTTTGGGGATGATGCCTCTTGCATCTTGAGATATCACTTAGTGGCTCCTGCCACTTGTATTTTCCTCTTGTGGATCAACAAACACTGTTCAATATCTATATCCACTTTTGTTCCCCTTTCAACATATTTTATTAAATACAAATAATTATTCTTTACTTTTCTATCAAAAATAATAAATAATAAAAATAATAATCAAAATATTTTCGAGAAGAATTAATAACAATTATTAATTCATGGTGTATTACATACTAGCAACCAAGAAAGGAGGAGAATGGAAGATGTGTACTGACTCATGAGCTATGAACAAGATCACCATCATATATAGGTTTCTATTACCAAGAACTGATGATTTGATGAATTATTTGAATGGAGTGACATACTCCACCAAGATCAACCTAAAGAGTGGATACCACAAAATCCTAGTAAGGGATAGTGATAAATGAAATACATCCTTCAAGACAAAGAAAGGAATGTATGAGTGGTTGTTTATTCCATTTGGAGTGACTAATGCAGCAAGTATGTTAATGGTGTTGATATATGAAGTGTTGAACCTATTTCTTTTAAAATTCATTGTTGTGTGTCAGGATGACATGCTAATTTTCAATAAGACTATAGAAGAGCACTTATTTCACCTTTAACAAGCCCTATAAACGTTAAGACAAGGGAAGTGATTTGTAAATCGGCAAAAGTGTTTGGTCATGCAAAAGGAGTTGGTGTATCTGGGATTTTATTATTTCCATATGAGAGCTCAATATGGACCTAGAGAAGGTACATGTGATCTTATAGTGGTGATCTCTAATGAATTCCATCAATGTGACAAGTTTCCATGCACTTTCCAGTTTCTACCACAATGTCATCCTATATTTTAGTAAAATATGTGAACCATTGATGACCTGCATGAGAAAGGGTAAGTTTATGCGTATAGAAGTAGCCCGATGAGCATTTGAGAAGCTGACGAAAAAGGTTATAGGATCCCAGATTTAGCTTTTCCAAATTTCAACAAAATATTTCAAGTTGAATGTGATGCGAGTGTTAGCAATTGGAGTTGTGATAGACAAGGAGGGTCTCCCAATTATTCTGTTTAGTGATAAGTTAGATGATTCGAAGCAAAAGTATTTGGTCTATGACTAGGAATTTTATACCATTTTCTAAGCATTAAATAAGTGGAGGCACTATTTCCTGAAAAAGGAATTTGTGTTGTTCATCGACCACCAAGATATGAGATACTTGAACACTTATACAAAGTGTGTCAAATTATTGCATAACCATATCTTTGTATTGAATCACAAGTCAATAAAAAGTAATAAGATAGTAGACTCTTTAACTCGAATATTTTGCATTGTTGGGGATGAATATTGTGAAATTGATAGGGTTAGATTCGATGAAGTCCAACTATGAAATTGATGGATATTTTTCCAATGCATGCAACGTATTTAAGCAACCATGGAGTGTCGACATAAGTCCATATTTGCATTAATTTATCCAAGAGGGATACTTGTTCAAAGGGAATGAGCTATTCATCCCTAGAGGATCAATGAAGGATAATCTAATCAGGGAATTACACAATGGAGGATTAGAAGGAATCTTTGGGATCAGAAAGATTAATGCATTAGTCAAGGATAAGTACTATGGTCGAAGGATGATGGAAGATGTGAAGAAATGGATCCCACATTGTTGGGTGTGCCAACATGCTAAAGGAAGAAGCCATAATGGGAGGGAATGCCTACGTCTTCATGGTAGTTGATAGATTTTCCAAGATTGATCATTTTATTTCATGTTGGAAATCAAATGATGCCACTAGTATTGTCGCATTGTTTTTCAAAGAGATTGTAAGGTTGTATGGGTTTACAAAGAGAATAACATTGGACATAGTTACCATGTTTATGGCTTATTTCAGGAAAATTCTGTTGAAGAATCTTGACACATATGTAGTTCAGTTCTACATACCACAGACACACTGATGGGAAGAATGAAGTCATGAATACAATCTTATGAAATTTGTTGAGGTGTCTGACTACTGATCAACCAAAGCACCAAGAAATTATTAATGAGCAGCATAGCTACTTATTACCTGCCATATAACCAATAAAAGATGTAAACACCAAATAATCACTGATAATTGAGATGAAGAAAATGAAGTTGAAATGAGCAAAATTCGAAAGAAGATAGCTTATATTATTATCAACTTATTGTTATTTTTATTAATGAGAAACACAATTTCTTTATTAATGAGAAACACAATTTCTTATTCCCTGCCATCTAACTAGTAAAATATGTAAACAACAAATTATCACTGACAATTGAGATGAAGGCAATGAAGTTGAAATGAGCAAAATTCAAAAGAAGATAGCTTATAGCTTCTTAAAAAGTTTTTTAATATTAGAGTTGGATGCTTCTTAATGCATATAAATTCATGGAATATGGAAAAATAAGGCTACATTGAAACAAAACAAATTAAGCAAAATATACTCCAGGACTGTTAAACACACAGGAAAAAACCAAAGTACTAATATATGTAAGCTTATTTTCATTTCCCTGTGGAGGATTTCCATTCAAAACATGATTAGCTGGTTTAGTTGGCATGTTCATATACTTGGAATTCTAGAATTATAATTTTTTATGACTTGTAAAATGACACAATCCCTCCCTGCATTCGATTTCCCTTGTAAACTGGTACATGGATTGTATCAGTCCATGTATTTGATTTCTATTGTAATTGCATGGAAGCCGATAGAATCTAATTCCCTATTGTAATTGCATGGAAGCCAATAGAATCTAAGAACTAGACACAGATCAGCTTCTCTTGAACATGTTTGTAATTGCATGGAAGCAATAGAATCTAAGTACCAAACATGGATCAGCTTATCCTCTTGAATACACTTATTTTCATCGATTTTTGCATGAGACAACTGAGAATCCTAAGATATACAGTCTAAATATTTGCAGCTTGAAGTCACTTCTTCCTGGCCCATTGCTTGCTGTGGTCACATATTTCTTGTACATACTAAAGCATTGTATCTAAATGTCATCTACCTTATAAATTGAATTTGAAGTCCATCCATACTTCAAACAACAATTCATTTCTACTTAAAATCTTCAATGTTTCTTTAGGAATGAAGATGAGCAACAAAAAATAACACTTATGCTCTTGAAAACTGGTAAACAGGTAAATAATGGAGATTGAGAAACAATAAACTGGTACATAATGGAGATTGAGAAACAGTAGTTAAAGGGAAAAAAATTCCATAGAAATTATTTGTAAGAATTCTCATGCACAACCTGATAAAATGAGAAAATTTTTCATCGACAATCTTGCCAAGACAATAACATCGATTGTTAACACATGGCACTTACACATTAATTTCCATAGTACATTTTACACAAGGAATAAGATAAATGATCAATGACCTGGATTCATTTTCTTCCATGAATACACATTTTAATAGTCCCATACACATTTTTAATAGACCTATGGCACAACTGCGCTATCATGGGTTTTGCATGGACCTCTCTAGTTCCCACAACCACTTCCTTAATTGGTGTACATGCTTCATATTCACCCTCATAATCTTGTGCATCGATTTTTTCAACCGGTGAAGGTGCAGGACTCAGCAGACCTGATCAGCTCACTACACTTACAAATTGGCATGACAAATTAGGACTAGACATATGGAGAATCTTGATCATGCCACAGGGAACTCCTTGAAATCCAATTGGACTTTGGAAACAAGGGATCTCATTTGAATGTCATTTATCCCACCATATTTCTGGGAATCTACCTTTTTCCAATGCACCCACAGTCATGGGATGCATATTCTATCAAAGAATGTTGCAGCTTTTTTTTATCTTTAAAGTTGTAGGACTAAGGAGGTGTGGCAGATTCATCCAAAAACACATGGAAAATATTCAGAAATTGACCAACCTCAAATTGCAAGGCTTGAGAACATATTTAATTGGCTTTGGCCCTTCTCCATGAATAATAGTGTGGTGCGAGAGAGAAAAAACAGAAACCATTAGAGCAAATCGACGGAGAATCAATATTTAACGTGCCTGGATTAGATGATAGGTTCATAAATGAATATATTAGGGAAATTGATTTAAGTGTTCCTGCCAATAGATAGCAGCAATAATATGCCTTCAATTGAATCATTTTCTATGGTTGGAGTAGACTATGACATTCAGCAGGCTCCGTTCATTGACGAGCCTCACCATGTAGTAGTTGAACGATAATAATTAACAGTAGCAAATGCAAAGGCCGAGGTAGCGATGGAAACGACAAAGAAAGTTGTCCGATTAGAAACTATGTTAGAATAATCAACCCATAGTTACCTACATTTGACATTAATTTATCATTTTTGTCTTATTACCTAGATTCCTAAATTCCATTCTATGCTAGTTGCCTTCTACATGTCCTAGAAGTCAACACATGCTAAAAATGAATCATGGAGCGCTTGGGAAACATTATGGAAACCAATTTTATCAAGTCTATTTTATTCCTGATTCGCTAAAGCACATATCTTTTTTTTCTAAAAATCATCCTTGCTTTATATCTTATTTAAGGCAAAAGGAAAAGCTAGTATAGGTGTAATTGCCTTGTTTTTTTTCCACATCATCCTCCCTCTTTTCTCCAATTAAAAGTATGTATAATTTTTCTTTCCATCCCTCTTTTCCTTTCCCACTTGACTTAGAAAATTTGTGAGCATCTTCATAGATTTGGAAACTGCTTTATGCACCTATGGGGGATTTGAATGGATTTGGTAAGCTTGCTTTTTGACTATTTCGAATGGCATCGTTATGAATTAGAACCTCTCATGTAATTATTTATTTTATAATCCTATTACTTCAAAGGTTTGGCTATTGTACACTTACTCAATATAGATTAGTGTTATGCTCCAATTTCAGTCTCCTTTGGTGTGAATTTTGCATGCTTGATTAGCAATTTTGTGAGTGTTATTGTTATATATCTTGGTTTCAATTTCCACATGGTATCAGCCTTTTTATATCGATTTATCTCCTTTCAAATTGTTATTTCAGGTTCGACATCTTGACTAGGAGCACATTCTGCTGATTGGAGGGAACAACTACTAAGTTATGGACCAATATCAAAAGATCATATCGAGTCCATTCAATTTATTTGAGTGGAAAGATAAGATGGAGATATTGTTGGGAGTGAAAGGTATCTACATGGTGACTATGGAAACTGAGGCAGATCCCAATGCAGTTGTAGAGAAAATTAAATGGCACAACATGAAGGTTCAGGCCTATGGTATTTTGTGTGTGAGCATTTCAAGAGACCTCCTCTTCCATATTGATGGATTGACATCACCTAATGAAGTGTGGGAGAAGATTGAAGAGATTTTTGTAAATACAGATGAGATGAGAGGACATCAAATTGAGAATGAGCTGATCTCCTTGAGTCCTAGTAGCTTCAAATTACTGCAACTCTACTTTTCTAAGTTTAAGGCCCTTGTTTTGTAGCTAAAACAATGTGGGATCACAAAGAAGGAAGAGAAAATAGTCTTGGCCATACTCTCTAAGCTTGGTCCTGACTATTCAGTGTTTTTTTTTACGTTCCATGCCACCAAGTTGATAGCACGAGCCTGGAATATTCCTAATCTTACAAAGTTCATGGAATCCCTCACACAGGAGAAAGATAAGTTGGTGATGATGGGCACCATCAAAACTTCCAAACACCAAGATTTGGTTGCTAGATATTTAAGGGTGGATTCAAAAAGAAAGAAAAAAGCTAAAAATCCACTTGAGCAAGAGAGAGACAAGTCAAAGTATCAAGAGGAGCTCGAAGGTTCCAAAAAGAACTCCCAAGAGAAGAAGAATAAAGGAGAAACGAGCAAGTGCGCATACTGCAGTAAGGGATATGATCCTAAGAGCTGTTGTATGAAGAAGCAAATTGACATGTTAACCAACTCCTGGAGAAGAATAACATCTCCCTTCCTAATTGCTCAAAGAAGAAGGAAGGAGGATCAAATTCAGAAGATAGAGAGAGAGTACATGCCTTGGTTGCTAGCAGAACAAGCTCACCTAGCTTCATCATAGATTCTGGAGCTTCAAGACATATGGTTTCGACAAAGCAGACATTCTCCTCTCTTGACATGTCAAAAGGGCCACCAATAGTTTTGGGAGATGAATCTCTCATTGACAGTTTGGGGAAGGGTAGGATTGATCTTGACCATGGTAGTTTCAATAATGTGTTGTATGTTCCAGGTCTTGCCTCTAATATCTTGTGAGTGTATCAGATCACTCATACTGGGTCTCCAAATAAGGTCATCTTCTCCCTTGATGATGTTGAAATCACTGATATTTTGAATGGTAAAGTCATATCAAAAGGTGTTGTTGATCACACTTCAAAGGTATATAAGTTTTCCCATTTTATACCCTACTCAAACCCCTCTGCTCTTATGATTCATTCTAATGAAGCAAGTAAGATTTTTCCATCTTAGCTACAAGTATCTTTCTGATTTGAGTGAAAAAGATATGGTCATAAGGTTACCAAAGATGAATTTTTTTAAGGGAGTCTGTCAAGGTTGTATCCTAGGAAAACACCCATAGCACAAGTATGAGAGAGCTAGTCATGAGAGAAACTCTGCACCTCTTGAGTTGATCCATAGTGATATTTCTGGTCCATTACCGCATATGTCCATGAGTCAAGCCAAATATGCACTCACCTTCATAGATGACTTTTCCAAGTCTTGTGGGTTAACTTCCTAAAGCATAAGTCTAAATTTTTTGACCTCTTCAAAGTATTTAAAGCCTTGATTGAAAACAAGTCTAGGAGGAAACTCAAGATTCTCATATCTGAAAATGGCGGTGAGTATGTCAAGTCTGAGTTTATCCAGTATTGCAAGGATTCCTGTATCCACATGCAACATTCTATCCCTTACACACCACAACAAAATGGTGTTTGTGAGAGGAAGAACAGGTCATTGAAGGAGATGGCAACTTGTATGATGGAGGACACAAATTTTCCACCAAATTTTTGGCCCGAGGCTATAAACTATGCATCCTACATCTAGAATAGGGTTCCTCATAATTATCTTGATGGTATTACTCCTTTCAAATCTTGGAGTGGGCACAAGCCAGATGTGACCCATTTTAGGATTTTTCGCTCAAAGGCTTGGGCTAGAATTCCAACTAAAAAGAGAAAGGATTTGCAACCCCAAAGCCAAGAGTGCCTATTTGTTGGGTATTCTGAAGATTCAAAAGGGTACAAGATGATCAAATTGAGTACTAACAAATCTTTCATTGAAATAAGTGTTCAGTTCTAAGAATATCCTTTAGCAGCAGTTGAAGTTGGAGAGTCTTTTTTATCACCAAAACCACTGATTGTAAGTGAAGAGACTAATGAGTTTGTTGATTCTAATATGTCTGATAATGATGATTTGATTGCAGATCCTAATAGTCCTACAAGACCAAAATGTTCATCCAAGACCATTCATGCAGCTGGGGAACTAACTGGAAATCCTAATGACACGAGGAGGACTAGATCTCAATTTGAGAGTGCCCTTTGTGTGAAATATCCTCTATTTCTTCAGAAGTACTATCTGATGGTTGAATTAGATCGATAGACATATGAATATGCAGCACATGATCCAATATGGAAAATATCCATGAAATAAGAATTCATCTCACTCCAGAAGAACAACACTTGGCAACTGGTTGATCTTCCCCCAGGGAGGAAGCTAGTTCAATGTAAGTGGGTCTTAAAGAATAAGTTTTCTATTGATGGTTCACCTTTGAAATATAAGGAAAAATTGGTATCCAAGGGATACTCACATGTACATGGTATTTACTACAATGAAACCTTTGCAGCACTGGAAAAGATGGGCTCCATAAGGCTAGCTCTAGCCATTGCAGCTTCGAAGCAGTGGGAAGTACATCACATGGATGAGAACTGTGCTTTCTTAAATGGAGATCTCACTGAAGAGATTTACATGCAGCAACCTAAAGGGTTTGTTTCTAATCCATCTTTATTGTGCAGGTTAAAGAAATAATTGTATGGGCTCAAGCAAGCCCCCAAGGCTTGGTATGCCAAGATTGATGGCTTTCTGTTGTCACTAAGTTTTGTTCGATGCAAGTCTGATCCTAACGTCTATTTGAATTTGATTCCCAGTTCTTTGATGATTATTTTTTTGTATTTGGATGACCTATTGATTATAGGAAGGTCAAAGAAAGAGATTTCCTCCTTGAAGGATGCAATGAACCATGCATTTTCTATGATGGATTTGGGATTGTTGAGCCAATTCTTGGGTCTCGAAATTGCTCAATCCCAACATGGAATCAAAGTACATCAGTCCAAGTATGCTTCATATTTTCTCATCAAGTTCAACATGAAATATTGCAATCCAAGTAAGACTCCCTTCCTTTCAGGAGTTAAGCTTGAAGAAGTAGGTTCTTCTCCTATGGTAAATAGTACACTGTATAGGAAGTTGATTGGGTGTTTTCTTTATCTTACACACACTCGACCTGAATTATCTTATGTAGTTATTGTGTCTTCGGGATACATGGATCAACCTCATGAGATCCACTGGAGAGTAGCCAAGAGGATCCTAAACTTTGTTCAAGTAACAAGAACTCAAGGGATCTTCTACAAAGAAAAATATGATCTTGATTTCATTGGATTTATTGACAGTGATTGAGAAGGTGACAACACAGATCGAAAGTCTACATCAGGATATGTGTTCATGCTTGCAGAAGGTCCAATCAACTGGTCAAGCAAGAAGAAGAGTTCCATAGCACTCTCATCTATAGAAGTAGAGTATAGAAGAGTTGTAAATGCAACAACTCAATGTGTATGGTTGCAAGGGATACTTCGAAAATGTGGCTTCAAATCATAGCTTTCAACTATTATCTACTACGATAATCAGGGCACCATTAGAATATGCAATAATCCAGTTCAGATACAATGAACCAAGCACATTGAGATCCATATTCACTACAGCAGATAGCTTGTGCATGATGCTACCATTGTTCTACTCTTTTGTGAATCTTCAGAACAAATAGCAGACACCTTCACCAAAAAAAAATTGTGACAAGACTTTCATCAATCTCAAATCACTGCTAGGGATTGCTGATCATGGTGTGAAGCATGATTGATTACAAGATTTCCAATTTTTGTTTTTTCTGTCCATGTTTAAGGGAGGATTTTCCCACAGGGTTTTTGCCTCTTTCATTGGTTGTATGGACAAACAGTATGTAAAGGGTGACTAAGCCTTGTTGCTAGGACCTATAGTTTTCTCATATTTACTCATAAAGTCAGGATTAAGGGGGGGTGTTAGAATAATCAACCCATAGTTACCTAAATTTGACATTAATTAACCATTTTTTTCTTATTACCTAGATTCCTAGATTCCATTCTATGCTAGTTTCCTTCTACATATCCTAGAATTCAACACATGCTAAAATTGAGTCATGGAGTGCTTGCGAAACATCATGGAAACCAATTTTAGCAAGTCTACTTTATTCCTGATTTCGTAAAGCGCATATCTGCTTTTTATGAAAAGTTGCCTGGCTCTATATCTGATTTAAGGCAAAAGGAAAAGCTAGTTAGTGTTATGCTACAATTTCAATACAAGTTAGTGTTATGCTACAATTTCAGTCTCCTTTGGTGTGAATTTTGCATGTTTGATTAGGAATTTTGTGAGTGTTATTGTTCTATCTCTTCGGTTCAATTTCCACAAACTAAACAACCAACTCAATAATTGTTTTGTTTTTAATGTAGATTTTTCTTGTAAATTATTTATATTTTTTTTCTAAATATTTTATATGTTATTGTATAAACATTTAGCTTAAAAATAAATCATAATTTAAATTATAATTGCATGTGATCATACATCAATTGCGATCATACATAAATTAACAGCAACACCAGATGCAATGAGGGAAAATCTTCCCCACTCGCTCCGTAGCCCAAGCTCAAAAAAGAGAAGTCTTTTTTCCCCAAAAGAATAATGAGGTTGCAGCTGCAAAATAAACCCCAAAATAATAACGAGGTTGCAGCTCCGACAAGCCCTAGGAATATTGTCCAACAATACACAAAATAACTTCTCCTCAATCTATTGTCTCATTGGTTGCACCTCCATTTTATTGTCTCGTTGGTTGCAGCTCCAGCAGTCTCTAAATACCGAACTCCATCAATTTCCATCTGCACCTCCATTTTATTGTCTCGCTAGTTGCAGCTCCAGCAGTCTCTAAATACCGAACTCCATCAATTTCCATCTGAAGAACCAGATGGAAGGCCAACAGTGTTCAAGCGTCTTCATCTTAACACTTGCCAAGAAACATTTGAAGGTGCAGATGATTTTCAAGCTCAAATGCAAAAATTAATAGCCCTAAATCAAGAATTCGAACGCCCTGACATTGAGAGGATGGTAAAGCTTCACACTCAGAAAACCCAAAACCAGAAGTGATAGAACCCAAAACCATAAGTGAGATCCATTGAGAATCTAAATAAAAGCTAGGTCTAAAATCCACAAACATGTGTTTGGCTCGTGGGAACAGTTCTAATATTACATGTTATGATGTTATGGAGCAACATTTGAGGGATGAAGGAAAAGGATGTCAAGACTCAAGCGAGCAAAGAAAAAAGACCAAGTTGAAGAAAGAGAAGTGCAGGCCCAAATTTCCCACAAACTAAATATGAATGTAAACACAATCCCATATCTTGAGCAGAGTTAGAAGAACAACATCAAGAAGGAAGCGATGAGAACTGACCTCCCATGGTGGGATTAAATGGGAATTAACCAATCAACAGCTTGAGGCATGCAATTCACAACATGAGGCATGCTGCACAACAGCTGGATTAGCATTGGTTCCAAATGAGACATCAAGAAGTAGTTTTTAGAGTTGTTAGGGGTCAGAGTTGTCAGAGGTCTTAGATTTGTTAGTAAGCTAGAGTTGTCAAAGAGGCTAGAGTTATCAGAGGCCTGACAGTTGTCAGAGTTGTCAATAAGCTGATGCAAAAAGTGTTTTTCACAATAAGAGGGTTATCCAAAAAAACTTCGAAAAAATAGTTAATTTCCATCTAAAATCATAGCATAAAAAATGTAATAGTTGTAGCACAATTATCAAATACTAGGTGCTTACATTATTCCGTGCTTGCAAGGAATAATAAGAATAAGTTGATAATAATAAGACAGGCTTCTAGCAGTACTATAGTTTTAGGAGTCTCACTGATAATTGCAATGGACTTCAGTTTGAGGCTTGAGTTTTTGGGAAAGAAATTCAATATAAATATCTAAAAGCTTAGGGAGAATGTTTGCATGAAACAGATTCCATCCGAATACAACACGTTAAGAGGAGTTATTTTCATTCTTATACAACGGGTTAAAGCAGGTTTTTAAGTATGAGCTGCCTGATACCTCCTCTGTTTGTGTCAGAGTATTAAGCATAATTCATAGAAATTGGTCAAATCAAATGAAACGTGTAGTTGAACAGATGTGCTGCTGGCCTCCACTGCTCACATTCTATCCTTTGCTGACAATTAGGGATGGGTTATGGTTTTGGTAGTTGTTTTATCTTAATTTTTTTATATGCTTTAATTGAAACTTTGCTCTCAAAGCTTTAAAATTATATGCGGGGAATATGCAGCTTTGCTGCTATGCCTCGTTAAATTTCATTGTCACTCATAAAAACGGGCCACCTCTTTCAAAAAATTTCTCAATTATTTCAGGTACAGAGTTCAATTTCCACCTTAACTGAACAGACCGACGAATTGCACAATTTTTTTTAAAGCGCTATCTATCTATATTGAAATTGCCAAACTATGATGTGCTATGCACGATTATGCTGAAAATTAAAATTATAAAGCCTTACTAGAAGCCTATCATTGTCTCGAACTCCCGTTCTTTGATCAAATCAGATTTTTTTCAAACTAAAGGTTTTTTTTTAAATCAAAATGTTAACTCATCTTAATTAAAAATATATACCCATTAATACTTACTCAGATCTCCCCAACTTAAGGAAAAATATGAAATGGAATCAAAGAAAAATTGCAATTGTTTTGGGAGAGGTAAAATAATCTTTCTAATATTCGAAATCAAGTTTTTGCATTGATTTGATTGTGAAGTTGGGCATATAAGTTGAATATCCAATGAATTAGGATGCTTTAACCGACGTTTTATTTCGATTCCTCTTTATAATGAAAATCATTTTTCATTTGTCACTGAATGTTCAATCTTAACTTTGAAATTTTTTAAATAAAGTATATTTATTATTTAAAGACAATTGCATCAAGAGGTGCTCTACAACCCACTATGGGGGAGATCTTGTAACGTTATGTAACGTTACGTAACATTATTTTTATTAATAAAAAATATTTTTTTAATTATAGGCGAAAATAAATGCCGGCCAAGAAAACAACCTAATATGGGGGAGATGTTGTAATCTTCCTACCTAACAAAACAATAAAAAAGTAAAAGATTTAATTATCCATAAAAAAAAACGTGGGTCATGAAGAAAACACAATATGGGGGATATGTTGTAATGTTCCTACCTAACAAAATAATAAAAAATAAAACTTTGAATTATACTCAAAAAATGTTGGCCTTGCACATGGTTTTAAAACCAAACCTATGTGCACATGGTTTTGCAAATGGCATGTGCATGGTTTTAAAACCATGTGCAAGACCTTCTAAACAACCCATGGTTTCATTGTACATGGCTTAGGAGGGCCTTTCACATGGTTTTAAAACCATGTGCAAGGCTTCCTAAACAACTCATGGTTTTATTCTACATGGTTTAGAAGGGCCTTGTAAATGGTTTTAAGACCATGTGCAAGGCCTCCTAAACATCCCATGGTTGTAGGAGGGCCTTGCATGTGGTTTTAAAACCATGTATGGGGAAATGTTGTAATGTTCGTTCCTAATAAAATAAAAAATAATCATAAATACTATATGTCGACCATAAATAATATTAAATATTAATAATAAAAATATTATATGTGGACCTTAAATAAAAAGATGTGTCTTTTGATTTGAATCAAATCAATGGATACCTAAGAAGAGAGTTGATCCCTCTCAGCACTTGATAGAGCCTAGGAATTGGATCTACCCTGGTTATATTAAAAAATAAAATACTCTTAAGTATTTATTTTTAAGATACCAAAATGTCATTAACATAACATTGAATAAAAATTAATTTAACATTTTATTAATGTTATTTAACATATTTTAAATAAAAAATCATATAATAATTATAAAAAATAACAAATAAAAATAAAATATTTATTGAAAATTTATTTAAATTTATTAGATTTAAGAAAAAACTTTAAATTTAAGTAAAAAAACCTAAGTTGCAGGAAAACTTGGATACATATATAGATCTGCCACTTTTTGAAAAAATACTTATATATAATATATATATCATAGTCACATCATACATGTATATAGATTTCTTTATAAATTATGAATTATGATTTGTAATTATAAGTTCGATGATTATTTGAACAATGAATATTCATATTGAAAATTTAGAACATAAAATTTGACAAATCATAAACTCAGTAAATAGATATGAATTGGAAAACTCGAAGTTACATAAAATTTTATAAATCATTGTACCAAGTATTTTTAACAAATAATCAAACTCAGACATGAAGATACACTTGAAATATTATTTTAAACACCTATTTGTACTACTGTTATAGGCAATAAAAAATTGCAAATTGCCAAATATATTTATGCATTGATGTGAGTGTATTTCTCATAATTAAATATATATTATATTTTTTATCTACATATTTGGTAGTCAAATTATGTTCCATGAGTGTTGAACACAAAACCATAAGAACATTCATTGTACATCAATGTAAAATCAATCTACCAGATTTGGACAATATTCAGTGGAATTTGAATAATGTTGCAACGTCTTTGACATAAGTCCTGAATGAGACACCATACATAGTTAGCAAAAAATGAGTTCATATTTGGTGGTGTCTATTTTCCCAATGGATTGCATTTTATTGAGTCGGTTGTACCCCAGAGTATCCAAACATGAGGCACAAAGTACCAAAAAATGGGGTATGACGTACGATTTTTCCTATAAGTGTCCCCTTTTTTATAGAGGAGTCTTGGATATGTACACCCAATATGGGGTACAACAGGGTATGCAGGAAACATACCCTACAAGAACCCAAGTACCCAGTATGGGTAAGTGTACACGACCCGAGGTATGGGTACCCTAACTACATTAAAAAACTATAAAATTTCCAAAAAAATTCTTATTAAAAAACAAAATACTATATTATTAATAAAAAAATTAAAATCTAAAATATATGTATTGTGCCCACATCTTATAATTATTTTATTATAGAAATACTTTTAAGTTTACATAAATTATTTTTTATTCACATTTTTAATAATAATCATAATTTTTAATTCACATTTTTAATAATACATATAATTTTAATAATAAATTATGTAAATTACTTAAATCTCCATATGCATAACTATAATATAATGTATTATCAAATACATCATTTTCTATATATATTATGTTTTTCATTTGTATGCTTAAATGTTCAAATGATCATAATTTATTATGGAAAAACAATTCTTAAAAAATATTGCTATGTAGAAGTAATTTTGGTATCGATTTCATGGTGGAATATATTAATGATTAATAAAAGAAACACAGTATTTTCAATTAGTTTTATTGGAAACTAAGTAAGATTTGTAAAATGATTTAAAGTAAAAAAATTATATATACAAAATTTAAATTTGTAATATTGAAATATTTTATTTTAATATGCTTTTAGTAATATTATACGAAACACAGTATTTAGTTTTATTGGAAACTAAGTAAGATTTGTAAAATTATTTAAAGTAAAAAAATTATATATACAAAATTTAAATTTGTAATATTGAAATATTTTATTTTAATATGCTTTTAGTAATATTATACTTATTTCATTGGTGTTTAAAATATTATTAATATTTTACTTTATTTATTGTCTTAAAGAGCTTAAGAAGCAATGTAGCATGATAAAGAAGTTGTAATGGGAGTTTTATATGTCTCCTATTTTATATTGGGTACTATCCATCAAAATAAATATCTTTAGTTATTTTTAAAATTATTTAAAAAAAATTGTACAATTTGTTTTTTTCTCAAATTGAATTATAAAAAAATATTGAAAAATAAATAAAATTTTGTTATATATATATAAAAAACTAACTTTATGTTATAAAAATTGTATATTAAAATATGAAAGAAAAAAATATCATAATAAAATTATTAAAATCAAATATATTTATATGGTTAACATATTATGCATAATAACAAAAAATAAAATATAAAACACGTTAAAATCCAAGTTTTATTAGCTCTATATAATGTATATAATTAAAATAATGAAGAAATAAAAGTAAAAACAATTGAAAATCAAAATTAAAATATATATTGGTTTCCATTTTTTTTAATCTATTTAATTATTTTAAGTTGTTATAATTTAGCTTTTATATACATCATTTTCAACATATATATTTATTGAAACAAGTTAAAATAATTAAATAGATAAAAAATAGAAAACTTAAAAAACTAAAACTGAAATCCTTATGAGAGGAATTTTGTTTATAATATAATAATATTCTAATTTATTTGTAATATATTATATAAAATTTATTTCACAAATAGTGTTTATTGTTTACGTTAACAATAATTACATTTATTAAACATATATTATATAAAATTTTATTTTACAAATAGTGTTTATTGTTTACATTAACAATAATTACATTTATTAAACTTTTAATTTTTTTTCTTTTTTTTATATGTCATTCATTTCATCTTTTATTTTTCCTTTCACAAAAACACATGTTATAAATAATTTTCATTCTAAACCATTTAAAAAAAATTATATATGCTTTTTAATTATAACATAAATTTTTATAAATCAAATATTTAAAGTCTTTTATATTTATTTTTAAACTTTTTCTCTTCATTTCAAGAAATTTGGCTTCCAATCTTAAATGTGCAAATCTTATTTATAAATTTGGCTTCTAATTTTATTTATCTTTTTCTTCACTTTATCAATTTTTTTTAATCATAATCATTACAACTCATATATACATTTCCATCAATTCTTTATATATATGATTCACTATGTGATATCTATATTTTAATCTAAACATAAAAGGTTATTATTATTATTATTATTATTAAATCATTAATCCACATAAAAACCTAAGAGATACCAACCATAACTTTAAATTAGCATGAGAAAGTGTAGTTTGAGGCACTTGTTATCAATATGGAATGCTAAACACATGGATTACGGAAATCCGGGAGATCAATAAGAAAAGTTAATAGAACTCATAGTTCACACAAAATAATAAATTGTATTACATTCAAACTCAAATACAACACACGTATATAAGTAATATCAGATCTAACTTATTCCATTCTTGGAGAGATAGGTTGAGAAAATATATCAACAAATCTCTAACAAACCTAAGAAATCTAAAACCAAATTTAGATGCACTTATCAAAGCATTATCTCTAACACTCCCCTTTAATGATTACACTACAAAACACAATTGGAAAACACAAAACACAATATTGAATCTTGTCTCATTGGTCTTCCATAACACTTAATCTTGTCTCATTGTTCTTCCATAATGCTTACACCACTCTAAAATATCTGGTTTACACTCTTTCTTCTCCACAACTTTGTGCTTCCTGACTGACTTATCTAAGATGCAACAACTTTTGACCATCAATAAATAAATTGTAGTGACTAACAATATTGAATACTCACCAAAGTACATAGCTCACTATGAATCCAACATGATCTAGGAGAGTACTCTAGATACTGAATATCGAGAAGATAGTCATACAAGTGACCTTAACAAACTAACAAAAACACATAAACTCTTTCTTCTCCAAGATGAAACACAATGTTCTTGTTGACATACGTAGATTGTTTTATTCATTAAGAAACACAAACTCTTCATGGATTGGAGAGAAGATGCTCACATAATAAAAAACAATGTTAATATATAGTTAATAAAAAGTTTGTTAGAGTTTGGATGTGACTTTCAAAACCTATTTTCACTGGGGAGTCTATACAATTCATGGCTTTTAATACGGTGACACCCTGAATTGATACTATTTCTATCTCAATGCCAATTATTAATCACTAAATTGGTTCTACATATAATTTCCATAATTTGTAATGATAATGAAGATAAGAATTTATGCCAAAAAAATTGGACCTGAGAACCCAGCTTTGCAAGTTGCCAAGCCTAAAAAAACCCTTAAAATACATATGCGATCACTATACAAATCTTCTACAAAATATATCTCCACTTATTCTCTTCTATTAATTAAAAGGGAAAATGGATCATGATAAAATAGAGCAGAAACGATTATTCTTTTCTCCCCCTGGTGGGAGCACGAATTATTTCCAAACAGAAGGGTCTCTTGCAACCAGAATGGTAGCAACCAACATGAATTTTTTTTCTTAATTTTTATTTTTTGTAATGTAAGGTTACCTTACGTGACAACATCTCCCCCATACTAAGTTGTAGAGAACCTTGTTATCTCAATGTACTGATTTCCATTAATCTAAACTATGATTTACCTAATGAAAATGACCATTTTTATTATGAGGAGGAGGGTCTTCATTACAACTATTTTAGAGTTTGAAGGCAAAAAAAAATTAAAGAAAATTTGATTTATAAATTCAAAAGCACAATTTTTTTAGGTATAAATACATATTGGTAAGCAATTGAGGTGTTTAACAATATACATGTATATTTTTTAATTTTTTATTTTCATTTCATCAATTCTACTTTATTTTCTTTTTCTTGGGTGTTTTATTGCACATTATTGAAAAAATATTCATTACTTTGGAAAAACATATAAAAATGCATTAAAACAAGAGAAGGTTGAACAATTATTAATTGAAAGTTTGAAAGATAAATACAAAGATAAGTACCATATAAACAATGTATTAAAACATGAAAAGGTTGACCAATTATTCATTCATTGCAAGTATAAAGGATAAATACAAGGATTCTTGTATCTTTGCATTTGGGTGATATTGAGTCTAGACATGCAACAAAAACAAATGAATCATTCTTCATGTTTGGATATGAAAAAATGCTAGAAGTTTTGAATTTGGTGGAACATAGTCTATTCAAGTTTGAACACAATATTTCATAGTATATATATCATATGCAGGCTTCCTCAAATATGAATCCGCGTAGGAATGAAATGTATCACACACAAACAAAAATAGTAAAAAATGAACCTATAGACAAACAACCCAAAAAATATGCATTCTTTTGCACCTTTTTGCATTCACTTTTAAAATTAGATGCAGCAATACAAACATCAACAAAGGATATAACCATAGTCATAAAGGAGTTACAGCTTCTTGCTGCAACTAACGCATGTTCAAGTTGTCCACTCTAATTCCAAGACTTTGTTATCACTTTACATATGTTTTTCTTAGAATTCTCCATATTGAGATTCTCAGTCTCACACTTGAGCCTAATCAATTCTTCCTTGCAACATCTTAATTGTCCATACACTTTCTTTGTTTTTATTCAATATAAATGTACAGTGTGTCACCTCCACCATTCTATACTTTTTACATACTAAATTGCATGTATATGTTGTAACCCCTAAGATATTTACAACACTTCTAACTTGATTATTAACAACCAAATTTTGATTTTGAATTTCCAGCAAATGATAAGTAGACAAATCAGCTAGCTATATCATTAGAGTAACTAGAAATATGTGAAAATCCTCAATGGGAAGAGCATATTCTTCAATTTATTTATTTTTTATTTACCGCGTGCTCCATACCATGAAACAAGTTGGTCATAGAACATAGTGACCAAAATATTTTGTACATATAAATGAGACGATTATGAAATGTACATCTATTCTAAGATGATCATTGATATTCACTTCGATTTATTTTTATATATATTCAATTTTTCCTTCCACCTCTTATTATAACTTTTAAGGAAATGACTAGTTTATATGTTTAATCTTTTACTTTAAACAAATCATTACATTCCTACACCGATTTAAATCGGATTCTATCTCTCATCTATTTAATGCAACGTGTATATAATGCAATAAACACTAATATACCCGCTAAGATATTATATTTGTGTGTTCTTACGAGTAAAATTATCCCAAAATACTCCATTTCACCTTTGACCCTTAAAGCATACTACATGTAATGTAGTATTTTGGCCCAATTTTAATTGCACAAATTATATCTTAGTGGACATATTAATTTACATTTCACCCTTGACCCTTAAAGCATATTACATTCAATTCCACCAATTTCTTCCATTCCATATGCAAATGATTTATAGTCATTTGCACATTCACACGAGTTAGTTGTTCCCCGATAACATCTTCTCCACTAGCTATTTCTCTCTTTTTAAAGGTTCTAGAAACTCGAGCAAACAGGTAATGAGAATGAGCAGAGAGGTAATGAGGAATAATATCTCTCTAGGATTGAATCTCATAATTGAATGTAGCCCGTGATCCCAATAGCTATTTCTCTCCCTTTAAATGTTCCAGAAACTCGAGCAAAGAGGTAATGAGAATGAGCAGAGAGGTACTGAGGAATAATATCTCTCCAGGATTGAATCTCATAATTGAATGAACCCCGTGATCTCAATAAAGTTGGTTTGTTAGCTATGGTCCTACCAAGAAAAATATTCGGATAGGTTATTCTAATATCCCCCCTCAAGATCGGACATGAAAGTTTCCTCTCATCCGACTCAAGTAACTGTAAAAAAAAAAACCTACTCTTTTCTTAAAAATTAATTGTATAACTTCCATAATATATTTTTTTAATTTATTAAGAAAAATGTAATTTACATAATGTGATTTTTATAATTTATTAAGAGAAGTGTAATTTATATAATGCAATTTTTATAATTTATTACTAGAAATGTAATTTCATGTTTTAATATAAAACCATTTTGAATTAAATGCATATTATATGTTTAAAAGTTTATATGTATGTATGTATGTATATGGTTTTTATAATCTTAATTCACCTCATATACCAAAGATTGTCAAAGGTAGACCTAGCACAGTTACTCTAAATAGTCTTTATGAGCATATAGAGTCTTTAGAGAATAGTAGAGAAGAAAGAGAAGTTAAGATACAAACAAAGTTAGAAGCCATGCTGGAAAATAAATTTACATCTCTTGAAGACAAGATCCATAAACAAATAGAAAATAAAATAAAACTAACGGAGAATAAAATGGAGACAATGGAAACTAGATTACAGGTAATATAAAAAAAAAGCCAATATACGAACCAAACATCCCAAAAAGGAGATGCTAAAACCTTAGAGAGTATTAAAATGAAGGACATGATTAAAGAACTAAAGCAAAAGTTAATAACAATGTCACCCTAAATAGTGTGGCATGTAAATTAGACATCAAACCCATTAAAGAGGAAATGAAAAAAAAATGACAGAATTAGAACATGAGCATAACAAAAGGTCCTTGAACCTTATAATATTTGGTTTGAAAGAGGAGGTAGAAGAGGATATCCCAGATTTTGGACCTAACACTTATAGGCATGTCCCTATTGATTATGATGATTATCTTTATGTTTTATTATATATTGGGTTAAAGACCCCGCTACATATGAGCATGATGATTTGTTATATATATATTGGGCGTTAGCCAATTATTGATGAGAATATAGGAACTAGTGACAAGGAACCTTACCGTTCACCTTTTTCATCATATAGGAACTGACGACAAGCTTTTAGCCACAACTCTCTCTGCAGACCCCAACACCTGCAACCATCCAAAAAAATGATGAGAAGCATGACAATGATAAATTTCAACAATTAAAACCATAAAAATGATAAGAGGCCGACTGAGGATCTTACCTATAAGATCATGGAGGTCGCCTCCATTTTCCCCTTCCCAAAGCAAGACAAAAACCCAAATCAAAATGAATTGAATGACCAAACCATCATGTGCCCAATCCCTAAGCTTACGGTTGTCAAGTTCTCCCAAGAGCATTGAATGCACCAGCTGGTGATCACTAACACTATACCAAACCCACTCTCCACAATTTAAGTTTCATTGCATTACTATGTATGTCCACTTCTCACATGAAGGCTTAAACCTAGGTAGCATATGGTTTCTACCAGATGTTATAGTTTCGCCACCCCAAAAACTTAATGTAGATCACATACTATTACATCTTATGCACTTTTGCAAAGTCTCTTTCATACATAATTATGCACTAGTCTAGTGTCACTGAATCCAAATCTTAAATATAAAGGTAATGTATAAGCCATAGGTTCAAAGATTAGGGTCTTAACCCACTTGGTATCAAAGTATCAATGCTTAAGGACCAAGGAATACAAAGTATGGCATGGTAACATTGCTGACTATAATAAGACCAAGGTACGAACAAGTAACCAAGTTATGACCTCACATTAAAACAAGAAATATGTTAATAACTATAATAAAATAGACATCAATTGCAATTGTATAGATGGTATAAGTATCACATAGTTAATTATCTAGGATAGATCATTAACAAATTTAAGATTACCTTGCTACCAATATAAAATAGTAATGAAGTGTAATGATGAATAGTAAGTGTAAATAAAGACTAAAATGATCCAAGCTCCCTACTAAGCCTTGCATCGAGAGGTAAACCTGGAAGTAAATAAAAGAGGTACCTTAGTTCGATTGAACTAAGTAAGCATGCATAACAAAGTAATACTTTACCTCTCAAACCCTCATGGGAGAACAAGTCCTGCCACTCGTCCCACTTTGTTTCCATAAACAAAGTTATGTTAGGACTCCATAATTAACAAGTGTGACAATGCAGAGAGGATGAAGCATATAAATCTAGTGACGACACATAACAGACAATAGTGTAAACATGATTATAAGCAGTAAAAAACTGTACAACATCATAATTCAAATAAATTAAAAATAATGGCTTAAAGTAAAAGACATAACGTAAGAAAAACTTATGAATAAACAGAGGTGCATGAAGTGTACGATAGAGTTCCATAAGTGAATAATGTTCATTGTAGGTAGTTTTTAATACCCTATGAATTTTTTTTTGATTTTTGATTTTTGGGGACATTACACTTAGAAAGTTTTAAAATGAAGGACATGATTAAAGAATTAGAAGCAAAATTCAATAACAATCTCACCTTAAATACTGTGGCAGGTAAATTAGACATCAAACGCATTAAAGAGGAAATGAAAAAAATGATAGAATTAGACAATGAGCATAACAAAAGGGCCTTGAACCTTATAATATTTGGTTTGAAAGAGGAGGTAGAGGAGGATATATTATCCATATCCAGAACAGATTTACATAATAGATTACAAATTGAAACAACATGTCTCACATACGTAACAAGGTTGGGAAAATTAACTAAGAATAAAGGAAGGTTGATCTGGATAAAGGTGAGCTCTACTAACCATATGTATGAAATACTTACTAAAACCTCAAGTCTAAAAGGAACGAGAATATTTATAAATGTTCATATCTCATTCCAAAAGATCAAGCAGAATTAAAAAAGGCGGTTCAAAAGGTAAAAGAAGCTAGGAAGGAAGGAAAATGGGCAATAATCAGAAATAGAAAAGCTGTTATTCAAGATAGAAACTAAAAATATAGTAATGAGTATCAATTCAACATGCTCAGGATTCTTTCTTGAAACTGTTGGGGATTTCGATGGAATAAAGGCCCCAAGCTAAGTTCGATCTTGAATGAAGTTGATATTATATTGTTAGCCGAAACTTGGGAGCACTAAGAATCTAAGATCCCTAACATAGATGGTTTTGTACATTGGTAAATATGGAAGAAACGATCCTATCGTAGAGAATTGGGGGTATAGATTGTTACATTAGGAAGAACATCTCCCCCCATGCTTGGCTTTATAAAAAAGACCCTTACAACAAATATATTTGCATAGAGATTACTGATATCAATGATAAAAAATACTACATAGCAATCTGTTATTTTTCCCCTATTAATTCAAACTTCTATCAGAAAAACAATTTAGATAAAAATTGTCCTTACAATGGGTTAGAGAATCACATTTCTAGCCTAAGGAATGAAGGTAATATACTCTTAATGGGTGACTTTAATGCTCGTATTTCAAGAAACCAAGCTATTCTTCTAAGCAATTATTCCAACCCTAATCCTCTTTGGTTTGATGAAGACCTTACTCTAGCTAGCAGGTACAATAGAAGCTCTGAATATATAGGGGAAAATTTGTTTGGTTATGAGCTATTGAAGCTCTATAGTGCTCAAGATATCATAATTTGAAACGGTCTAAAGAAGTGATCCAATGACCTGTATCCATGGGCTTGGTAGCAGCGTGGTAGACTATGTTATTTCTGATATTGAAATATCCCTCTTGTATACCCCTAAAAATTTGTAATTTTGATAACCTATTGTACTGTAAATATCTTGGGAGGAGCTCATGGTCAAGGCCCCACCAGTAAAACCTTATAAGTTAGCCAATTAATTCCCTAAGTGGTAGGCTTAGGAGAATTAAAACTTTGACACAACTTAACGATGGGGCAACGAAATCCATTAGGGGGAAAGAATGGATGTCATAGGTAATCCAAGACCCTAATGACAGGTTTCATCCTAAGGTCACTGATGAATGAGTGTTCACTGGACTTTTTCCTAAGTAGGTTAAAAATAATTAGTGGCATACTATTAGGAAAATCCTATTAGTTGGAAGCTAAGTAACGCGAGTAAATCTTAAATGAAATTAGGTGACTACGATAGCTTTTAAGTTTTTGGAAAACATGCCAAGGGAATGACCATCAGGATACTAAAAGAAAGAGAGTTAAAATTATTCTATTTTCTTACCTTTAGAAAATAATAACTTTTAAGACCATTTTAAAGGGTTATGCATATTACTCAATTAAACCAATATAAATTCTCTATCATATATATATAAACAAGAGCCAGAAGGTGGCAATGTCCCCGACATTTCCATACATTATTGCAAGAGAAGGTGCAAGTTTGTTTTCAACTACTAATTAAGCAACTATTAAATTTGAATATGATTTCTTTGCTTTTAATATATATAAAAAAATCATTAACATATTTATAAAAGATATAAATGTAAGGATCCTTATTATACCCATCTCTGGATAATTCCAATCTATTCTAGATAAACTGGATTAAATATTAACCCGGATACTTACAGATATTTGAACTGCATTAAATATCAACCTGAGCTTCGTCTCGACTCAGCTTTAGCCACCTATCACTGTACCAAGTCACTTCCCTTGAGTCTTTAATGCGCAAATGGAATGGATTCCTGGAGGTGTCAACGGTTAAAACTCAATACCAAACAAGAAATCAGAACTAAGAAAATAAATTTCGTTCATCTCTTTGTTTTTCTCTTTGCTTGTTCTCATACACTAGTACAAGTGATCAATTTTGCCACGGCAAAAACATGGCAATATCCACGGAAAAGTGTGGATATTGCCACGTCTAAATGTTTTTTGTTCCGTGGAAACTATTTCGTCGCAATAGAGACGACCCCTAATTTGCGTCGCAAGAGCGACGACCCCTTTCTGTCGCTATAGCCATGCTCTGTATAAGGTTTTTTAAAAAATGGAAATCTAAGCCATCGCTATAGCCACGCAATTTCGTCGCTATACCCACGCCTTTCCGTCACTATAGCCACGCTCTGTATAATGTTTTTTTAAAAATGGAAATCCAAGCCGTCGCTATAGCCACGCAATTCTGTCGCTATACCCACGTCGTTCCGTCGCTATAGCCACGCTTTTGCATCGCTGTATCGACGTTGGGTGAAATTTTATTAAAAAAAAATACTTGCATTGCCGTTGCTGTATCGACGGTGGGTGGAATTAAAAAAAAAATAATTACTTGCTGCCGTCGCCAACTTATCAATATCCTTCTGTTTCTTAAAGGAATCATAATGTGTGGTGCCATCTTCCTTCTCACAATGCTCTTTAGACCACTCAAGCCTTGCCATAAGACATTGGTTCTTGCTTAGTTCAATTGCTAGCTTACCGATGTTTGCGTTATGCTTGTTTTCAGTATCTCTTGCTATTTGTAGGGAAATCGGTGCTGCATCATTATTCTGCACAATATGGATATCACCGATTCAAGAACAGGTTTCACTTTTCAGTTAGTAACAGAATAAAATTCAGAAATTTGTGATAAAAGTCCATGCCACATTACAATTTAATATCAAACTCTTAACACAATTTCAGAGGATAGATTTCAATATTGCATAACTTTTTCTTATGGACAAAAACCTAGCATAACTTTTACTTATGGACAAGTTCAGAAGATAGATTTCAACAATGCATAATTTTTTCTTCTTCTTCCGAATTGTATTGTATAATGGAATTGAATATTACCTGTTGCTGAAGATCAATGGCTTCCAACTGCCATTAGAGGAAATTTCAACTCAAAATGGGCCTTTTAACTTTTATTCAAATTCCATGTCATCATGTGTTAGCCAATGAAATTGCTTGAAATTTGAAATACCGTATAGGTCTTAAACACTTTTTTAATATAAATTTGGGGATAGGTATCATAAAAAAAACTACTTTTTTTGTTTGTATTTTTGACATATCTCCCTGCTTTTTTACTCAAATTTTGATCGTGAGAGCTCGTTGGATGTGGAATTAAATTCTGCATCCAACGAGTACCCACTAGTCATACTTTTGACGGACCCCGCTACCCCAAAAACAATAAATACCTGAAAAAAATGGAATGATGACATCATCATTCCATTTTTTCAGGATTTCTTATTTTTGGGGTAGCAGGGTCCGTCAAAAGTATGCTGAGTGGGTACTTGTTGGATGTGGAATTTAATTCCACATCCAACGAGCTCTCCCGATTGAAATTTGAGTAAAAACACAGGGAGATATGCCAAAAATACAAACAAAAAAGTAGTTTTTTCTTTTCTTCCTCCAAAATTAATAAATATTATTTTATTATTTTAAATATTATTTTATTAGTTCATTTTAGGAGGCCCATTTTGAGTTGAAATTTCCTGTAATGAATGATATTCCTATCATGGTAGAAGATTCTGAATCAGGCTTTGCAGTTCTACTCCCAGTTATGGATTTTTCTAGGACATGATTCAAAACAGAACCATATCCTATATCCTATATGCTCTGGATTTCTTCCTGGCTCTGCATTGTCAAGTGAAGAATGTTCAAAATGGTCTAAGAATTATCAATACATGTTGTGCCTTCACTTGAACAAAACATGTAAGTGCCAAAAGGTTTGTATGGGCTTCTCTTGGCAACCATGTCTAACTCCCTTGGAGAACCACATCCGTATTTTGATACTGCATAAGTATACTGTAGGACATTATCCAGAAGAGTCCTACAAGCATCTTGAATAAAAGAATGAGGTTTATCTGAACTGTCATTAACCATTATGCCATGCCAATGAGGCAAAATAGTAATCAAGGGCTCAGCAATGGACTCAAATGGTGCAAGGAACATCTGAGGAACAATATCATGCTTGGAAACCAGGTGACAAAAGTTGCCTCCCCAATTCTCACGACCAACTGCTTCGACAAGTCTTTCATCTCCCACTAAAGGGCAACCAAATGTTATACAAAAGGGTGAGCTTTTCCTCAGCCTCTTTTCCAGTAACCAAAGTGTGGCCAAGGTTGCAACTGCCCCTCCTAAGGAATGACCCACAAATATAATGGGTTTCAGGTGCCTTTGTTTTGAACACGTATACATTTGCATCTGTTTGATCAAGGAAGACATCAACACAATGTTAAAATAATTGACTAAGTATTCCCTCTTTTTATGAATCTAAGATCAGTTTGTCTTGAAAGTTAAATTTGTTTACCTTCGCTTGGAAATCTGTATTCTCCAAAATATGGAGAAACAACTTAACAGCTCCCTGGTGGATGAGGGATGGTTGATCATCATTACCCTTGAGGGAAGCAGAGAAGACCTTGTTATCAGTTTGTATATTTCCCTCCCCATATTTGCTCTCGTTGACATTGAAATGTTCTATTTCCTGAAATGAAGGGAAGAAAACATATGCAATGCCTTCATACTCATTCAAACTAAAATTCTCTAAGTTGTTTGCATGATGTAACTCTTCCCAAGCCTTGGACAGTATTCCACATGAAATAAGGAAAGTTGCAGTATCCTGACCAACAGTGGACCCGCAACACTATTTCTGTGAATTAGCACCAAACAGAGGAAGTAGGTCAAAAACAGATTCTTGGATCTTCCTAACTCCATTCAACATTTACTGATTATAGACAAAATCGTTATTTACTACAACTCCATTCAACATTTTAAAATGAATGCCATCATTTTATCTATTAAAAAAAAACAACAATAATACAAAGATTACTATACTGAAAAATCCAATGTATTTATCTGGTATATTCTCTAGAATTTGCTCAGTCCGAAGGGGAGCTAATCCTAAAAACCTTCCAATTGCTTATAAGAAAAATAATTATAAAGCACTGGGCCCTTCATAGAAAGCACTAGGCCCTTCATTTTAAGAGCAACAAATGTAGTAGAGTTGATGCGAGGGTGAGCCAATAATTATGGTCGGGCCTTTTGGGCCCTAGATGATACCGTAAGTAACCCTTGGGATCAACATAAATAGTAGCATAAGATTAGGAGAGCATTGCTGGTTGCATAAGCTGGTTGCATCTCAACGTTTCGGCCTTATTGGTTACATCATATAGGTTATAAACAGGGTTCTCCTCCATGCCCCATTTTTTAAACTCTGTCATCCATGAACCCAAAATGCTTTTGGGTGCTACAATCAGTGGCCTTTCCTCTGGGTACTTAGTCAAAAAACTTTGAATAAAGCTAATCATAAGGAATGTCTTCCCTGTTCCTGGTGCATGTGCCAAAATGCAGCCACCAGGTTCTTCAGCTATAAGGTTCTTTTGCAAAAAGTTAAATCCATCAACCTGGTGTGATTTCATGTGTTTTTTCAGACAGGGATGCAAAACAAGTTTCAGTACACGGGTACTCTGCTCTGAGCATAAGATGCCTATGGTGCATGTGGGTGTTCCCTAATTCATAGGTGGGAAAATTCTAGGTGTTTTTTTGGGCCCTTTTTGCAGCCCTAAGGAGTAAGTATGGGTACTCCTAAATATGGACTATCATGAGCATAATCAGTCACCTATAGCAGTCCTGGGCACAACTACATGGATAATGGGCACTTTTCAACCCCAAAACAGTCTTTGACAACTATGAAGAAGCAAAAAGCCAAAAAAATTGAGCATGTAACAGCCTCTAACTCCTGTTACTTTGGTTGTTGATGCGGGGGCATCCATTTCTGTTGAGGTACGAAGGAATACCAAGGCTGCGAGGGTTGTTGCAATTGAGTATTAGTCAACCAAGTATTATAAGATTGCAAAGGGTCTGGGGCCATACCTTAGGGACAAGGCTACCAAGGTCATTTCTGAGTAATGAAGTAGACCTTCTCGCTTTCTGCGTTTACACCTTGGTAGACTGCTTTCAGTCCTGGTAGAGAAGGGCATATATTAGTGGTGTGCTCTAATTCATAGATCTCACAGATTTAAAGCTTATCCAAAATAGTGCTGGTTATGGAATAATTGAGGTTGAGAACACCTAGTCAGATCGAATAACAAATAAAACTCGTAGGAAAAGACTAGTAATAAAGGACTAATTTCCAATGTCATGATGAGATTACTTTCTTATATAAGGTCAACTAACCTTATTGGAACCCAACGATCTCCTCATCCAATACATAATAGATCACTTTGTATAATTCTGCAATATAATTCTTACTTTGTATTTAATATCTAGACATTTTACTCCAACAACTGCATGGTACCCAATAAAATTGTTGTTTCCAAGAACAGTATGTCCTGGTAGATCAGAACCAACAACTGCACACATCTATTGCCACAATGCAGTACCCAGGTTAGTGTTAAACAACATGAGTTTACTGTATATAATGACTTGCACTAAGCAACAACTACATCATGATTTTGTATACACAAAAATGTAAGAACATTTAAAATTAAAATATACCAATGTACTTAGTTATATATTCCTCTTTTGACAAAAGAAGTCACTACACAAAAATTGGAAAAAGGTGCCACAATATTTAATCAGTAAACTTGGCTGTTTGCAAAAGATGGGGTCCAATGACACACCTCTAAAATAGAGACTTCTCCAGGATTTCTAAAAATCACCAAAAAAATCATATTTGATACCTTTGCCACATATTTTCACCAATATTGCAGATACGTTGTTTATAATGCAATTTATGAAATAACCTTAACTTAATGACACAGATGTTGAATGGCCCTTTTAGGGTTCCATCATCATTAATTTATTTTTGAAGACTCTGTTTTTATCACCTCTTATGTCAGGTTTGCAGAAACTTCTTTCATAATTACTTAAACACTATGTATTCCATACCATCATTCATAATCAAGTACACTGGAAAATTATAATACCTGAAGGTCAGGATGGAAAAGATAATGATGATGCTCTGGCATGACTCAGACTGCAGATCAGTCAACTCCACACCAACTTCAAAGTCACAACTTCACACACAAAGAGATGCCAAACTTGGTAGATGAGTAATGCACAGACACTTCCAAAAATTTATCCCGACAGCTGCTCACTAAGTCTTACACACAGTGAAAGGTAAGAAAACATGCATCGCATTAATTCGTTCACAAGCAGCTAAATCACACAGGAAGATCTCAAAGCTCACACAAAGTCAGCTCTCTCACATTAGCAGTTTAGTAGTTTGGTTCTATTTTGCATTCACTGTCAGTTAAGGGAGCATTGATCCCTAGGTAGTGGTTGAATGAAAATAGCTGGAGTAGGTACAAATCACAAGGAGATAGTAGGATTTCATTCCTAGCATATTCTCCTATTGATCCATTTCAGGCAACAGCATTCGTATCATACAAGATGAAATATCAGATTGAAGAAATGGGCATTTTACAGTGTATGGGTTGATAAACCTTTGATGCTAAGTATTTTTCAGAAAGAATAAAAACCTTGGATGCTGACTTGCAGTAGTAAGTTTCTAATAGTAAATTTTGTCTTTTTCCAAAGCAGATAAGTCAAAAAGTCCACTTGACATCCAGATTTAAATTTCATTCATGTTGTATTCAATTAAATAAATATGGTAAATAAATTTTTCCAACAGTTATTTTTCAGCCATCCCAATAAAGCAGTGAAAGGGCTTACCAGTTATTCATCTAAATGGGCCTACAAATTGGGTATGATAATCTCCAACCACCTTGACATATAATTTTTTAAAGAAGAGACCCAACCATGCAGTCAGCTAGATCCAAGACCGATAAGGTGACCACCTAACTTTCTAACAAAACTAAGATGTTCAAAAAGGTTCCAGACACAACCCATTCCAAAAGCATTTATATCATGTAAATACTTATCTTGCCATGACTTCTGACAACCAAGGGACCATTAGTGTGAGAGAAATACTTTTGTCATAAAATTCACAAAAATAAAGGACAATCCCAAAACACATCATATAAGGCTAATTGAAAAGTTCAAAATGAAGCTATTTATGAAAACAAATTGAAAGGTGGGAGATCTAAACTTTAATAAGAGACTTGCAATCTGTTCTCCTCTAGGCTCTAACATTTAAATTTCTCATAAAAAATTCATATAAAATCATTAAGTTGGAAAAATATTGCCCTACATTAAAGGTTCACAGAACATACGTGCATAAGCAATGTGAGTGTAGTTGATGCACAAGTTTTCTTGCACCAACGTGGCACCAACCCAAGCACTGGGCAATATAATGCAGATGCCTTTGGGCAAGACATAAAGTTATAAAGGAAAGCCAAGAAACTCATTTCTGTTTGATGTCAGTAATAGCAACCCTGAAGCAATCTTTGATTCTAATTTCAAGCAAAACCCAAGAAAACTATACCTGATAATTTTGTTCTGTAAATCTCTGCAGAGAAGTCTTAAATGACTTCAATGTGGCATGAATGCAAGGTTATGGATGCATGTGCAATCTTATGTGGCATGAATGCAAGGTTATGGGATACATAAAAACTCAATGAATACTCAAAATTCCCCATACACAACAGTCTGTGAGAAGGGGGCATCAAGTCAAATAAAAAATGAAATTCAATGACTAAACTTTACCACAGAGCCTCCAGTCACAAATGCAAATGATCCTATGTGGCAAAATTGGTGAACAACAACATCTCCACCTGTATGAACATGATTCTGTGACCCATAGATGTTTCCAAGATAAGTCTCTGCACTGTGAGGCCTTACAGCTTTAAACACAAAAACTGATTTACAAATATGCAACTCCAAGCAGATCTTCAAATGCATTTGCAAAATTTTCAAGAAAAAATGCATTAGCCCTTTTTTACCGTCTGATCCATTGGCTTGGATGATCGGTGAATGCTAGCATGTTCCCTGATGTCATTGTTGTCTCCAATATAGAGGAAGCAGTCATCACCATCCTATGCAATTAGAAGCTTCAGTGCCAATCAACCACTTTCAAAAGTAACCCAATGCTATCTATGAAATGAGAAAGTGATTGCTAACAAATGAAATTATACATTTTAAGGGAAAACAATTCAGAGAAGAAATCACCAAGTAAACCAACGAGGATAAATATTGGACTACATCCATTATCCCAACTGTCTTGGACATGAAAACACAGCTACATTGAAGTTTAATTTTCTCAAATATCAGAAACAAGGCTCAAAGAAAGAAAGAGAATAAACCCTAGACAACAAAGTGGAGACCAGTCAAGTGTGAGAGTTAAAAAGAGAAGAACAAACACTCATGTTACAGGGAGCTGGCTGGCTCACTTTCAAAAAGCCCAACGCAAAGGATTCTTATCTGCATTAGAATCAGTGGAGCACATTGTCTCCTCAACTACTATGTAAGCCACAATGGCATGATGATGTCATCTAGAGAATAGCCTGAGCTAAGAAGGCCAGTCTCAAAAACTTTGCAAATGTGTCAAAGAGTGTGTTTGATCATGACGTAGTTCTATTTAGTATTTTCTATATGTTCCCAAAATTTACATCTTTGTCTATATTTTGTTTTTGTAATTTTAATATTATTTTACTTTAAATATGTGTGTGCATGTGTGCACATGCATGTGTGCACACTCATCTTATGTATCCTATTTTGAGGAATCTATGTATGCCCTGTCCCCATGTCCCAATGTCATGTGATGTAAGACTTCAGTAACTGTTCAAGCCTTAAGCTGACTTCCTCTCCATAAATTTTTAGGTTTCAAACATTTAACAGGCCTTCTAAATTTGTAATACCATTTCTAGAATCTTTTTTCTTCCAGTAAAACCCCATTATTCATAGGTCTAGATGACAAAAAAAATTCCTAAAAGATTTGCATCCTTCTGTAATCATAGACATTACATGCTGTGATTTTTATACTTCAGTATTGATACTACTCTTATAAAGCTAACATATGATTACCTTCTTCCCACCAGATGTTACTTTTATTAAAATTGGCAGCATACTACACCCCTGGCATGCGTTAAGCTGATCACTATATATATGATCTTAGCCAAGACCAAGAATATATACAAAGCAACTCAATTAGTGAGTAAGGTACAATCTGCAAACCATAGTTCATATGACTCTAACTTGTGTGAGGCATCCAGAAAACAAATTTACAAGTCAACCAAAAAAATCATAACAGAATTACAATGTGGTAAGGCCCTCCTTTTCAATATAATACCAAGCAGAATAAGAAAACAAACACAGATTGAGATCCCCTGTTCTTACCATTTTCGATGGAAAAGTACAAAATAAAGTATGATATTTAAAAAAACAGCCTGCAATATAATCCTGTCCCACAGGCTGCACTTCCTACTGCCATTGACCTACTTTTTGATCATTTGTAAGACATAAATAAAAATGTCTCATTTTATCTTATCTATACCATTTATAAATGGTCTGTAGTATATAATCCTACTTCAGCTCAGCTTTTATGAGCATCGTTGCACATTTTATTCATATTCTATTAACATGAAAATTAAGTCATAGACATTAAAACTTTGAGTCATTAAAATTGCACATTATATTCATATCCATATTTTTTTAAGAATCGCAATTCTGCAACCCATCAACATAGAAACCTATGTACATAAGCATGTATGCTACTTTTCCAGCAGTTTAGATCACACCATGCCTGTCTTAAAATGATATATTGAAGAGAATCATGTTTGCATTGATTATTCACGTGCTTATCATATTAAGTAATGCATTCAATCAAGTCCACATCCAGCATGCTAAAGAGACAAACCTTGTGTAAGTGAAAGGACATATCTCCGACTTCAATGAGGATGTCACTCAGAAGCCGTGTTGTACAGAACCTGCAGAAAGCATATTTGGAGAAAAATGTGAGGTGGAATGAAAAAGGAAAGACATGTTAAAGAAAGGTAGAAATTTTATTGAAGTGGATTCATAAATCATTGCAAGCATGAGAATAAATCCCATTAGCAACAAAAATACACAACTCAAATTTCAAACAAAAAGAATCTCTCTCACTCTCTCTCACACACACACAGGTGACTGCATGTGAACTTTTGATGAA
>LPNX011205433.1:0-39781 GCA_001517045.1 Pseudotsuga menziesii | reverse complement strand
TACATGTGCAAGAACTTTGACATAGTGCATTCATAAATAATAGATAATCCACACAATAGATTGACATAACAACATGTGGAAACCGAAGAACTCATACGAAGTGCAATATATCATTCATTTATAAGTGAAATGTCAATGTACATGTATCAAAAAGTAGATATATATCCAAAAGTACATATATATCCAAAACTATCCAAAAGTACATGTATCCAAAACTATCCAAGCCACTTGCACATGTATGAAAATGTACATATATTCTATAAGGCATGTATCAGAAGTTAATCTTCCTCTTGTTCTTTCCCGACTTTGATCCACTAGGCTCATCTCTGGGATCAATGTGCATCGATGGATCCTGCAAATTAAACATCAATTATTAAATTGAACTAACTATGTACTAATACATTAGAAAATTATAACAAACACTCACCCCCACCTCTGGACGTGTCGGTGTTAGTCCCATCACCAATATCCTCCTCAGTGGAGTCGGACTCTGCAATACCATATCTCAATTAACTCAAAACCTATCAACATCTTGTTGGAAATTGAATGAAACAATTAGTCATCAATAGACATCTCACCTCAATGACATCTAGTGATAGCTGGAGTTCAGTTCCTTGTGTCGCAAACGGAGTTGTTGGTTCAACATCAATGATGGTCGAATCGGGGGGGCCAGGAGCTACTTCTTCTGTTGGTGGCTACAATCACCAAATGTTGAAGTAGTTAGACATGGATGAGTAAACAATAAAATACAATAATAAACTATGTCTCGCTAAACAACAATAATAAACTATATGTCTATATCAACTTAATGAGTTCAAATATCATCGAAGGATATACATTACCATGGTCTCAACCGTGGTAGAACCAAGGGGGGCAGGAACTGCTCTTGCTGCTGGTGCCTCAACTGTGGTCGAAATAGGGGGGGAAGGAACTACTCCTGCTGCTGGGGCCTACAATCACCAAATGTTGAAATAGTTAGACATGAATGAATAAACAATAGACAACAATAATAAACTATGTCAAGATCACGTTGAAATAGTTAGGTATACCTCGGTGTGACTAGTTGCCATTGATGAAGCAACATCAACTGCTGCATCAACCATCGATGCTATACTTTCTTCCATTAACTCCGGCTCCTAATGCAGTAAACATGCAAATCAAACATTAACAAAAACAACTTATGCACCGGATTTCAATTTAAGCAACAAATATCATTGAAGGATATACATTACCATGGGCTCAGTAACTCCATGGCCGTGGGTAGCTCGAGTCTTTTTTGGAGTGGACCGCCTCATGTACACACAACCCTTGTCCATGGAAGGCCTGGGAGGAGATGCATCTATAGGCAATGGCCTAGATGTTTGGGTTAGTTCCTACAATCAACAAGTGTTCATGTAGTTAGATGTATGCATAATTCAACAAACACATGTACATGTATTTAAAAAATGACAACTGTAATTGTTTACCATATTAAAATGTTTACCTGGGTACCATGATGTGTCTCGTGGATCTCTCCACCCAGTGACGGATCTGGGATCTGCAAGTTTAATAATTGTAAATATTAGACCATAGATAGAATTAGTGAACTAACATGTAAAGTATGTGGAAATTAACAAATTATTGACAAGCATAATTGAAAATTTGAAATTTTAGAATGTTTACCTCAGTAGAACCAGATGGGCCTGTACCATCATGGATCCCTCCACCAACAAAGGGATCGGTCGCTGCAATGCCATGCCCCAATCCAAAGTCTGGGGGGTCTTTGGCGTCAAAACGCAACAACTGCAAGTTCACAAAATTAATATATTAGCTCAAACTATGTATATGTGTACAAAGAGGAAACTAAATGAAGAATTTATTAAAATTAACCAGATCTACATACCTCACTCAAAAAACCACTGAACGCAACATCTGTGGAAAGACCATAGCAGGGATGACCACACGATGTGCACACGCGAGGATCAGAACTCTCTTGGGGATGTGCCGATGGTGGTGCACTGGTGGATGGTCCTGTATCAGTACGTGGTGGTGCACCAGTGGATGGTCCTGCACTGGGCGATGGCCCCGAAGAAGGCGATGGCCTTGCATCGTGACCACTAGGTCCTGTATCCCCACCCATCTACTGAAGAGTAGTGCTATGGCGAAGGACCACTTGTGCCAGTGTCAAAAAATCATCCCGTGTCTCAGCAACTATGCGAGTTGCAGGTGGGACATCTGGCGCATGAAATGGCGCGCGAGGTGCAGGGATAGGGCGATTAGGGTCTTGGACCCTCGCATTGGGTCGGTTTTGGGGCACCCCACCATCGATCCCCTGAAAATCCAAGTAAGAAAAATAATTCACGTGTTTATGCAACACGAACTCCGCATACAACTTTCGAAGGAAATACAGGGGCATTTCCCTGTTGTTATGCGGTGGCAAATCAAAGACCATATACCATCTATCCATCCAGTTATTGATAAATGGTTGGAATGTACACCACTCAATGGATATATGTGGCCGGTTTGAATTTGGGATTTCTCCAGTCCGAGGATCCCTGAATAATGCAAAAATGCGCTCCTTTGTTATTTTTAACTTTCTTATTGCCACATAATCCAATCCATCCTCTTGTTCTCTTTTTTTCCTCTCTCTATATGATGTGATATCATATAGTATATTAGTTGACTGCAAAATAGTGTCAATAATAGCATCCATGGTGGATGCAAGCGAGCGGCGAATCTCATCGCCGCCACGAAAAGAAGCACTGATGCCTCTTAAGTGGGCAAGCTCAATCAGAATCGCGGCATTCGGATCCATTGCAGCAACTGCAAAAAAAACATCAATAAGCAAATCATTAGAAACATATACATGGCATATAATGACGTCTCTTCAAAATTGAAAATGTTTTAAATCAAACTCAAGTAAGCAATTTAATGACAAATTCACTTACATATATTTATTTAAGCTTAAGATTAAACATTTCACAATTAAAACGTAAGTTTCGTTCAACTTGTGACTACATTCAGTTAATGAGTAAGTAAGAATTGGATATAACTTGTTCTGGCTTAGAAAGATGGTTGCGCTAACTTAGAAAGATGATTTGAATTTTGTTGAGAGGTTTGTCTTTCGTTTAAGGTTTGGATTTTGGCAGGAAAGGAGGAATTGTTCATTGTTTGGGACATGCCTTGGAGGCTATGATGATGTTGCTTGATCACGGACAATCTTTCTTAGAGCATGATGATGGATATTCCAGAGCTAGTATAGTCCAGAGTTCGACAGGAGAAAACCCCGATGATATGTGTCAATGGGCATTGTATGAGTACAATTTCAAGCTTATGATGGTCTCCTATGTGTATATATGTAGAGCATATGATGTGTATTATGATGATCCTTGATGATTACTTGATATGTATCATGTAGGTCATGTTATGTACAAGCGGGGTTCATCAGCTAAGATTGATGACTTTGTAGAGAATTTTGAGGAGTGTTCATTTTCTACTTGTCTTTCAAGATGTAATTGTGCAGTGTATGAGGATATTGGGGCATGCATTCTGAATAGTGAGTCATCTCTCCATTATGAAATTGTCCATGGTTCTATAGCGAGTACGAGTTCTTTCATCACTTTTTGAAAAGATGCTTGTTTATGCTTCCAGTCATATTGAAAATATGTTTGTTTATGCTTCCTAGATTCTAGTGAGAGTGGTCTTTTTTCTAATGGTTATGGTTTTCACAATCTCTAGGAATTTTGGCTTGCTTGTAATTTTAAAGGCCTTAATTCATATGTATGGCATATGATGTAGATTTTTAGGCAATATTTGGTTTGTTGGTGAATTTCTCTTGAAGGGTAGGCTCTTTTGGTCATGTAATTGTTTGGGTTATTGACTATTCTATTTTTTTTTATGTACTAGAGAGTTTCATTTGATTAGATATAGAATAGCATCTAAATTGTTTTTTATGAGGGAAAAAGAAAATACAAAGTTTAGTCTTCCTACATAATGCATGTCAATAGGGTTTTTTCCAATGGCATTGCCTAGAAACATTTGTGTCAATTGTATGTGATCAATTTATGTGTTTAGTCTTGGGAAAGGCATTGGCATATCATCATCTTTGGTTGGTTGGTGTTTTGGCTATGAGATGGTTGTTTATTTTTTTATGGTTTTATTGCATTTACAAATAAAAAATGGTAATTTAAGTATCTAATTAAAAAAAAAGCTATGGTGAATGAATTACCTATTAATATGACGATTCACTAGAGGATTTGTCTTCAAATAGAGGAATGGGCACTCTTCCAAGCTCCTAGGGCACGGGCACGCCGTCGTAATCGTGATCCTGTTTGGTGAAAATGACTCTTGGGTCGGGACTGTGTGTTTTTTATTTGTTTTTAGATTTACAAAATACGCACGCGTTATAGAGTTACAAAACGCGCGCGCGTTTTGGAGTTCTATAACGCGTGCGTGTTATGGTTACCTAGCCTACATGTCTGCTGACATGTCAGGCTCGGATTTACTATTCCAAGTGCTATGGAAGAGGAGCGCATTATTTTTCTATGTAACGTGAGCCTGTTCCTAAAAAGTAAGATTGCATCTAAAAGGTCCCTCAACTTCTTGCACACACCCTCAAATGGTGTATGCTGATATGTGTGTGTTGTATTATTTTATGATTTGTCACAACTTGTCATGTTATGTATTTTGCATTCAAATGAATAGTTAAAATATTAATTGGAATCAAACTGTAATATGTTGCAGAATGTTGTTCCCAAAACTATATGTTAATAATGTATTTTGTAACAATGTTGTTGTGTTGCAGGTCGATCATTTGCATGGAAAGACCCCCCTCTATCGCTACAAAATATTTGTTCTCGTAGCTCCCATAAAGTATCTCGGGTGAGGCAGTGCTTGCATAGCAAGTGCTGTCAATGAGGTTTTTGTCTATCTAGCTGGTACCATGGGATTTGTTGGATGGGTCGTGAAGGTGAATCTGGGTTGAGTTGAGTCGAGCCAACAAATGGTTTCGGTGCCGAGACTAGGATCATTATGAGGGGGATATTTTTTGGCACCCGACGAAGCCTAAGATTTAAGACTGAGTCGACTAGAAAGCTTGAGAATTTGTAGAAGAAGAATACAAGGGCTCGCGATTGACTCCAGGTGAATGATTGGGAAGGTATTTTTACTCTGAAATCCATGAGATATTTTTTAGTGAGTGTCCCATGATATTGTTTGAATGGTTAGCAAGTTTAGATGGTCAAAAGAAAAAATTTCAAGGCGAAGAACCTATGGAGTGGACTCCTGAATTGATTCGATGATTGGAAAGTGTTAGTAAAATCCTATTTCTATGGTTGTCGATTTTTGGGTTGATATCATTTTGGAGGGGTATATTACTGAAACTGCAATAGATACTATTAATTCATTCAGTGAAGCTGAGAGGGAATTCTTCCAAGGTCCCCAATGTATATTTTCGAAGTCATTGAAGCATTGGATCAAGATGTTAGTGTGCAAAAAGGGAATTTTAAGGTTGGAGTCTGATGAGTGAACCATTGTGCACAGACAACATGGGTAGCGATGGAAGGAAGGTATGGATAATATGGGTAGAGTAAGTTGAAATGTTCCCAAATGGGAGTGAGGCTGATGAAGAGGGTGGCCTCCTAAGGAGTGGGATAATATTTCTATCAGGAAAGAGGAGAAGTTCTCCAGCATATAAAGAGAGTTGCAGTGCATCGAAAATAAGTGACTATGATTTAGTACCACCGAAAGAAGTGACTATGATTTAGTGCCACAACTCAATGAGAGTCTTGCAACAAAGTGGAGGAATATCTCCTTATTTATTAAGACGAGGGAGGAGATCCAAATTTGAACTAGGAATGAGGCCACGACATACCCAATACTCCACGTACATCTCCATTATCTAAGGTAAGACCCAAAAATATTTCTTATCAAAGTACTTGTAATAACCAAGATAGTAGTAGACAAGTTCCTACTCGTTCGATTAGTGGTTTATCTAATTTAGTTTCGTCAGTAACCCAAAGGAATAGGATGGTCAATGATGACATGAAATTGCCTATATTTAGTGGAAATGGGTTGGAATACCCATAACAACATTGTTTTTCAAGTGAAATTGTCTGGATCGTGCGACAGGTCCAAGATGAGGACATAAAAGGAGCTCAGATGGTTACAAACTTTAAGGTTCGTGGCCTTGATTGGATTTTGAATTTATTTGTGGTTCCTGCTGGGAATACTCAGAAACACTAGATGATATTCAAAATGGATTAGTAGATGAATTTAGGAAACCTAAATATGAGTCGTAGTGCATAACCGATTTAAAGGAAATCAAGCAAATGGCAAGTGAGTCTATTTGGGATTTTGATCAGAGATTTAAAACTCTAATGGCTAAGGTTAGTTTTTAGATGTTTGATGTGCAACATAAGGAGTTTTTTATTGCTACCTTCATGCCTTGTATTCGATTTCCCTTGATGCAATAGAAGATAGTTTCTCATTTAGAGGATTTTTAGCTCTCTATGAAGTTAGAAGCTTTGCTAGTTAGAGAAACTAGCGTAGGGATGATGCAAATTCAGTCGTAGCTAGCTAATATGTTGCTATAAATACAAGATATTACAAAAGGGAAAATAGGTATGTGAGGAAGTATAGTGTACAAAATGAAAAACTGAAGGACACCATGAGGATAATTTTCCTTCTTTCCTGGATTACATTGCTGCAGGTGCACCGAATCCATTAAATTTGTAGGGTCTTCCATGGTGCACCCATGGTGTCGATTCTGTCAGACCAAAGGTCACATAGTGGAGGAATGATTTTATCTACAGAAGATAGTAGCTACACATTCTGTCCTTTATTCTAAATTTTGTCGATCTGTGGGACATGATGGAAACAATTTCCAAGCATACCAATTGTTACAAGATAAAATAATGGATACTTATTGAATGAAAAATTATGAATAGATATAGGCTGAGCAATGCAGTCACAATCTCCTTAGCCTAGGGGAGGTGGTAACTTTAGAGGATGTGGTAGAGGATGAGGACATTTTATCTATTATAATTGTGGACACGCAGGACATTATGCTAGAGACTATACCAATTCGATGATGACATGTTCATATTGTAAATCCATGGATCATACGATTGAGGACTATCCACAAATCATTGTTAAATGGAAAGCTAAAAATGTTGGGAATCCGCCACCAAATTTGAACCAGAATGTTCATAAGTTTTCCATTGAACCAAGAGAGCCTATTGTTGTTGTTCTAACCAGGGGAGGTGCTGCGACTGGCGACGATCAATGGGAAGCTTGGCCAAATATAAGAATACGACCTGTGGTACAAAAAAATATCCCCTTTGATGTTGAGAAGCAAAAAGGAATCTTCCTTGACACACCGAACAAATTTTAGATAGAAACCATGCCTCAACATATGCTGATGCTCCAATGTTTGATAAAGGATTGGTTATCGGTATGCCACCCTGCTTTGACTAATCCATAACAAGGGAGTCGATGGAAGAGGTGAGTATTTTAAAGAATTTTCTGAAGAGTGTTTGACCCTTACTAAGAATAAAGGTGCACTAGAACAATTATTGACATTGATAGAAGAACCCCAAATGAGTCTGGAACCAGAGAAGAGTAATAACCATATTCATAAGGAGTTGAAGATTGGTCTAGAGTTGCAACTGAGTGCCCGAATAGCCGATTACTATATGGATTTCATTATTTTGGATTTGGAGTCAAATGTTAATATTCTGACAAAACAAACATGGAAGATTATGGGGAAACCAAAATTCGTATGATCCTTTGTCTAGTTAAGGTTAGCAAACCAGTTGAAGGTTTTCCCTATTGGTCGACTACCACAAGTTTCTATCAAGGTGGAAGTAGGGAAACATTTAGGGGCGAAATTTCACCAATTCGCTAATTTTTGGGTTTTTTTTAAACAATAAATTTTCTATTTGGTCATTTTTAGGCTCTAATATTACCTATATTTAACATAAAATACGATTTTTTATCGTAATATTCGACAAAAATTACAAGTTTCAGTATTAAATTGTATGTCTCATAATTAATATTCACCTACTTATCTATATATATGTTTTTTTCATTTCAAAATAATCGGCTAGAATACTATACTTACGCATACTATTATAATCCTTAAAAAATACCTTGGGTGGAAGGCCTCCGGACTCATACATACTTTAAGTTAATTGATATTTCCGACAATACTAATCCTCATCTAGCACTTCTGGGATTTGATTGGACTATTGAAAACCAAATAGTAAAAATTTTAAGAAGCGTGAGCTATCATTTGAAGATTTGGAAATGCAGGTAGTCACACCTATCGATCCATTAGAAGGATAGCGTTATGTCAAGCTAGTAAAAGGACAATACTAAGAAGAACATATTGATAATATCTACAACATTTCATCTGCAAAATATGACTATATCAATCCTAAAGCTGACGATGAATTGAGTTGGTGAAGTATTAGCTCTTGTTCCTTAGATTCAGGTAAGGCATTAAAAACTGACAGAATTGAATACATGAAGTGTCAATGCAAAAATGTGAAAGAATTACAAAGTCTCTAAGATGGGTAAGTACTGAGGTATGTGATATAGATACTTATGAATGATTTCCTAACTTAAACACATTCCTGACAGAATTTGAAGATATGGTAATTCAACCTCAGAGGTAAATAGCTTTAGATGTGGCTCTGAAAGCAACACCTGCAAGATGGTGGGTTGTGCATAAACAAAATATTTCATAATGGAATAAGTTTTGTAGGTTTCTAGATGCAAGATTTGGTGAGATTGATTCCTTTGTGGGTCGAATCTTGTTGACCACCTTGAAATATGTCACACGACATGGAAGACGATGCCTCGATAGGAATGCATACACTTATTTATACATACTCTATATTCGATACCTAAAAAACGGTATACGTAGGTTGAGTTGGGGCAAAAAAATGCTAATTAGGATGAGTTAGATACAACATACTTTTAGTTTTGTAGATAATAATTCTATGATTAATGATGCAGTACAAGTGATTAAGAACAAGATTTTTAACGATATCCCTGTTCCAGTATCAATTATTCCATAAACAAATGTGATGGTTGAGGATTGGGAACTATGCTACAAGTTAGCTAGAGTACTTGAAGATGGTGATCCTAGCGACATTCATATCACTGAGATGAAAGGTAGTCAAGTAGTCAAGGGACCAAGTCTGTTCGATGAAAAAAATTTGGTTCACCTCAGAACCATAAGTTTTCTAATATTGGGTATTATGGGGATGATGAAACATGAGCAAAAATTATTGATCTACTACATGAATTCCAATATTTATTCCTGGCCAATTTTTCAGAAATAAAAGGGATTATCAGAGACTTATGTGAAATGAAATTCCCATTAAATCCATATGCAAGACCTGTTAAGCAACGTCCATATGGATCGAACCCTAGATATAAAGACAAGGTCAGAGTAGAGATAAACATAATATTGGATGCAAGGATTACTGAACTTGTCGAAGAGTCAGAATGGATTATTCAAATAGTAGTACAAGACAAGAAAACTAGTGAAGTTTTCATTTGTGTCGATTTAATAAAGATGAATGACGCCTGTTTGCATGATCCATTTCTAACACCATTCACAGATGAGGTTCAGGATAATATGGGAGGAAAAGAGATATATTCCTTTACTATTGGATTTTTAGGATATCATCAAATCAAAATTTCAAAGGAAGGTCGACACAAAACCACATTTGCGCCAGAATGGGGCTTCTTTCAATACATAGTGATGCTATTTGGACTCAAGAATGCACCTACAATTTTTTCTAGAATAATGGTTACTGCTTTGAAAGAATTTAATCACAAATTTTTGGGAGTTTACTTTGATGATTGGAAAATGTATTAACTTATTAAGGATCATATTGAAATACTGACGATGAGGCTTGAAAGATGTAGGCAATTACAAGTATATTTAAAATTTAAGAAATGTATCTTTTGTGATCCATTTGGTATTATTTTGGGTCATGCCATCTGTCGAGAAGGCATGTTGATGGACCTTGCAAAAATTACTATTTATGTCGACCTACCTCCACCTTCGTTAGTTAAGCAAATCAGGATTGCACTTGGTAATATGGGGTATTACAAAACGTTTATTAAAGGATATGCAGAGATCATCATCCTAATGGAAAAGTTATTAAAGAAATATGTCAAATTCCAATGGAATGAAGAGTCTCAAAAGAGTCTAGATATTCTTAAAGAAAAGATCGTTTGAACACCCATTTCAGTATTTCCTGACTGGAGAAAATAATTTCATGTCCATGTGTATGCTTCATCGATTACGCTAGGATTAGTGTTGCATCAACCAGGTGAAGGTTCTATCGACCATCCCATCAAATTTGCTAATAGGAAGCTGTCGACTGCAGAAAAGAACTATACAACGACAGAAAGGGAAGGACTTGTAATGGTCTATTGACTGCAAAAATTTTGATAGTAATTTTTGGGTGGACATTTTAAAATGTTTAAAAACCACTCTTATTTAAAATACTTGGTTAACAAGCTAGTGTTTGGGGGGGGCAGATTTGTCAATGGATTCTTTTTTTTCAATATTTTGATTTTGAGATTATTGTGAAGCCAAGAAAGTTGGATGTAGGTCCTGATCATCTATCAAGGATGGAAACTGGGGAGGACTCTACTAGTTTATATGTTTCCCTTCCTGATGCACAATTGTTAACACTAAAAATGGTCAATGAATACTATGTAGATACTGTATGTTTTTTGGCGGTTGGAAATGCAACATAAGGATTTACCACAACACAGAAAAAAATAGTTGGTTGTGAAAGTTCTAAAAATTCAGCTGAAAGTAGGGAAATTGTATAAATTAGGGCCAGATAATATCCTCTGTTTCTGTGTTTTGGAACATGTGCGACCATTAATATTAGCTAAGGAACATGCTGGTGTCATTGGAGGTCACTATGCACGTAAAGAGACAACCCGTAAGAGTTTGTAAGAAGGATTATTGTGGCCTACTATTCATTCATATGCTATGGAATGTTGTTGCGCCTATGATGTTTGTTAATGCAGGAGAAAATCATCACGAAGGGATGATATGTCTTTGGTACCACAGGTGACATTGTAAGTCCTTGATAAATGGGATGTTGATTTTTTGGGTCCTATTAACCCACCAGGTAAGCGGTTGTGTTCCCTATATATAATTACTGTGACATATTACTTAACCAGATGGGATGAGGCCGCACTTATCAAGGACTATACTGCTATTAGATTTTTTTTTGAAAATGTGGTCACAAGATTCAGATGCCCAAAAATTTTGGTAAGTGATGAGGGTATGCATTTTGTCAATAAATTGATTGAAGAATTAACTACGAAATTTCAAATTATGCATAAAAAGACAACATCATATCATCAAAAAGTGAATGGAACTGTTGAATCCTTCAATAAATTTCTAGAGCATGCATTGACAAAAATATGTAACATCAACATTGATGACTGGGATCAGAGGATACCTGTAGTATTATGGGCCCATCTCATGACTTGAAGAATATTATATGGAACACTCCCTTTCAATTGCTTTATGGACAAGAAGTTGTTATACCGATGGAGTTTATTACACCTAGTTTAAGGATCGTCGCAGTTAAATAAATTACATATGTAGGTGCAATTGAAGAAATTTTGACCCAGTTAATGAAACTGGAAGAGGATCGCTTCATTCTAGGTTATCACCAATAGATTTAGAAGGCATGATAAAAGGCTTGGAATGACTGACACATTAAGTTGAAGCAATTCCAGCTAGGATATTTTGTCCATCTTTATTACAGTAAATTTCTAAGACACCCTGATAAGCTTCATACTCATTGGTTGGGTCCACATGTTGTTACTTAAGAAGCGTGAGATGTCGTTTGAAAATTCAGAAATGCAAGTAGTCACACCTATCGATCCATTGGAAGGATAACGTCATGTCGAGCCAGTAAAAGGAAAATACTAAGAAGAATATATTAATAATATCTACAACATTTAATCTACAAAAGATGACTATATCAATCCTATAGCTGATAGTAAATTGAGTTGGTGAAGTATTATCTCTTGTTCCTTATATTCAGGCAAGGAATTAAAAACTGGCAGAATCAAATACATGAAGTGTCCATGTGAAAAAGTGTAAGAATTACAAAGTCTCTAAGATGTGTAAGTACTGAGGTATGTGACCTACCTACTTATGAAGGATTTCCTAACTTAGACACATTCCTTTCATAATTTGAAGATAAGGTAATTGAATTTTGGAGGTTAATCACTTTAGATGTGGCTATGAAAGCAACACCTACAAGATGGTGGGCTGTGCATAAACAATCTATTTGATAATGGAATCAATTTTGTAGGTTTCTAGAAGTAATATTCGGCAAGAATTATTCCTTTGTGGGTTGAATCTTTTCGACCACCTTGAAATCAGTCGAACGACATGGAAGACGATGCCTCGACAGGAATGGGTACACTTATTTATACATACTATGTATTCGATACCTAGAAACTGGTATACATAGGTTGAGTTCAGATGCAAAAATGCTAATTTGGATGAGCTAGATACAACATACTTTTAGTTTCACAGATGATAATTCTATGCCATGATGATGCATTACAGGTGATTAAGAAAAATATTTTTAAAGATATCCCTATTCCAGTAAAAAATATTCCACAAAGAAATGTGATAGTTGAGGAGTGGGTGGAGTGCTACAACTTAGCTGGAGTACTTGAATATGATGATCCTAACAACATTGATATCACTGAGACTAAAGGTAGTCGAGAAGTTGAGGGACCGGGTCTATTGAATGAAAGAATTTTAAAACCCTTGAAGAGAAAGAAAGTGAACAACGGTTCACCTGAGAACCAGAAGTTTGTTGTTATTGGGGATTATTGGGATGGAGAAACAAGAGCAAAAATGATTGATCTACTACATGAATTCCAATATTTATTCATGGCCAAGTTTTTTCAGAAATAAAACGGATTATCAGAGACTTAGGTGAAATGAAGTTCCCATTAAATCCTGATGCAAGACCTATTATGCAACGTCCATATAGATCGAACCCCAGATATAAAGACAAGGTCGAGTAGAGATAGAGAGAATGTTAGATGCAGGGATTACTGAACTTGTCGAAGAGTTAGAATGGATTATTCTAATGGTAGTACAAGGAAAGAAAACTGGTGAAGTTTTCATTTGTGTTGACTTCAGAAATATGAATGACGCCTATTTGCATGATCCATTTCTAGCACCATTCACAGATGAGGTTCTAGATAATGTGGGAGGACAAGAGGTATATTCCTTTACATATGGATTTTTGGGATTTCATGAAATAAAGATTGATAAGGAATATCGACACAAAACCACATTCGTGCTAGAATGGGGCTTCTTTCAGTACATAGTGATGCTATTTGGACTCAATAATGTACCTACAATTTTTTCTAGAATAATGCTTACTGCTTTCAAAGAATTTATTCACAACGTTTTGGTAGTTTAATTTGATAATTGGAAAATGTATGGGCTTATTAAGGATCATATTGAAATCCTGAAGATGATTCTTGAAAGATGTAGGCAATTCCAAATATATTTAAACTTGAAGAAATGTATCGTTTGTGATCCATTTGGTATTCTGTTGGTTCATGTGGTCTGTTAAGAAGGCATGTTGATGGACCCTGCAAAAATTGTTATTATTGTCAACTTACCTCCACCTTCTTCAGTTAAGAATCTAAGAAATGCACTTGGTAATATGGGGTATTACAAAACGTTTATTAAAGGATATGCAAAGATCATTGCCCTAATGGAAAAGTTATTAAATAAATATATCAAATTCCAATGTAATGAAGAGTATCAAAAGAGTCTTGATATTCTTAAAGAAAAGATCGTTTTAACACCCATTTTGGTATTTACTGACTGGAGAAAATAACTTCATGTCCATGTGGATGCTTCATAGATTGCACTAGGAGCAGTGTTGGTGCAAACATGTGAAGGTTCTATAGACCATCCCATCATATTTGCTAGTAGGAAGCTGTCGACTGCAGAAAACAGCTATACAACGACAGAAAGGGAAGGACTTGTAATGGTCTATTCATTGCAGATTTTTTGACACTAATTTTTGGGTGGACATTTTAAAATTTTTACGGACCACTCTGCTTTAAATTACCTGATTAACAAGATCATGTTGGGGGGGAGGATATTTTTCGATGGCTTCTTTTATTTCAAGATTTTTATTTTGATATTATTGTGAATCCAAGAAGGTTGAATGCAGATCCTGATCATCTATCAAGGCTGGAAACTGAGGAGGACCCTACTAGTTTAGATGATTCCCTTCCTGACACATAGTTGTTTGCAGTAAAAATGGTCGATGACTACCGTTGTAGATACTGTATGTTTTTTGGCCGTTGAAAATGCAACATAAGGGTTTAGCACGGTGCATAAAAGAATAGTTGGTTATGAAAGTTGTAAAAATTCAGCTGATAGAAGGGATGTTGTATAAATTAGGACCAGATGAGATCCTTTGTCGCTGTGTTTTGGAACATGAGCTACCATTGATATTAGTTAAGGCACACGTTGCCGTTACAGGAGGTCACTATGTAGGTAAAGCGACAACTCTTAAGATTTTGTATGAAGGATTATTATGGCCTAGTATTCATTAAAATGCTATGGAATATTGTTGTGTTTGTGATGTTTGTCAATGCATGAGAAAACCATCATGAATGGATGACATGCCTTTGGTACCAAAGGTGACATTTCAAGTCCGTGATAAATGGGATCCTGATTTTGTGGGTCCTATTAACCCACCGAGTAAGTGGTTAGGTTCCCTATATATAATTACTATGACATAGTACTTAACCAGATGGGATGAGGCTGCACCTGGAAAGGTCTATACTGTTGTGACTGCTGCTAGAGTTTTGTTTGAAAATGTGGTCACAAGATTCAGATGCCCAAACGTTTTGGTAAGTGATGAGGGTACGCAATTTGTCAATAGATTGATTGAACAATTAACTACGAAATTTCAAATTATGCATAAAAAGACAACACCGTATCATCAAAAAGTGAATGGAAATGTTGAAGCCTTCAAAAAAATTCTAGATCGTGCATTGACAAAAATATGTAACATCAACTTTGATGACTAGGATCAGAGGAAACCTACAGTATTATGGTCCCATCTCACTAATTGCAAGAATATTATATGGAACACTCCCTTTCAATTGGTTTATGGACAAGAAGTTCTTATACCGATGGAGTATAGTATACCTATTTTAAGGATCACCATAGTTACAGAAATGACATATGTAGGTGCAATCGAAGAAATTCTAATCTAATTATTGAAACTGGAAGATGATTGCTTCATTGCAGGTTATCACTAGTAGATTGAGAAGGAATGACCGGAGGTTTGGAACGACTGACACATTAAGTTGAAGCAATCTGGGCTAGGACAATTTGTCCATATTTATGATAGTAAATTTCTAAGACACCCTGATAAGCTTCGTACTAATTGGTTGGGTCCTTATGTTGTTATTTATGTCATGGATGGATGCACAGTTAAATTACAGAAACTAGATGGTACTCCCTGCTAAAGCCCTATCATGGTAGTTGTTCGTCGTTCGATTGAGTTAGAGTGATTTGAATTTGTAAATAGATGTAAACAAAAGTATGTCGTAAGATCAAGATCATTTCACATTAGAGTTTTAGTTATAGAATATTTGGAAACGAAATTTTCTATCAATTCTATAATTAGTCTGTAATAAATTCCTTCTTTTATGGAAAAGGAAGTGATGGCCTTAATGATGCTTTATCATAAATTCCAGAGAAGACTCTAGCATGCTAGACGAGTAGGAGCCATCTTTTTCATTTATTGCAGATCGATTCAAAATAATGAACCACGTGATTGGTTGTTTTTTTGCATGTGTAAGTCTATTTCATATCCATGCATGAGCCAATTATTCATTATACTAAAGTCTGAGTTTATCGAGCCAATAAATTGTTTGTAACATCTATTTTTGGAAGCTTTCAATCATGGAGATATTGGTTTTGAGTTCTATTGCTCTAAGGGGGGTTTGGTGTGGAGATTCCTTTCAGGGTACCCATTACAAAGGAGGTGACTAAGATCCTTTTATGAACTCCTCCTGTAATTCCACCAAGGAAGAGGTAAAGTAGTAGTCATGTTCTTATTCCTGAGCTACGAGAGAAAGATGTGCATGATGCTGAAGCTTTAGGATATGGGTATGAAATTGCATTGCCTGGTTACATAGAACCATATAAAGAGACTAATCCCAGGTTTGTGCTCTCAAAAAATGAAAACTATCTGCTAGTGAAGCCAACTATTCTGCTCGGTGTCCATATCGTGGCAGACATCATGCTGAATTTGAAAAAATTGAGATTTACAAATGATGACTTGAGGAAGTTTCAGGAATTTCAACTGTCTTAGTGCATGACTTGAGTGAAAAGGGTAGAAGGTGGACCTATTGAATTGGGACCAATGGATTGGGCTCACATATTGAAGAAGTATAGAATTCTATCATTACTACACATGTCACACTTCGGTCGCACTGCCGAAGTCAATATATGTGTGAAGAAATTGTTGGCCTATTTCCATGGCAATTGTTTATGGTTGAATGGCCGAATTTCTATTGATATAGTTTTTATTTCCAGTATCACTGGGTTTTCAAAAGAAGGTGTGTACCCAACACATTTCTTTGCTGGTAAAGAATATGAATTCGACCTTGTGACTCGCCTGAAGGGGAAATATAACTTGGCCTGTGACATAAGGATGTTTTCTATTGCATCCTTTAAGAATCTGGTTGTTCGGTTCACTGCAAATGTTTTGTTCAAAAAATTGATAAGGAATATGCGACCAAACCAATGTACTACTAGTATTATTAATACAACTGCGAAATGCGTTGCAGGGGTCCAAATGAATTTGTCTACGTTCTTGTTGAATGAGATGTTATAACATACCATTGACGCACTAGAAAAAAGGTAATCCTTTTACATAATCACATTTGTTGATTTTTTTTTCTTTTGTCACGTGGGAAGAGCCACTAAATTATTAGGAATGGAAGTAAATGTCCCCTATGATGGGGTAGGATATCAAAAATTGTGGAATGATGAGACATATCATAAGTGGAAAAGGGAAAATAATATAGAATTGTGTCTACATGATGGTGCATTGAGATATCATATTGGGATCCATCCGAGGGTCATTATGGAAAAATTTAGTGAGTACCGAAATATCATCATATTTACTGCAAGGGCACACCACCTACACCTTAAACCACAAAGATATCTAGAGCATCAATGGTTGGCCACTACTTTTTGATTATCTGGAGTGTAACTTGATTTGATCATGTAGGATTGTCCTGATGAGTGGAAGCAACCTATTTCAGATAAATTATTATCGACCAAAACAGAGTCCCGAGAGGAAGGTACATTGGGTACGCAAGTTGGGGGCCCATATGTAATACACCAAACAAGTGTTTAATTATTTATCACTTTGAATATTGTTTTTATATATTTTGACAATAAATTCAAAATAAATGTAATAGATTAGTATTTTGAATAATTAAAATACTGAGAGGAATCAAAACTAAAGTTGTTTTTAAAATATTGTTTGCTAACCCACTAGGGGAAATGACAAATGACGAAAACTGTTGAGTGAGAACTCAAGTGATGCAGGAGGCATATTCCCCAAAATCAGGTAAAGACTCCTTATGGATCCCTAAAGAGTAAGAGGCTCATAAATGACCAAGTTCTAGGCAAAATACTATAAAATAGTATGTCCATCGAATAAGTAGGAGGTTGGCGATGGATGGGGAAATAATATATTGATGCAAAAATATGGCACCTTAATCGGATTTTTCCCTTATGGTTCAACAAATAGGCTCATGGGTTCTGCAGCAAGTGATTTTTTTACTTCTCTAGGAGTTGGTTGGGAGGAACAACAACTTCAGTTCTATTTTCCCGACAGTGATGACAAGTTATTTACTACAATTCAACTGCTATTTTAGTATTAGTACTTACAGTCTCGAAGTAGATTTGAATTCCAAATGTTTTATAAATGGAGAATTTATAATGTATCAACTAGTCTTACTTTTTATAATGTTATTATAAAATCTTGTTTATACACTGTGAGTAATCATTTACTGTTTACAGAAAGAGAGAAATCAAGATTATGATACATACTAATAATTCTAGAAATGTTAACAATAAAACATATAATCTATTGTAAAATGTTATGATATTATGTATAGATATATAATTGTAAATAAAACCCTTCATCCTTCAAGCAAAAATCATAGATTCACTAAGTACAGCCAAAAGGATTTCCTAGGATTTTTATTTATGTATAAATAAAAATAAGTCTTGATACTATTTAAACAAACATTTAGATAATAAAATGAAACATAGATGGATTCAAAGAAAAATTTCCATATAGATCTAGGTAAACCAAACACATTCTCTATGAGTCGAAGGATTCTATACAGACTTTAATTCTATTCAACATACAATTTCTCAATCTCTATTTTGGGCTTCCATGCCCAAAAATAGACAAATATGGGATAAATATTTAATTAAAATATAACTACGATATCAATATACATTCAGACATACATCCAATTAAATATCTAAGGAAACCAATCAGAGTAAAAACCAAATAAAGGAAGATTTAAAGAGAGGTTAAACACCAAGTCGATTCACATTTGAATCCTCTTAACAACCAATTACAAATTGAAAAATCTATGATGACAATATGGCAATCGTTGAACCGTTCTACAACCATTTCCAAGAATCCCCAAATCGAAGTGCACATCCAACTACTGATAATTGAAAATCAAACTTATTTTAAGCGATAGTGGCTACGAATCCGGTCCTTTCCATTTACATCGAATTCAGAATAACCCTTGTCAAACCACATATAAAAAAATGGAAGCATACCTTGAAACTATTGCATTTATTCGAGTGTACAATGCAGGATCTGCGCCAGTGCATTATTTCATATAAAAACTTCTAGCATTAGTATAAAATTAGTCTTTAATTTATAAATTTTTTTAATAATCAAAGAGAAGGATAGGGTTCCTCATCTCAAGGCAGATAAGGATGAAACTTGAGAGGAGGTAACCTTGCCACCACTCTCATGTGGACACACACCAAATCTAAACCTACAATGTTGTTCAAGAGTTAAAAATATATTTTATTTAATCATTTATCTAAACTATAACAAGTTTATAAACTAACAATGAATATTACTTGGATGGAGACCATGAAGGAAATGCCAGGTATATCCCAAGCCTCAGGGAATCCTTGCATAGACACCCATGTTTCTCCTACAAAAACGTAGTCGTGTTATTAAAACCTCTCTTTAAATTTGGAAAAAAATCAATTTTCAAATATAACCAGTGTAATGCCAAGGTTTATACCTTCATTTGATGTGCAGAGGGCCAAGGGTTTTCTCCTCCTAGATCCCCTCTCCTTCCTCTACCCTGCACAATAAAGAACAAACTAAGTTAACTATATTTAAAACTACAAACCACATTAACGAATTGAATATTTGGAAATACAACTTCATACTTGTTAAATAACCTTACGAGCTTAGAAAGCATCTACCCAAAATGGAAGACAAGCAAACTGAGTCTCCACTTAACCACACAATGAGAAAAATAGGGACGATACTATGCATAGGAGAAATGGAAACAACACAACCATTAAACACTAACATAAAACCTTTAAAACAAATTGAAATTGCAGTGTTGAAACCCAACAACTATTGTACGCCCCGAAGGGAAAGCTTGGTTGTAGCACAACACCATTGAACGACTGAGAACAAACCTCCAACATCCATTAACATTAAACCAAGAAGACACCTTCAAGACCAAATGAATGTGATGTAAAAACCCTACTAAACCTTTTCAAATGAAAAGAACGAGATCAAGGATAGATAGAGGGCCTATATCAGGTCTCTCCATACATCATACATTGGTCATTCAATATGCCTAGTTACATTTTCAAATCGCAACTAGGGTTTATGAAAATGTCATTTAAAACCTCATTAAACCCTCGTAGTTGGCCTCCACCTTGTTCCTCCCAATATCGTAAGCTAAACCATAGATTAAGGACTTATATCATGATTATAGCCTCCCCTTGTATCTTCCTTCATCGCTTACAAGCTACAAGGAATTATACATATGCATAACAACATATGCCAAATAGTATGTATGGAAGGTCATAACATAAGCTCGAATCACATAGATACTATATTAACTAGTGAATTTAGAATTAGGCCCATAGGTCCAAGCTTAATTCCTTGATAAGCAAACCATTATCATAATAACTTTAAACCTTAACATCACCTTGGCAAGGTTGCGACCGAGTTGTCATTATAAATGGAGTCAATGCCGAGCAGACGATAAGCCCTGTTGGAAAAACATTAAAGGAAGTCTAGTTAATATTATCCATGAAAATGAGTAAAAAATGTTTTGCAACAAATAAGTACATTTTACGACAAATAAGAACATGTTGTGACAAATAAGAGTAGTAAATTATAAACCGATTGTTTATATATATGAAAATTATGGGTATGTGACAGAATGGTATCAGCATGTGGTTACAACACTTGGCTTGAAAAATCCCAACACTCAAGCTGATATAAAACATAAAACAAAATTTCTTTTTATGGTTTGACTCTCTTTGCAAACAAGAAGAGAAGAATAACCTTGTTTTGTAGAAATCTTGGCATATGCGGGAATGTCTGTTGAAGAAGAATCACATCCTAAGTATCCGGTAAACAATGAAGAAGGTAACATTAGAGATGATTAAATTTGGGTAAACTTGAATGAAAGTAGGAATGATAAACCATCCAAAATCCTACAAAGAGTTTAAGATTTAAAGGAAGAAATAAAATGATTTAAGGAAGATAATGAATACATTTTAAAAGAAAAGGAAGGGTTAAGTAATGTTCTGTTGACTAAACTGCATAGTAATGAAGAAGAAAAAAATAAAAGACCCAAATTAAATATGGCAAAAAGTACACCTTATAAATGTAAGGTAAGAAAATTATAATTTTTTAAACATGAGACTGAATCTTCCAATGAAGAATCAACTAAACATAATAATAAAGAATATAAAGATTCTAGTGAAAGTAGTGATAGTAACTAGCATAAAAATAAATACAAACCATATGAAGAAATTTTCGGTGAATTTAAAAATACCAAACCTCCAATGTTCATTGGAGAAATTGAAAAAGGAGAAGGAGAATAAGCTTGGCTACCTGGAATGAAAAAGTACTTGCATATTTATAACTATTCTGAGGAACTAAAAACAAAAATGGAAATTTATAACTTGACAGGAAAAGATAATATCTCGTTGAAAGACATAAAGAAGGTAAAATGCATTAAAGAACGTTATGTAACTTGGAAAACTTTTAAGAAATATTTTAAAAGAAAATATTTATCAGAACAATATTACGAAGAGAAATCCAAGGAATTCTATGAATTACGATTAGGCACAATGACTATGAAAGAACTTTGCAACAAATTTTCAAGTTTATTACGTTATGTACCTTTTATTATTAACAAAAAACAAAAAATTCAGTGTTTCCTTAGCTGTTTACCTCTTATGTTTAAAGAAAGAATAATATATGCTAATAAAAAAACCTAGAAGAGGAAATGAGAAAAGAAAATTTATGCTATAATCAAAATAAAAACAAATGAGAGAACATAGCTATTTGGAAAAATAAAATACGTGACAATTCTTAACAGAAAAAAGAAAGGTACTGAGTTTTACAAGAACACTGGGAATAATTACTGGGGATACCAAGTTATTGATTTTAAAAATTATAAACAACAGAATCCTACAACAATAAAAGAAAGAGAAACACCCACTTCCTTTAATAAAAATACTGCACAAAGGGAACCATTAAAATGTTGGGAATGTGGTGAACCACATTACTTTAAAGATTGCTTTGTAAGAAGGAAAACTATTAATATTGTCCATTCAATTCAAGAATATACTTCAGTTGGAGATATAGATAGAAGCATTCCTATAATCAATGCAACATTGGAGAACATGCAAGTAGATAATCAAACATCTATGGTCAAAATCGAAGGTATGTTAAAAGACAAACCCACTTCTATATTGATTGATCCAGGTGAAAGTTTAAGTTATGTATTACCCAGAATTGTATAACTATACAAGTTACATAAAGATACATTTGAAAAATACTTGTTAGTTCAACTTGCTACAGGCACAAAGAAAAATGTCAGTAGCTTCATGAAAAATTGTGATTTTATTATGAATGGCTTAGAAACACATGCTTATTTAAATATTTTACCTCTAGGATCTTATGATTTACTGATAGGAATGGTGTGGTTAGCGAAACGTAGAGTTATTTTAAATTTATATGATAAAAAATTCTCCTGGTTGGATGATAAAGGTGATACTATTGTCGTAAAAGGGATTCCCAAGAAAGTTACCATAAGAGAAATACCAGCCTTACAAATCAAAATGTTGATTCGTAAAGGATGCAAAGTTTCTGCAGTTTACATTATGGATGGCAAAGAGAAAGATACTCAAATTAAAATAGAATATATACCAATTCTAAAAGACTTAAAAGATATATTTCCGGAAGATATTCTCAGAATACCTGAGAAAAGAGATATAGATTTTACAATCAATTTGGTACTGAGGGCAGTACCAACATCAAAGGTTCCCTATCGGATGAATATAGTACATCTTACTGAATTAAAATTACAAATACATGAATTAATCGATAAAAATACATTCAACCTAGTGTTTCCCCTTGGGGAGCACCAATTTTATTTGTAAAGAAAAAAGATGGCAATCTAAGATTGTGTATAGACTATAGACAATTAAACAAAATGAAAATTGAAAATCAATATCCTTTTCTTCGTATTGACGACCTATTAGATCAATTTCAAGGGGAAACGATATTTTCAAAAAAAAACTTAAAATACAAATACCATCAAGTATGTATCAAGGATGAGGACATCTTTAAAACTGATTTCAGAACCATATATGACCATTATGAGTTTGTTGTAATGCTCTTTAGGTTAAAAGATTCCCCGACTTATTTTATGTGTTTAATGAATAGTATATTAAGCAAATACTTTGATAAATTTGTAGTCATCTTTATCGATGACATATTAGTATATTCTAAAATTAAACAAGAGCACAAAGAGCACTTAAAAATAATCTTACAAGTGTTAAGGGAACACCAATTATTCGCTAAGTTTAGAAAGTGTGACTTTTTCAAGGACAGGATTTAGTATCTAGGATATGTGTTGTCTAAGGATGGGATATCTGTTGATCCCGATAAAATTAAAGTTATGAATAAATGGTCTAGTATGAAGCGATATAAGATCATTTATGGGGATTAATGGCTACTATCGTAAATTCATTGAAGGATTTGTTGATAGTTGGTCAATACTGAGACAGGGGGTGAATTAGTATTGTTGACTTTTTACCTTTTAAAACCACTTATTAAACTTTAATCAAAACATTGAATAAAACAAGATATAGAAAACACAGATTTTATCGTGGAAACCTAATAAGGTAAACCACCAACACGTTTATATTATTTGCAAAACTTTATTTTTACAATTACAATAGTTATTTGCAAGCACCCACTTGTTGGAGACCACAATCCCCAAGTTTCTCATCCACACCTTAGTTTCATCCTGCACCCACATACAAGGATACACCAATACCTTGATTCTCGATCCACTACTGTAAGGAGGCTGAGACCTCATAGCAGGAATGTAGCCTACCCTAGCACCACCCTACCACCCTAATTTGATATTATTAACCTTACAGATCTTATTAAAAACACTATCACTTGTTACTCTTCTTTGGTCTCTGTCTTATGCTATGACTGCATAGATCTGGATGACAAAGATACCTTTCTTCTAGTTTAGTCCTCTACTTAAATACTTTCACCCATCCTATAGATGTATCTCTTCATTCGATAAACATGCCCTTTCACTATCATTTCCTTTCATATTTGATATTAATGATTTCTAATTAAATAATCAATTAAAACCTTCTTGATCAAATCTAATCCATGAGGTCCCTTCTTCTCTATTCCCAGAATTCGTCAAATAATTCCTGTGGGCTTCTTTTCCTCGTCTGTGAGCTTATCTTTCTTCCATGAAGGATTTATCATGCTATATTCTCCTCTGTAGTCTCCCTGCGGACATTCTTTAAACTCTTGTTAACAAATTTATAATTAAACCTCTAAGACGAGTTCTTCCATAGTCTCTATCACCTTGAGCTGTTGATCTGATTTTAGCATTCTTCTTGACCGTAGATCTCAAAAATGTATTTTCACTCTATTAGCTTTCTGTAATCGTTTTCCACAGTCATCTTTCCACAGTCATCAGGATCCGTTGATCTTTGTCCTAGACTGTTTTCTGACCGTAGATATGAGATGGGATGCTAATAGCATATTTCTGAACTGTGACTGTATTCTTCAACACATATTTTTGCACTTAGATTTCCACTTGAATCGTTCTGCACTGTCGATCCATTTCAAGATTTTCGTGACTGTCGATATGAGGTAGAAATCAGATATCAGATGCTCCTTTTTCAAATATCATTCTATGATTTCTAAACCATTCTTTTCGCACCAAAACATTCTGCATTGTTGATCTCCCACAGGATTCTTTGTGACCGTCGATCTTCTGGATCATGGGATGCCGAAGTCCGAAACTCAATGTTTCCAAAAATTTGACCTTTTGATTTACCCAGTTCCACACCCGCATTGAATTTTCCACACTGGCCTTTTTGCACTGTTGATCTCTCACAGAAGTCTATCTAATTGTCGATCTTCTGGATCGCGGGATGCGGAAGTCGAAAACTCAACGTTTCAACAACTTCAACCTTTTGATTTCTGCAGTTCTGCATCCACACTTCTGTTCCCGCACTATGGAATGCAAAAGTAGGAAACTCAGTGTTTCCAAAACTTTGACTCTCTTCTTTCCATAGTTTCGCACCCGTACTTCTTTTCCGAATTGTCGATCTGTTTTGGAGAATCACTTCTCAACCGTTGGATATCGGTTCTATGTGGAACTTCTATCCTATCCACTTTCCTTTCGGATCTATTATCGGCCATCGATATTCTTGCGTACTGATTCTCAACCGTCCGAGTTCGAATATTTACTAATCTACAACCTTTCCTCCTATCTTATGTGGAACTGATCCTCATTCATCAGAGCTCGTGTAGGATGCTTTCTCACTGTTCACTTCTGAACTATTGTAGAGCTTCACTCCTATCCTCTTTTCATTTACACAATGGATTTCTCGCAACGCTTTTTCGAACTATTGATCTACTGCGAAATAGATCCTGACCATTGATCTATTTACTTTTTGATCATTGGTTTTAACTCTTAGGCATTCTTAATATGTCAACTAATGTTTTCTCTTTTTTGGTAGATTGATATGTCTCTCATGTGATCACCATAATAAAAACTAAGAACATGGATAGATATTCAGTTCATTAAATAAAAAACCCATGCCCTCAGATAGAATTATCATCATCAATACAATCTCTAGCATGCATTTCTGAATTCCTTATTAACCTCCTCTTCTAACACTTAGTCATTTTCAGGACTTTCTTCAAAGTTTATCCCCAAACCCCATTTTGATAGATCCATAACTTTGTCTCCAAACATGTTCAAGAAGAACCAAGGCCATGGTTAGAAAGACAAACTGGCACAGTACAAGACCCCCATGTGCTGCTGAACTTTACTATAACCCATAATTTATGGAGAGCATCCTCTTGAGACTACTTAGTCATTTTTACCTCCACTGGTGTAAAAACCCATTTTGGCAGGCCTATATCTTTCTCCTCAAAGATGTTTAAGTCAAACTGATACCTTTAATAGATATCCATTATAACAAGGTATAGCCTACCATGGTCCTTCTTTCCACCTCATCATCTATGCCATGCCATGCCTTGTCATCATATCTTCCATTTCATCATTCATGCCATGCCATCACTACCTTTGTCTTTCCTTTGACTTATACTGAGTCCACCTTTTGTCTCACCTTTGTCTTTCACTAATTTCACTTTGGCATCATGCCCTTTGCTTATCCTTTGTCATTGATGAACTACTTTGTCTTCAATGACAACTATAATCCATTTTTCCAACAGGATTTTCTAATATAACATACCATATAACTTCATTACAAGAGAAAGATAAAAAATTTGATTGGAACGAAAGATGTACAAAGAGTTTCAATAAATTAAAGCACTTGTTAACAACAACCCCTATTTTAAAATTGTTGACCCATTTAAATATGTTGACACATGCAAAGAAGGTCTAGGTGGAGGACTAATTCAAGAAAACTATGTCATAGCCTATGAGTCTAGGAAGCTAAAGGAACACGAGAAGAATTATGCTACTCATGACCTAGAATTAATCGTTATCATTCAAGGCGCTTAAAATGTGGTGACACTATCTCAGTGCAAGGAGATTCTTATTAATGTCTGATAATATAAGTTTAAAATACTTATTTGATTAACATAATCTTAACACTATACAATCTAGGTGGTTATCATTTCTAAGAAAATAAGATTTTGAAATAAAACACATAAAAGGAAAAGAGAATAAAGTTACAGATGCCTTAAGTCATCATGCAAATTTGTTGTATGCAAGCAGTAAGTATGAATCGGATTTAGAAGAAAAAATTATAAATGCAAAAAGAATTGACAAAGAGTATCAAAAACTAAAAGAAAAGACCGTGGAAAATGAAGTGAATCAAGTAAAAACAAATTTTAGTTTGAATAGAAGAGGGTTATTATTACACAAAAGAAGATTATATATACCAAATTTAGCGTATATTAAAGTAATTAGTATGGTCGAATTACATAAAAGACCTTATTCAGGACATCCTTGATATCAGAAAATGATTACCATGGAAAGGAAGGATTTGTTTTGTCCTAATATGAAAAAAGAAGTATCAGAATATTTAATGCGCTGTATTGAATGTCAACAGGTGAAGGCTGAACATCAACATCTAGCCAAATTATTACAACTATTAATTATTCCAAAATGGAAATGGGAAATTATCAGTATGGATTTCATAATTGGCCTCAATAATAATGTTAAACAACACGACTCAATCATGGTTGTAGTAGATAAACTGAGTAAGGAAGCTCACATTATTCCAGTAAAGTTTAGGTATAAGGTTGTCAACATTGTTGATATATTTATGAAAAAGATTTTCAAGTTGCATGGTGTACCTAAGATAGTAATCTCGGATAGAGATTCAAAATTTAAGGGAAACTTTCGGAAAGATTTATTTAAAGGACTAGGAACAAAATTAGATTTTAGCGCTGCATATCATACTCAAACCGACTGACAAACATAAATATTAAATTAGGTTTTGGAATACATGCTTAGAATGTAAGTAATGGATAAACCAGGTAAGTGGGAGTATTATTTACATTTGGTAGAATTTATGCATAACAATTACTTTCAAGTTTCAGTTGGATTAAGTCCATTTGATATTTTATATGGAGATGATATTCTAATTTTCAGTCAGAATAAATAAGAACATTTGAGACATCTTAAATTGGTGTTGGAAACCTTGAAAAATGAGAAGCTGCTGATAAATATGAAAAAGTGTAGTTTCTTGAAGAAGGAATTGATTTATTTGGGATTTGTGGTTTCAGAAGAAGGGTTGAAGATGGATCCATATAAGATGCGAGCAATTTTAAGTTGGCTAGTTCCAAGTAGTGTGTATGAGGTAAGGAGTTTTTATGGTATTGTATGTTTTCATAGAAAATTCATCAAGAATTTTACTGAGACTTGTGCACCTATAATATAAAATTTCAGGGGAAGTATACAACCTTTCAAGTGGATAGAAGTAGCTAACATAAATTTTAAATTGTTGAAGAGGAAGATCACTATGAATCCTATTCTGGCTTTACCCAGTTTTGATGAGGTAGAGACAGATGCTAGTGGGACATCAATCATGGTTGTTTTTAGTCAAGAACAAAAACCATTAGCATACTTCAATGAGAAATTAAATGAGGAAAAAATGAAGCATTCCTTGCATGAAAAGGAATTATACGTTGGTGTGAAAGCTCTCAAGAAATGAAGACATTAATTGATGCCCAAATAGTTTGTATTATATTCTGGTAATCAAACTTTGCAGTTTATAAATATTCAGCCTAAATAGAATCAGACACATGATAAGTGGGTGGAATTTTTGCATAACTTTACCTTTGTGATCAAGCATACAAGTGGAAAATCTAATAAAGTTGTTGATTACTTCAGCACAATAAATTTGGTCTTGCAGGAATTTAAAGTGAGTACTTTGGGATTTGAAAATTTGGTTGATATATACAAGGAAGATGTGGATTTCAAAGATATGTATGCATCATGTGAGAATCCAGTTTCCCCTAATAGAAGCCAATGGTTGGACTATATGTTACAGGAGGATTTTTGTTCGAATGTAATATCCTGAATTTTGGACCTAACACTTACAGGCATGTGCGTATTGATTATGATGATTATCTTGATGTTTTATTTTTATATTGGGTCGATGAATCCACTGCATATGAACATGATGATTTGTTTTATATATTGGGCTTAAGCCAATTATTGATGATATATATATGCTTGTTTGCGTTGGGCGTGGACCTTGAAGCACATGATTGATGAGAGGTTTTGTGTTGAGTGGGAAGCTCTGGAGCACTTGAGTGATTGATGATTTGTGTTGAGCGGAAAAATCTGGAGCACTTTAGTGATTGATGATTTGTGTTGAGCAAGAAGCTCTAGAGGACATGAGGTCTTAACTTTGTGTTGAGCGAGAAGCTATAGAACACATGAAAAGATAATTGGAAGTGTTGGGCATAAGCCTTGGAGCCTTCCATGTTGATGTTGAGCATAATATTTGGAGCATAGGATCCTTGGCCATTGTATCCCTAGGTGTATCATACAAGTACATCCTAGCATTAGTGTTGAGCGAAGATCTCTGGAATTGCATTGAATTGTAACTCCCTATTAAAGCGTTGAGTATGGGCTCTAGTAAGTGCTAGGGGTTACTGAAAAGAATTTAATAAAATTTCAAGTGAAAACGAATTGAGAAAATTTTTGATCTCATCATACTTATTTATAAGTGATTAAATGAAATTTTGAATTTATATATTCTCATCAAAGTATTTAAGAACTACCACGTTATACGAGGGAAATCCAACATGCAAGGATTTTTGGAGTTTCCTAGCCTAGTAGACCTAAACCATCTACCTACTTCACCTTTATGAAGAAGTGTCATTAAGTATAGGGATCATGGTATATGATGCCCAAAAGACATTGTTAAAAAAATGTTATATTATTATGTACCTTATACATGGTATGTATAAAGAAGTAAATATATTAATAATATAAATAAATGAAAGAAGAAGAAGCTCCATCAATTATTATTTATTATTAAAAGATAATAAATAGTCCTAAACCTAAAAAGTCTAACTAGGAACTAGAAGAAAGTTCCTAAGTTAAAATATTAATAATTACCCAAAGTAATTGAAAAGGGTTACATCAAGAAACCGAGGTTTCTTGATTTAACTGTCCCTTTCACTGAAAAGTCTGTCTATAAAGACTCAAGCCAAGGAAAGGCTTGGTGTTCTGAACTATCATTAGAGGAGTAATTTTTCTACCTTTTTTTTCTCAAGTTATTCTTGGAGAACATTTTCCTGGAAGGGAAAAAGGAGAACTGATCCAGATCTAATACACCAGATAGGAAACCCTACCTTAGGAGCTCTAAGTTACTTGCATGTTGAAGTCCATCTTGGGGGGGATCCGGATTAAAACTAGGAACGGTTTCGGGTCATGGTTGGGTGGAACGTGGTAGTTCCCAAGTGATTTGGTCATCAAAATAGAGGCCAGATCTGTCTTAAATTATTAATGCTAGTTATTTAAAAGTGTGCAGGTTCAGCCATTAAAGGAGCTTCAGAAAATTATAGGTATGAGTTCTTAGTATATCAAGTTCATTTCTAGCATAAATGCTGGCTGATTTATATAAAGGTTCATATTATATTTCTAACCCTAGAAATGATTGTTTCTGTCTATATCTTATAGGGTTTACATTTCTTAAATTTTAACCCTAGACTGCAAATGATTCCTCATGATGTATTCACCTGGTTTTGTGCAATTAAGTTAGTTTATGTATTTATCTTCATTACTTAAACTAGGTTTAATGAAAAATAGGTTTTGTTTCAGATTACCATATAGTTTTATTGATTACCTTCCTTACTCTACTGACATATTCCATTTGTCAGTAGAGACATGTTTAGATTAAAATAGATTAATCTTAAAACAAGATTTAAATAAATAAATATACAAACTAGATAACCTAAGGTACTATTTATAAACTGAACTATTATATATATATATATATATGTATGTATGTATGTATGTATGTATGTATGTATGTATAAACAAATGAATTCACATACATAAACAAATTTGAAATCTATCTCTACATATAAATCCAAGATAAATAAACCATTAAGAACTTTCAAGGTTTGTCTCATTAACTACAAACTAAATAGCAAATCATTCTATCAAATAACAACATTATAATTAAATGGAAAAGAAGTGTCGTGACCATCCTTTTGGTCCTAGATTCACAACTCTATTCACATATAAAACCCACAGTCCTAATTTAAACCATACCATAATCACATGCATGAATCTTTAAAGGCCTCTCATAACTTTTACATATAACTTAACCAAGTAAACAATTAAAATAATTAAATAATTCTACCATTTTTAAACATAGGTCACGATACGACCCTGTGGGTTCATAAACCCAAGTCGTAGGCCTCTATAAACAACCAATTCATTTATGCATAAACATTAAATAAAATTACATAACTCACCAAACATTCCATATAACGAATTAAACAATACATATTACATAGGAATGATATCATGTATTAAACCATATCGAAATCATATTATAAACTGAAGTATTACAAATAGGGATAGGAATCGAATCCTGTGGGCATACAAGCCCAACCCTCTTCTATAAATTAAAATACAACTTATTACATCTATCCACAAATAGGATTCAAACCCTGTGGCCACTATTTACCAAGGCCACGCTATACATTTGAGTATGCGAGCTACATCAATTAAAACCAACACTATTAAAACAATAACCAATACTTCGCTACAACAAGTCATGAAGCTATGCTTCTGCCCTTGCTTTGTAAGCACGACCTCAACCTTAATCATCTAAATTACATAGAGTCCATTTAAAAGTCTAACCACAATGATGAAGGCCATCGTGGGCTTGCACCCCTGGAAGCTATATATAAAATCCACATTAACTTCAAACTAACAAAATCATTAAGCAGTAAACCAACCACCTGCGCAACATTTACCCAAGCCACGGTGCCAAATAAAAAATGCACAGTATGGTTTAATAACAAACTAAATTTGTTAACAATTTCACCCCACTCTCTAAGTCAATGAAATATTAACAGTAATGCTACATTGGAAGCTATCGCAACAACTAAGGGAAGGTTCAATCCATATACGACATGGCCTTTAACCCACGCTATCAACCATTTCAACCAAATATAAATACTTAACACACAGACCACTACAAAGGCGTATTCCTATTAATAAACCATTAATGCAACAATAAATTCCATCCACAACACACAGTAAGTATAATAACCATTGCCACATCATTAAAACGCAGAGTATCTACATTATGCATAGTAATGCCATCATCGCAGTCAAGTCCACATGGGCATGCCAATGGGATATGGCACCATCGCAAGCAATGGTGCAGGCCATGGATTAAAAGCCCCAATCCATTGACAATTTACAAAAACCAAAAATTAAATACACAGATCTTGTAAAACGCGAGTTTGATCCACGACCAAAACCACCACAACATTAATTTAAAAACCCAAGTCTATGCATTACAAGCTCGAAGGCGATTTCAAACCCCACAGAGAACCCCAACATCAAACGACAGAACACAATGCATATAGGCTGAGAGACAACAAGCGTAAGCTTGTTGGAAAGGCTAACCTTGCATTTCGTTCATAGTCAAAACCACGATAGAGCTGGATTCAAGCTGCTCTCCACCATACCTCGACACCTGCAACCAACCAATGAAAACTTGAATTAGAAGTATGGCAATGATAGAAGTTTCAGAACAACATGAAATAGCACGAAAGAAAACCCCAAGCTAAGCTTACCTTCCTAGACTAGAGGTCTCCTCCATTATCCTTTGTGTAGAGCCAAGACAAACCCCAATTGACAAGTAAAATGACCAAACCATCGTGAGCCAAGCCTAAGTGAGGGCTATCACGAAAACCAAGGTGCATTTATGGAACCAGCTAGTACCCACCTTCAAAGCCAAAAACACACCTTGCCATAGTTTACACTGTCATTTCCAAACAATAGTCTCCACCACCATGCAATTGTTAAACCCCAACGTATATGGTTCAACCATATGATATGTCGCCAGCCCAAATCTTATCATAAGGTAATATTACAAGGTTTAATACATTACGATTTTAAGGTTTAGTCCATAGTCCAGGCTTGGTCTGCGCTAGTCTTAATTCAAGCCACAAGGATTAAATATTAAATTTAACATGTAAACCATAGGCTTAAAGCCTTAAACCTAATACAAGGAGAATTTCCCTAAGATTAATTCTTAGTGAACATGGCATATGCAATATGCCATTTTAACATTAACACTTTATAAAAATCAAGGTCTCGTTTTTCTTTAGGCCAAGATAATAACCTGCAATAGAAGAACATAGGAGATGTTAATAATTTTCAATAAAATAAACGTAGAACGTAAAATATACTAAGATAAAAACGACAAGATACAAAACCATAATGAAGCATAAGTAGTGTACAGGAAATTTAGGGGTGATAGCTAAATTGACGAGAATAGTATTTTACTTGGTTATAATTCTGAGTTGGCAAAGAACCAAAGTCAACCTGCAATAGGATTCTTTAGGATCAAGAATTCCAATACTCTTTAAACAAGACCTCGTCACAAAGTATGAACTGCATGTGGAATAAAATAGGTGTCTTAGTTCAGAGAACTAAGTAAGCCTGTGAACAAGTAAACACCTTCACCTCTCAATCTGTCATGGGAGAACGAGTCTCGCCACTCCGCCCACTTTGTTTCCACAAACAAAGTTAAGTTAGGACTTAAAAAATAACAAAGTACGACTATGCAGAAAGGACTAAGCAATTTAATCCAGTAACGACACATACGTGACAGATGTATAAACATATGACCAAAAAGTAAACAATAGTATGACATCGTAAGCAAAATACATGAATAATAGTGACTGAAAGTAAATAACAAAACATAAGAATATCTTACGAGTAAACAGTGGTACATGAAGTGTACGATATAGTTCCGCAAGTGAATAATGTTCCATCTAGATAGTTTTTACTAGCCTATAATTTTTTATTTTTTTTTCATTTTTGGGGACATTACAAGTGGTATGAGAGCCCAGTTTCAATACTAAGAGACCTATGGGTGCACCAAGCGTTTACTGCCAGGAAAATAAAGTGTGATATTCAATTGGAGCGTTTCTCTACATATGGAAGGCCAAGGATCAAGTCATTCATTACTTGATGGGGAAAACTCCAAATATTTTTATTTTTTGAGCATAAAACCCGATGTACGTGGGTGACAGTGGTGCAAGCTACGTATACACGGGTTGTAAACTTGTGACCATTGTATATATTCAAAAATGTGTTTTTAAGGGTTCAACTGGAGTATCAGGGTAATGGTGAGAAAATGGTATGAAATGAGTCTACATAAGGACAGGGAAAGACCATCAAAGCATGATGTATTAGGTGTGGAAAATTATGCTACAACACTTATGAATTCCCTTCATGTCTTGGAACCACATCCCAAACATCATTCTTCATGATCAATCAGTACTCTTAGATCATACCATCCTTGCACTCTTTCTTCTCAGTTGATTATTCATAGAAGGAATGTTCTACATCAATGATGCCACACAACAATGTGACTTAACTAGAGTATGGTCGAGGTCTCTTACTTTCTCTCGAAGTCCCACCTAGAGCACCATATCTATATGCAATTTCGATGATCTCTCATACACATGATGGTATTCTCGCATGCGTGTTCACCTCTAAAGGTGGATCTACTAGTATCTATGGCTCAATCATATCATTATACTCATTTTGTTCTAAATTCTTCTCTTCCATAACTGTGTCTCTAAATCTGGGAGATTATGCTTCGTCTTCATGTTCTTCATCAAAGTGAATCTTCCTTGATATACTAAAGGTTTCATCCTCATTGAAAGTAACATCTTTTCTAGTCTATCTCTTCTTGAAGTGTGGTATATAGAATCTATAAGGCTTCGATGTATGAATGTAACCGATGAGTATGCCCCTTTTTCATTAAGGATCCAATTTTGTTCTCTTCTCTTTGCGAACATGAATGTAACTCGGCAATCAAATATTCTTAGATGTCTAACTTCTAGTTTCTCTCCCGATAATACCTCTTCTGGACTCTTGGTGTCTAGCACACGGTGTGGTATTATTTTATTGCATAAATCTTTCTCTTTGCAACATTATTATGTTGTGGATAGTAGGGATTGCTCAACTTCCTCTTAATCCTTAATTCTCTACATAAAGATTTGAAACTTTATAAAAGTAATCCTTCCTCTTAATATGATCTCAAGGTATTTATTTTCTTTTTAGTTTGATTCTCTACAAGGGAATTAAAATCTTTGAATTTACTAAACACTTTATCCTTTGTCTTCAAAAAGTAAATCCAAGTTTTGTGGGAGTAATCATCTATAAAATAAACATAATATGTATACCCAATTAGAGTGTTGGATGGCATGGGTTCACATATGTCTGAGTGTACAATTCGAGATCTCCTTCGCTTTGCTATCACTGCTCAAAAATGGTTTCTTCACATTCTTCCCTTGTGCACATCCTTTGCACACACCTTCATCTTTTGTTTGTATCTTTCATAAACCCATTACCACTTTGCTTATGACTGGTAATTCCTTGTAGTGTATATGTGCAAGTCTCATATTCAATAGTCCACTTGATTATATTGCTTCATGCACCAAGGCTTGTTCTGGTTGGCCCTTCAATTTTACAAGCCTCCCTCCTGATCTCCAATTATTACTGCATCATCAAAGGTTTTCCCCTTAGTCCACATGAGGAATTGGCCATCAACAAATGTAACTAGGAATACTCTTGCATCAAGGTTTGAAATTGATAGGATATTCTTTTTTAATCTTGGTACATAGATAACATCTTTCACCCTAATAAACTTCCATGAGTCGAGCTTGCAGGATGCTTCTCCTACCACATGTTATGGGATATTGATAGTCATATCCAAGTCTTACATTATGAGGTGAGTATTATTCTATAATGTGAGTGAAGGAATGCTTGAACCCATTCACGTGCTTGGAAGAACCACTATCTACAAGGAAACCATTTCTACCATGGGTAACCATACCTATGCGTGTCAAAATCAAGACATATTCTTCATCATTTGAAGATTATTCTCTAGCTTTCTTCTTGAAAAGTTCCTCGCCATTTGTGATGTGAGAATGGTGTCTCTTATTCTTTCCTTTATTATTGGGAAAATATATTGCAAAGTATCCTTTCTCATCACAAGTGAAACATCTAACCTATGAGTAGTCCTTCTTCTCTAATCTTATAGTATTCTTGTGAGAATGTTGTTCCTTCTTTTCCTTTCCCTCCTTGGAATGAGGGATTGATTTTCATATTCACCAATATTTTATTCTTTGGATATAAATCAATCTTCTTCTTGTGTGCATTCCTCCCATATCCTGCTAAATTTTTTAAGCCTTCTTCTAGCACAAATTCCTTGAATGAGATATTCCCATGAAATTGGAAGACCATTCAAGTGAGTCGTCACTACTTATGCTTCTTCCGCATTTCCTCCAATAGCTTCTAGTTATTCTTTGATCTAGGAGACCCTTGCGAAGTAAGATTGCATGATTTTTGAATTCTTTATCTTCATGCCCTTGAGTTGGGTCCTCAAATTCATCTTTCTATTGATATTCTTGCCTTCATACAAGTTTTTCAAAGCATTGTATATCTCCTTGGGAATATTCAAGAAGGATACATGTCGGGTTGAAAATCATCCTTCATGGAATATGCAATAATCCTCTTGGATTTCACAAATTTCTTGTTATTTGTAGCTTTGTCCTAAACTCCCTTTGGCTCTATCCTTTGACATAGCTCTCCAAATTATGCTCTTCTTGTATAAGAAGCATTCTATACCTCCATTCCCAGAAATTATCAGCTCCTTCAAGCTTGGTACTTTTTGTCATCTTGATAATATGAGAACCTAAAATGGAAAAGAGAGAATAAAACTTACCAATAAGAGTGATCCGACTTAATGCTTTCTTTAACACTTTCCTAGAAAATTGGTTCTCATGGACCTAGGATTTGAGAGAGAAACCCAAAATTTTCAACTTTAGTAACTTCCAAATATAAATGGAGAGAGTGATACACCTTTTGAATATGAGTTGATATTTGTTTCCCTAGCTTTATTGGCAGCAATGTTAGGTCAAAAATTTAAAATTGATAGAATTGAAAGCTTCTTCTAGCGAAGGATGCTCCCTCCTAGGGTGAGTTAAATGGACCTCATTTTTTAGTTGATCTATGGGGGAAGCGCTCAAAATAGGAATTGTGAGTTTCCAACTTTAATAAGTTTCATCTACACAAAGACTTCTATCACGGTGGCTTTGATACTATGTTAAAATTTTAATGATTATATAATTTCTTTAAACATCTAGCATCATTTGGTCATAACCATAAAAAATATGATCACTCGAATAAATACAAGAATAGCAATACAAAAAAACACAAATATTTTCCTCTCGGAAACCACAACGGAGAACCCCAACAACTTCTTCAGTAGAGATTCCATCGCCAAGTCCAATGCCAAAGCAAGATAAGGTAAACCCCAAAGACAAATGAAACTTCTTATTCTCTCCAACAAACCTATTTTCTCTCTCTCTTGCACACTTTCTTCAATTGAGTATATGCCCAAATGAGAGGTGCGCCCTCTCTATTTGTACTCATGAAGCGAGTGACATAATTCCCTAACTAGGCCAATTTGTCTAAAAAGACAAAATAGCATTTATATAATCTTTCTTGTGGGTATTATTGACCCGAATTGCAATCATAATGTTTAGATTGACTATTTCAAGTAAATTTACGTGACCAAGTACATAAATAACATCCCGTGAAGGAGGTACAATAATAATACAACAAATGCACAATAAGAATATCTTTGAGAGTTAAAATTTCAACAAGCTTGTAAGGCACTTTTCAAATGCATGGTATGATATTGTAAAGCCCATATAGCTTTAGAGATAATTTCTAGTGGGGATGAGCCTTTTGAGATGTTTGTTTATAATGTTGAATTCAAAGAAACTCGCAAGACGCTTCTACAAAAAATTGTTCATTCATGTAGATATTATTATTGTTTAATTCTATAGCCGGAATTTTTTGTAAGTACATTTAAGTTGAAATAAGTCTAACTTAATGGAATTTTTCATTCCATGTAATTTAATATTATGATCAATCAATACTTGAGCAACCATCAATGGTGTAAAAGGGTGTGACAAGACACAAAACTTTGCATATTTTGGAAGCATGATCTATGGTCACCATGCTCATTGATTTATTACAAGCCCTATGATAAACACCACGGAATTATTAGTCTAGGGATGTGTAAAATTTTGAAGAAGTTGCAAATTTCCCAATGACTTCATCATTTCACCCTTGTGTCATTGGCAAGTATTGCATTCTACAACAAAATTATATACCTCCTACATGTATATATGATTAATCAAGCTTTTGTTATAGCCCTATATCAAGATTTTGAACCAAGCATTCCATCGAGCTAGGTGAATAAAACCCTTGTTTAATCTCTATAGCTCAATAGAGATTTTTTAAATATGAAGACCATAGTAGCATAATTCGAGTACGAGTACGGATTCAAATATGATTTGATACAGAAATACATAACTAAAACATCTAGTACCAAAAATATACAGGAATAGGTTGCTTATAAATTTAAAAAAACTTATTTTTAAAACTTATTAAAATGCAAAAAATAAATTATATAACAATAAAACAAATTTCTAATACTATATTCCAAAAAATATTACCCTAACTAAAATCTAATATTATCACTAGTTCCTAAAATTTATATTACAAAATAAACCTAATTTAAATCTAATCTAATATTTGATATTTATAATTAAATAATAAAACAAAATATATATCATAAATTTTAAAACTTTCAACTTTTAAAATCTAAAACTAATTATAAAAAAACTGAACGAAATTAAAAATAAAACAATAAAATTTAAATAATTATAAAAAAACTGAACGAAATTAAAAATAAAACAATAAAATTTAAATAATTCTTATTTTATAATATGTGACAAAGATGTAAGCAAATTTACAGTGTTATGCCTAATATTTGCCATTTTTGAATTGCCTCCCTCAACTACAAAAATACAATACCTTATGCTATCTACGATGATGAAAACTATAAAATTCATAAAATTAAACAAGTTCATATATAATGCTCAATTTTAATAATAGTAAGTTATGAATCTTAAAATATGTTATGGAATGCTAAAATATGTTATACTAATGATTATTTTGGTAGACTAAAACCACAATTAAAAGATAGGGATCTAGATGTGGGTAAAAGCATGGTAATGTGTCTCACTTGGGACAAGTTAAATTTATTCTATTTTTCTAAATTTATTCAAAAAATTATTATAAAAATTATTATTTTAACAATGAGTTGTATATTATTTAGTCACTTATATATAAAAAAATATTGATTTTGAATTTGTAAACAATATTTTTTTGGGTCACCCTTTTAAGTACACATAAAACTTATTATATATATTAATAATTTAATAATAACTAAAATATGCCATAATATAAAATTTAAAAATATGTACAACAATCTTAAAAGTGTCCCTAAAAAACATTTTCAAAAAATTTGGAATCAAGAAATTAAATAAAGATATTATGGGTGGTGGTGATTTTGTAAGTACTTAAATAAGATGCTCAAATAATAATAGATGGCATTTAAAGAAAATGAAATAGATAATATGAGAAAATACCATATAAAAGCTCATTCACAATGAAAACTTTTGTTTCATTACACCAATATCTAATTCTTAAAGTGGTATGGTATATTTATTTAGTTCATTATCTTTTATAAAAGTTTATTGCCACAAAAGGGGAAAAATTTAGACACATTACCATGTTTTTACCCATGTGTTTTGGTTTATGCATTCGAAACCAATAGGTTTTTCAATCCAAACCTAAAACCGAATCGATCAATTCATCCACTATGTTGTTGAAGAGAAGTTATCCTACCTTTTTTTTTTAAATTTCTAGGAACGCACATGAGCCATCAAAACATGCACACGTTAATAACATGATCACATTATCAAAACACATACATGCTTTTATTACATGTAAACATACCTTCACTATTTTCTCCATGACTTTGATCCAAAACTTAAATTTTGATGTTCCTTATGGCATTGGAATGTTACCTTTGAGATCTATACATTTTTTGTTTTAGGTTTTCTATGATTCATTGTCATTTTCATGTTATATTTAAGATAAAATTATGAATCTTTTTTTCCTGTTATATTTAAGATAATATTATGAATCTTTTGACCAATAGAATAAAATGTGTCCACATTTT